>CM044962.1:7384180-7782627 GCA_024516035.1 Bactericera cockerelli | reverse complement strand
AAAAGGGGAAAAGGAGAGAGAGAGAAAAAGAGAGGACAGGGGGAAAGTCCATAAACCCCTTTGCAAAAGGCAATGCATGTCTCGAGGAGTCAGGGGATTTACCTAAAAAAATTGAAAAACAGGTGACGGGTTTTCGAGTCCCAATAGGGCGATTCAAAACCAATGCTTAGGTATTTAATAGTGCCAAATATTGGCGAACTCACAAATATAAAAATATTGTTGTCTAAGTTTTAAAAGGCTTGGTTCGTAAATATCGCCCGTTTCGTGGATTATTTTAAGCTATAATAAATTAAATAAAAAAAAAACAAAGGAAAAGTACATGCATGTATTTGTGCTACCGGGACACCAGACACCAGACACGTCCAACCACTTCGATCACCAACGCATGTATAGAATAAATATGTTCAACACTATAATGACATGGCACAGTGTATACAGACGGGGTGATCACAAAGTCTGACCCCACTCCCAGCATGTGTTCTATGCTGTATATGTCTAGAAAAACAATTGGTAGAATAATGAATTTTTTCATGAGAAATCCTCTCAACTACACCTTCAAACATACTTTTTTTAACTTTATTAGGAGGACAAAGTACAATGGTAACAGTATAAAAATTAAAAAAGAAAAAAAAAAAAAAAATATGACAAAATAAATAAGTAAAAAAAAGAAAATAACAATAATGTCCTACCTAAAGGGCGGGTATTGCCTGTGGCAATCTCTTTCCACCCAACCCTTATCGATAGTGTTAATTTGGGCTGTACAGTTACTGGCTTTTCCCCGCCGAATGGGTGAGACTTTGTGTCCACCCTGTATACATGAGGCGGTGTTATGCCACGGATGAGTCATCTTGCCGTTCTGGTCGCCCCGCCCGCAGAACACACTACTGACTCCTAGGAATTGGCCAAGGCTGAGAGAGAAAGAAGGGGAGAGAGAGAGGAGAGAAGAGAGAGAGAGAGAAAGAGCGCGTGCTATTTAGTAAAAGCATTTAGGCATGTGACCAAGAGAGAGGGGGGACAAAAAAAGGGGGATTTTAGAAGGTAGAGAGGTGGGGGGAAAGAGAGAGAGAGAAAGAGAGAGGTGAAAGAATAAGAGAGGCGGGGGAGAGAGAGGGAGAGAGTTTTTGAAAATAAAGAGTGTGTGTGTGTGTGTGGTGTGTGTGTGGTGTGTGTGTGTGTGGTGTGTGTGTGAGAGAGAGAGAGAAAGAGACGGACAAAAGGGGGAGAGATAGAGAGCAGAGATATACGGAGAGAGAGGTGAAAGAAAAAGAGAGGGGGGTGAGAGAGAAAAGAGAGAGAGATGTGTAAAAATGAGTGTGTGTGTGTGTGTGTGTGTGTGTGTGAGTGAGTGAGTGAGTGAGTGAGTGAGTGAGTGAGAGAGAGAGAGAGAGAGAGAGAGAGAGAGAGAGAGAGAGAGAGAGAGAGAAAAGAAGGAGAAAAGGTAGATGATAGATCTAAAAAAAAGTGGTCACAAATTGGTAAGAAGTCATAATCCTACAAAGTCATTACTTTGGGGGAAAAAAATATACTTTTGAGAAGAAAAATATTTATAGATATCGGAAGTAAAAAATTACAAACAAAAAAAATCGTATCTAGACATGTCGTAATCTCGTGAGCAACCTCATACCAGTCTGATGTCATTTTGATTCCTTGCAGCGCGCAAATCTCAGAAACTACTGAACGGATTTCAACAACGGAAGAGAATGATGTTGGCATTAGCACCGCGCTTGATCAAGATTTGTTTTATTAATCTCAATTTCTATGTATGTAATGTATATATTCTATGTAAATAAAACTTGATCTAATATGTATAATAATAAATAAAACATCGGGATTGTCCTATGTAGATTGTAGATAGTCCAATTTTAAATTCATCAACTTCGAAGCAGCGAATCTTGTAGAGAAAGACCTTGCGCATGACCTGTATCTTATCACTAGAACGGTTTTTCTCCTATGTACAATACCTATACGAAAATAAATAAATTTTAAAATTAAAACTAAAAAGAGGAAACCTGTATCACTAGAACGTTTTTTATTCCTATGTAAAATACCCATACGAAAATAAATAAACTTTAAAGTTAAAACTAAAAAGAGGAAACCTGCTTTACTAGAAAGTTTTTTTATTCCTATGTAAAATACCCATACGAAAATAAATAAACATTAAAGTTAAAACTAAAAAGAGGAAACCTGCTGAACTTCGATCAAGCAAGTACTATAGGAATCACAGACTCAGCCGAGTCAGCCAGTCGGAACCTGCACTCTCTCTCCGGCTCACACGGCCCCGTCAAGGTTAGGTGAGGTCCCCTTGGCAAAGATCTTGAAGGTCCGCCGGGCGGTAGGTACACTCAAGAATGCAAGGTACCCCGCCCGGGTAAGCCGGAACACCTTGACTTCCTTACGGTGGATATCCTCAAGTGTAACGCGATATATTATCCCCGCGCCGAGCAGGGGATACCCATTATTATTATTATGGCACACAAATCAAGATATATTTTTTTTATCCGTACATAAGATACATTAACATCTGGAATAAACCATATTTCTTAGACGTTAACATGTAAGACTGCATTTAAATATTATTATTATTATTCAACAATTTTGATCCATCTTTATTTACATTTTTTAATATACAGGTGCAGTCAAAAGGTATAGTTAATGAAAGATAAACAAAGTTTGATCAAGGGTGGTGATAATGCCTTTGGCACCCATGTGATTTAATCAAGAGGTGCACTGCTATACAGGGTGGACCAAAAAAACGTTTACACCCGTTAATGGTAGATTACTGACGACATTTCTAGGACGGATCTGCAATCCGTTTTTTCGTATTCGCCTTTATAACTGCACAAAGTGATTTTTTGCGACTTTCTGGAAAAGTCCAACTTTGGCTTATTCTTCAGGTCAGAACTTTTTTCCTGTTTAAGATGAGTTGGTTCTGAACATTTCTGCAGAAAGCCAACAAAATTTCGATGTTTCTAGCTACACTACTTTCTTTTTTACGGTTTGGTTTGGCATCTTTTTTGACACCTGAATAGAAAAAAAAATTCTCATGTAAATTTTTTACACTTTGAAACACTCAAGATTTGCCCGAGCAAATTTTGGCACAGACATGGGCAAGTTTGATAAAAGTTGGCGGCCAACCCAAGGATGCTAAAAAATAATTTTACGATTTTTTATCACGTGATCTTCTGGGTAAACAAACCAGGTAAGTCTCAAAAAATGATGTTCAAAATCTTAAAAGTGTAGACCGTGTAGGGTCGTCTTGTACTCAAAGAGTAATTAGCTATTTATGTCTGATAATTATTTTCCTTGGAATTAATTATAGGCCAGTCAAATGTTTGTTTGTCGATGATAGTTTTCAAGCATATTTTTCTGCATTCTATGAAATATTATCTTTAAACTTCTTGAGTTTTTTTAGTACAAGTTACATTATTATAATTCGGATGCTGAAATGGCAGATACGCATTTAGCATATGGAGTTGCCAACAGGAACATTTCGGATCACGTGAAAAACATAGTTTACGAAATCTGGTAGCAAGAATCCTGTTGGCATTCGATGACCTGACAGAAAAACCTGGAATCTTCCGCAACATTGGACGGAACATGATGAAGAGGTTCAACCTTTGCATCCAGGAAGGTGGACGCCACTTCCAACAGTTCCTCTAAGGGAATTGAGAAGGGAAAGAGAGAAAGAGAGAGAGAGAGAGAGAGAGGCAAAGAGCGAAAGAGAGAGAGAGAGACAGGCAAGAAGGTAGAGGGGACAGTTCTGAGTTAGAACTAAGGTACTAAAGTCACCATTGGTTTCAAAAATTTGTGTGAGGAGAATCCATAGTGTGTAGGTACTATGGCTAAATAAAAAATGGCAACAGTCTTTTTTATTTTGAAGTCATGAATTTTTTGCTGGCTCTGGCGTTCGGACCGGGTGGACTTACCACTGAGCTAATCGTGCGCGTCTAATCGTTTCTCATTGAACATACTAACACAAAATGTTTTTTTAAATACCTTTTTGTTTATATCAAAATAGTATAAAACATAATAAAGACTGCAAAAGTTTATTAATTTTACAAATATTATCTTGTTTTTTTCAAGACTTCTATTAAGAGTTGGCAATCAGTAAATATTTGTTATTTAATTAGTATTGTTTATGATAGAAGAACCTACCTACATATTTACCTGGATTTATTTCATAAACTCTATTTTCGTTTGGAAAATTCGCTAGTTTTTTTTCTCTCGTAGGGAAGCATAAGAAAAACCATCCTTACATTATGTGTATTGTGATACCAATAGTATCTGATATAACTCAATTTAAAGATGATATTACCTAAAAAAAAACCATAAGTTGTTGGTGTTACAACAGGTCAGATACAGGTATGAATAAAATATTCCATCAGATTTTATTGATAATTAAAATAATATTGACCGTCGAGAATTGAACCTCGGTCGTGCGATAAACAATCTCAGTACTATCACATCTAGCTAACACCACTGACAACCTGAGAGGCACGAAATTTATCATTTGAATTTTCTTAAACTGGCTGATGAAGGCATGTGAGACCGCGGTATTCAAAAAAAGCAATGTAAATAATTTTTGTAAACAATACAAGACGCCCTTACACAGTCTACAGCTAGAAAACTCTTGGGATTTTTGAAGAGTTTTTGGCAAACATCTAATAATTTTTCCCAGAAGATCACGTGATAAAAAATCGTAAAATTATTTTTTAGCATCCTCGGGGCGGCCGCCAACTTTTATCAAACTTGCCCATGTCTGTGCCAAAATTTGTTCGGACAAATGTCGAGTGTTTTATTTAGTAAAAAAGTTTTTTTGGGTGTTTTTTTCTGTTTAGGTGTAAAAAAATATGACAAACCAAATCGTAAAAAACAAAGTAGTGTAGGTAGAAACATCGAAATTTTGTTGGCTTTCTGCAGAAATGTTCAGAACCAACTCATCTTAAACAGAAAAAAAGTACTGACCTGAAGAATAAGCCAAAGTCGGACTTTTTCGGAAAGTTGCAAAAAATCACTTTGTGCAGTTACGAAGGCGAATCCGAAAAAACGGATTGCAGATCCGGCCTGGAAATGTCGTCAGTAATCTACCATTAACGGGTGTAAACTTTTTTTGGTCCACCCTGTAGTCAAGTGGTTAAAGCGCTAGTCTGTTAATCCGGGTAGCGTAGGGATCCGTTGGTTCGAATACCACGCAGTGCATGAATTTAGCCTCATTAATGTGAGTTTGTGACCACCTATAAGACTCTGACGGTTAGGTGGTAGAAAATGCTTTGAGCATTTACCTCGCCCGGTGGTTACTTTCCACTAGAGAGTGTTATTATTATAGGTTATTCTATGCAGCTAAACACGAGATAAGTTTCACCGAAATCTATATGAAAACGAGTGCATAACCTATTCATAAATCAAGCTAAATAACTAGGGATGGTGCAATTCAGTGTAAAATGTTCAGAAAGAGAGAGAGAAAGATAATTAGGGAGGGAGAGAGAAAAAGAGACAGATAGAGAGAAAGAAAGAGAGGGATAATGAGGGAGGGAGGGAGGGAGAGAGGGAGAGAGAGAGAGAGAGGGAGAGAGAGAGAGAGAGAGGATAGAGAGAGAGAAAGAGAGAGAGAGAGAGAGAAGAGAGAGAGAGAGAGAAAGAAAGAGAGAGAGAAAGAGAGATAGAGAGAAAGAGAGAGAGAGAGAAAGAGGAAAGAGGAAAGAAAGAGAGAGAAAGAAAAGGAGAAAGAAAGAGAGAGAGAGAAACAGAGAGAAAAAAGAGAGAGAGAGATAGAAAAAGAGAAAGAGAGCGAGGGAGAGATAATGAGGGGGCAAAGGTCGACGATATTACCAGCACGTGGAGGTGATTCACCAAGGCAAATATTTTACACTGCTACTCATGCTAATAATGATTACCAATGCTGGGGACGATGTGAATGTTCTCATTCCTATAAATACTCATTTCTTTGAAAGAAAAGCATGAAAGGTAGATACTTTCAACTGCTACTCTTGACAAAAGTGATGCTGTTGATAAGTACTATTATTATTTTCTTCTTCTTTTATTATTATATACATGGTATTATACATATTATTATACTTCTTTTATTTATATATGATAAATAGTGCTGTTATACATGGTAGTAAAAAAATAAATATTTTTAATAACTTCTTCTGAAAGGTAGGGAGCATGTTTGAATGTCATATGCCCTTTCATAATAGTAATACCTATGTACCAACACCAACAACAAAAATATTTAAAAAAAAAAAAAAAAAATTAATATAACTTCTAGTAAACCAAGGTGTCATCTTCTCTTTTCATCGGAAGCACTGACAATATGGTTCCAGCATTGCTTTTTTGTGTGGCAATGCTGCTTTGTTGAATTGGAAATTCACTGGCCCTAGAGTTTCAGGTACTGTCTATGAGCCTTTTTTTCAATTTCTTTGACCCAATTTTTTTTCCTTCTTCACAAAATATTCCCATGCTTTCTAGTGCAAATATTAGTTAACTAATATATATCAGGTACTTTTTTTAAAAGATGAGTATTTCACAGCCGTTTTTATTTCGTAGCCATGAAACAGGAGCTACTGTAGACGCTTTTGATCTGTGTTGTAGCTTGCCCATCCCGTGGTATGCCTCCCCTCTGATGGGCGAGAAGTGACACAATACTTCCCATTTAGGTGCTGGGTCAACACCAGCGCACCGGAAGGTATCCCTTACAAACAAATGTAACCAAGTTTTGAATACAATTTTTTGTCGGCGCGGGGGTTTGAACCGGGATCTTCCGCAAGGCAAGCGAGTGTTTAACCACTGAGCTAATCGCGCGCACTACAATCACACTTGAAGCGATATTCTTATTAATTATTACTTTACTTGGAAAAACTAGGACTAACGACTTATCTAGTTCTACCTGAGTATACTGGATTTGCAGAGCGCTTCCAAGAAGTACACTTGTACATACCTGTGAACAATAAACACAAATAAATGCTTATTAGTACATACCGTATTTGCATTCAGTAGAACTATTAGTCTGGCTGGGGGACTTTAAACAGGGAGTAGACCAGCAGTCTGGCTGAGGGACTTTAAACAGGAGTAGACCAACAGTTTGGCTGGGGGACTTTAAACAAGGAGTAGACTAGCAGTCTGGCTGGGGGACTCTAAACAGGGAGTAGACCGGCATTGGCTTGATTCTGGGGGCCCTTGTCAATTATTAGCCTCCTTGTAAAGACAGTGCTGGAAGTGCCGAGTCATTACTCCACTGTCTGGCTACCATCGTTCACGATGACGCCACCCTAGGATGAGAACTTATGAAAATAAAACTAGTGTTGGAATCTGGATAGCCTAGATCCCCAACACTATCCATTTAATAGATACAGTGTAATATTGTACTGTCCTAAAGTTATAGGCTTGACCATCAAAATAATTGCGTAAAAAGAATAGCGAAATTTTTTATTAACGCCTCGAAACTAACTGGTTATGCAATGTGCAACCGAAAATAAACATATTCATAATTATTCAAATTATAGATATATTGGAATGTAGGGTTATTATTTTTGGTGTGTGTGTGTGTGTGTGTGTGTGTGTGTGTGTGTGTGTGTTCACTGTGTAACTGAAAGATTTACTAAAAAAATAGTTGGTTTATTGTTGATAAATCATAGCATAAAAGCCTCATCGATCCCTTGGTTTACAGGACATTTGCCAATTATTTATTCCAGGTACTATGTACAATGTACATGGAATCTATGTACTTTGTTTTGTAGGGGTCCAGTCTTACCTCGTACAAATAGAGTTTCATAATAATAATAATAAGCCTTGTAAGTCATCTCTTATCTAAGAAGCCAAATAAAAATGGCTTAGGATGGGTTCTCTGTATACAAAAAGAAATGAAAAATAAAAGAAATTATTTATTATTATTAATGAACAGATTTAATCGTGGACTTGACAAACACTTTTATACACAATCAAATGGCTAATGGCTCATCATGTTTACGAATTAATCAGTATTTTAGTGAGAGTATGCAATCCACTGTAGATATTTTTTTATTATTCCTTCTAGGCACCACGTTAGTGTACGACTATTACTACTGCTACGAATGCTACGATACAACAACTCAGAATACCTCACCAAGATGAATCAGACGACACGCCCGTTGGTTCTGTGAGTACTCTGTACAGCTGTTTTCAACTTGGGGGTATTAACTTTTCAACAAAAAAAACCACCACCATGAGTGTTGTGGGTGTCCCATGTCGCACAGCAGTCACCGTGGGAGTAGCAAACTGACCTGGGTTCGAATCCCGACTGGGTAGAAAAAACAAGTGACTACTGATACAAGTAGTTACTTGTATGAGTAACAACACCAACCTCAGTAGCTAGATCGATAAGGCGGCAGACATGTAATTTGGGGGTCGGTGGTTCAAGTCCCCCGGATTCAGCGTGGATTTAGAAAAAGCTCGAGTTTGAGTAGTTGTGATATCATGAAAGTGATTAACACAGATATGATAACAACAACAACAATAATAACATTATATGAGTACCAACAGTGGCGGCATTCTAGAGGAGAGAAAAAATAATGTAAAGGATATAGACGAGGCTCTCAAGGTCGAATTATGAAACAGGATTAGATTTAATCTGAGTGGACACTTATCCCTGAACTCGTGCTATAGTGCGCTGTGATTGGTTGAAACTCCGACTTGAGGGCGTGTCTGACAAAGCTCAACTTTAATCTTGTTTCCCTTAGTAATCTGTGCTACCCACAAATATTATAAAAAGGCTCTACTTCCACCACAAAGAATTCATACTACTATGACTACCGTGCACTCGTAGTCAAGTGGTTAAGGCGCTAGTCTAGTAATCCAGGTAGCGTGGGGATCCGTTGGTTCGAATCCCACTTAGTGCATGAATTTTTCTTCAATAATTTGAGTTTGTGACCACATTATAATAGGACTCTGAGGGTTAGGTGGTAGAAAATGCTTTGATCATTAACGTCGCCTGGTGGTTGCCTTCCACTAAAGAGTATTATTATTATTACTACGACTCACAAGTTGGCAGTTTGGAACTATTTCAGCAAGTGTTCAAAATTGGATAACCTTCGCGGTTTAGTATGACGAGACGATAAATAGATTTTTTTTCCTTATTATAGGATAATTATAGGATAATAAGGGAAAGTAATATCAGCGCACGAATAGCTCAGTGGTTAAGCATTCGTTTGCCATACGGAAGGTCCCGGGTTCGAACCCCCGCGCCGACAAAAATTGTATTCAAAATTTGGTTACAGTTGTCGGTGCGCTCGTGTTGACCCAGCACCTAAATGTAGGGAAGTATTGTGTCACTTCTCGCCCATCAGAGGGGGGAGTCATACTACGGGATGGGCAGCCTATTACAACACAGACCACACGCGTCAACAGAAGCTCCTGTTTCATGGCTACGAAATAAAAAAGGCTGTGAAACAATCATCTTTAAAAAAATAATATATAAACTTAAAAGGTGAGATGAATCGTAAAATGCACGATTTGGAAACCACTGGACATACTACAATCGAGAAAAGAGAGAGAGGGGGGGGTCACGCGTTAAGTTATGTAAAGCAAGTGGAATGAGTCATTCCATGCGTAAAATATCTAAGAGTTAGTAGAATCTATAATCTTCAGGAGAGTCTACTAGACGCTCCGTGAGTCGAATCATTTTGAAACTAATCAACTAATCATGAACTCACTTCTACTCAAAAGTGAATCGAATCATCTGGAAACATATTATCAACTCACTTCTACTCAAAAGTGACTCGAATCATCTGGAAACTTATCATCAACTCACTTCGACTCAAAAAAGTGGGGGGTACACATGATAAGCCAGCCACACGTGTACACGCATGCATGTCATATATGCAAGATATAAGTGGGGATCTCCCACTTGTGTTTTTAAAAAAAGTTTATTTTCCAAAAAAACTGAAAATGACAAAGTCTTTAAAAATACTTAATATCGAAAAAATGAAACTTAATTATATTTTTAAATATGCAATTGACATATCAAAATGAATGAAAGATAATTATTAGAACGTTTAAAAGAAAATAATATAATTATTAAATAATAAAATACTTAATTAATAAAATGTGAATTAAATAGAATGCAAATTTAAATTATCGATCAGCGACAATGCTCGATGCAAGTCCTGGATCAATCTCCCTGTCGGATCCTACCAATGGCTATTGTCAGAAGGACAATAGCTGATTTTTTTAATACAGTCAGCATTTATGGTGGCTGTAACTCCTCCACCCTTAGAACTTTGCATCCCCTGGGAGGGAAGGATTGGGATTGATTCCCAGATTTGTTGAAGAGTTACATGCTAGCTTAATTTGTGGAAGAACATTTTCTGGTTCACGTTTCTTAAATAGATGTAGTATCTGTAAAAATAGATTAGATTTCCTAACTATCAGTATCAGTGATGAAATGGATACAGTGAGGGTAATACACATTAGTATTTTCCAAGGGTTCAATGAATTGTGTAAAGATTGAACATCTCTATTTGTTGGAGTCAGTTGGTTTAGCTTAATGTCATCTAAATTTAAATCATGAATCCTTATTTTGAAATCAGATAATTTTTCTGAACCAAATCTGACATTAACATTTTCCAGGATTGTAGGTTTTCCTGAGGTCTTGGATGAAAAGTTTAAGATTTCATTCCTAAATATAAGGTTTCCTTTGTTTGATTCAACTAGAAATATGCCTTTTAATTCTTTTATTTCAATTTCATTTTCTAATTCTAGTTTTATGGTTTCACTGAAAGGAAAAACAATAATAAACATATTTATTTGGGGAATATAATCAACATAGTTTTCTTGAATTTCTAGCGTTATGTGTGTACATGACTCAGGCTTTTCATTTTTAAGTATTTGCCTTTCACACTCTTTCAGATTATTATTGACATTTCTCTGAAAGCACTGATAAGGTTTTCCCAATTCACAGATATTGTTCAAAGGTTTAAGGGATTTTTCTGATTTCAGGAAGTAGTGAACTTTCGGTATAACTGTAGTAAATCCTAATTCACTTGAAGATGGGATAGACTTAAGGTAAATTAGGTCATATTGTTGGTCATAATTAATAGGAAAAGATAGGAAGTAAATAATTTTTGAGTTTTCAATTTTGCAGCTTACATCTAAGATCTTTTGGAGTTCTAAAATACTACTTATTTCTAAAGGTATAGTGTTATGTACATTCTTTAATTTCTCTAATTCAGTTTTAAGTTCAGATGGTCGTAGTATAGTAGGGTGGTAAAGTCTAGCTCTACAAAAGGTAAGGGAAATTTCGATCTCCTGAAGCACGCTTATGAGGTTATTATAGAGGATTATTAATTGGTGAAATGCGTCTTCGGCAATTACTAGTGTGGGTAAGCCTTCGTTTTGAACATAAGTACCTAGTAGGGAAATTTTTTTGCGTAAGAGATCTTCATTGTGTTCAATATTTCTAATTGTAGATTCGAATCTTTTAGTTGCTTCACTATTTACTGAGTACTGCAAGTCGAGTTGTTTCTGCAAGTTGTCCTGATTTTTAAAGAGATTATTTATAATTAGATTGTAATGTTCTCCGTCAGTAGAGTCAAGGTTGCCAGTAACAGTCTTGATAATAGATCCTATCTGTGGAAATAAGGCTCTTTTGTTTCTTTTGGGTGAAAAAGAAAAGTGAATTATATCTAGTTTGTCCTGTGCTAATTTCTGTAAGTGAGTAATCATTTTATAGTAATTTCCTAGCTCTTTTTCTAAAATACCAGTAGATTCTGTTTTGTCTTGATGTTCTCTCTCTGATGTAGTCTGACTGGTCGTAGAGATTAGTTAGTTCTTCCATAATTGGTATGAGGTCATAGTAATGTACGACTGTATGAGTGCTTCTTTGTAAGTTTGCTTTGCCAAGGTTGATTGGTAGGATTCCGAGATTTTCGGTTACATTGCGGAGTCTGAATTCTGCACTTGTTGCTGTGCAGATGAGGCACCTGAAACATTTTTGGGTGGACGTTTAATGTTTGACAGATGAATTTTCTCTGTAGTGTTGTGGTGGGTGGGTGTAATTTTTGCTGTTTTCAGACTTTTATCAATATTTTCAATGTTTTCTTGTTTGTATTTGTTTTGCGTTTTGCTTTGTATTTGCTTGTTTCTGACCCAAACTTCTTGAGGGATTTCAGGAAGAGTTTCTCTTCCCTGGTTTCTATGTGAAGTGACTTTCTCTTTGTTTTGAGAGATTTTTACTCCTATTTCTTTAAACAAAAATTTTGTTTTCTCTTTATGATGTGCCACGTAGTTTGAGGTTATTAGTTGTTCTGTGTCAATATCCGTTATGTCGGACGGTTCAAAATGCCCTGTGACCACTTCTATAGGTTTGTGTTTTGTGACAGAATGACTTGTGTGGTTATAAGCAATGACCGCGTATTTTACTTTTAAGGACAAGGAATCGTTCTTGAATTCTTCGCGATTGTTGAATAATCGTATATGCTCTATTAATGTCGAGTGAAAACGTTCTATTACTCCATTGGACTCAGGATGCTGGGAGGAGGTGAAATGGATATTAATCTTGTGAAGAGAAAGGAGTTCTTTTATTACTGAGTTTTTAAATTCGCCTCCATTATCTGATATAATTAGGCTAGGAACGCCGTGGTGAGCAAAACTTTCCAAGAGTTTACTCGCGATTTCAGTTGCTTGAGCAGAACGAAGCAAGTAGGCTTGTGCAAATTTAGAAAAGGGGTCAATAAGCGTTAGAAATTTGCATTTTTCAAGAGAAATGGTGTCTATGTGTAGGACATCAAACGGTTTTAATGCAGTGGGTGTGATGTTGTATGTCAGTTTCAAGGGGTTGCGGTCGTACTTGGTCTTTTGGCATATTTCACAGTTATTAATATAGTCTTGTACATGTTTAGCAATGTTGGGCCAGTAGTAGTGTTCTTTAATTTGTCTGGTAGTTTCGTCCATACCCCTATGGTTAGTTTTTCCGTCATGAAACTTTTTTATAATGTCAGTTTTCTTATTTTCTTCAGTCACGTCAGTTAGCATCTTAGTGCATTTGATAAGATTTATTTGTGAATTTTTAAAGTAAGTCTGTAAAGTTCTCGATAGTTCCTCGTATAAGCTCTCAGTGTTAAAGAATACGTGGTATTTGACTTTTGGTGCAATGTGTGTTTTTAAGAACTCAGTTAGTTGTCCTAAGAGATTTTCAGGTGAAAACTCGTAAATTCGTCTTTCTTTGTCTCTGTGAATGATTTTTAGTGATTTGAGTGGGTTAGGGTGGGCTAAATGTGAAATGGAAAGGATTAATTGATTCTTTCCCAAATTAATTGGACCGTCAAAGATAGGTATACCTATGAGAGGGTGTTCCAGGTTGGAGTGGATAGTATTTATATCTTCTTCTTCTGCCTGTTCGGTGATATCTTGAGGTGCAGGGGCGACATTGGTGATGTGTTCTGAAGATGTAGCGGCCTCGTAGGTGATGGGGACTGGGGGTACAGCGACGTCAACAGCTGGGGGAACTTCTTGAGTGAGAGGATCTTCTCTTAGTAAGTGAGCATATGCGTCTGCAACGAACGCATCAAGGTCTAATATGTCCTGTTCTAAGTCCGGTTCCGGTAACATAGATAGTAAGTCGTCGTCTAGTACTGGTTGTACGGGTGAGTTGGTTTCGTTCATGTTTAGTTCAACTCTTGAAAGGGTGTCCGCATTTGTATTTTGTGAACCTTTTTTGTAAACTATGTCATAGTCGTATTCCTCAAGTTTTAGTCTCCAACGTATCAATTTAGAACTTGGCTCTTTAAGAGAGAAGAGCCACTGAAGAGGCCTATGATCTGTGAAAATTTTGAATTTTTGTCCGTATAGGTAAGGCCTAAAATATTTTACTGCCCATACAATGGCTAGTAGTTCCTTTTCGATTGTCGAGTAGTTGCATTCACTGTCGTTCAACGTTCTGCTTGCATAGGCAACAGGTCGATCACTGCCTATGGGTCCCTGAGATAACACTGCACCGAGAGCAACGTTGCTCGCATCGGTTGTCAAAATGAAAGGTTTGCTAAAGTCTGGGTATTGGAGTATTGGTTCATTTGTCAACAAATTTTTACAAAGTTCAAAGCATTCTTGATAATCGGGATCAGTTATATTTATTTTTGCATTTTTCTTTAACCGTTTAGTTAATGGTTTTGTTAAACTTGCAAAGTCTTTTATGAATTTACGATAGTAGCTTAAAAGTCCAAGAAAGCTTTTAATCTGTCTTGTGGTCTTCGGGATGGGGAAGTTTTCTATAGCTCTAATTTTGTTGGGGTTGGGCTTGACACCTTCGGGTGTGATAACGTGACCAAGAAAGTCAACGTCTCTTTTCAAGAACTCACACTTGTCTAGTTGAATTTTCAAGTTAGCATTTTTTAATCTGTCGAATACCAAGGAAAGGTTACTTAAATGTTCCTGAAGGGAAGTGCCAAAAACCAAGATGTCGTCGAGGTACACAACACATACTACGTTAATTAGACCTCGCAGTAGTTTTTCCATTACTCTCTGAAAAGTAGCAGGTGCGTTTTTTAGGCCCATGGGCATACGCAGGAATTCGTAGTGCCCGTGTTCAGTGTTGAAAGCTGTTTTGGGGATACTACTTTCGTCTATTTCTATTTGATAGAATCCCGATGCTAAATCTAGGGTGCTGAAATAATGAGAGCGACCAAGACGATCTAGGAGCGAATTTATGCAAGGGAGGGGGTAGCGGTCCCCAATAGTCTTCTCGTTCAGTTTCCTGTAATCTATTACAATTCTCCACTTTCTCTTACCTGAAGCGTCGAGTTTCTTAGGAACTATCCAAAGTGGGGAGGACCAAGGGGAATGGGAGGGACGAATAATATCATCCTCTAACATTTTTTGAATTTGTTGCTGAACTTCAGCTTTGTGGACATGCGGATATCGGTATGTTTTTGTATACACTGGTACGTCGTCCGTTGTGTGTATAGTATGTTTGACGGCGTTCGTAAATGTAAGGTTCTTAGTGTCTGTATGGAAAATTTCTGAGTAATTATTTATTAGTTTTTGAATTCCGTCCTTTTCTTCTGTGTTCATGTGGTCCATTCTAATCCTATTGAAATCAAATTCTGAATTTGTCAGTTGAGCGTTGTTCAAGTTATTGTATGTGGATGTTTGTTCGAAATTTTGAAGAGATAAAGCTTCTACAGGGTGTAACAAAACTTTCGTTTGTAATTCCGTGTCATTAACAAGTGTACATATTGCCTTACTGTCTTTGACTCTAATTATACCTTCAGGTATATAAGCCGAACCAAATATTTTGTGTGGGATCAAACAATCTCCGTTTTGAATATTCATAACATTTATAGTTACGATCTGTTCCTGTCGTGGTTCGAGTATGATGTGGTTTACCTGGGTAACCGTGTCTCTGTGATGGATAGTTATATCGGTCGTTGGCGATCGAAGCAGATTATTTTTCAAGTCAACTACCATACTAAGGGCCATAAGATTGTCCATTCCCAAGAGGCAATCGAAAAAGTCATGAAATTTAAAGAGATGTAGCTTCATTGTGCCCGTCATTTTGAAAATTTTGGGAAACGGAATCGAGATGCTATATTTTTCTCGCGAACGTCCATGAGCAGTATTAATTTCGAATGGATCATATATTATTTTGTTTTTGAAAAATTTTTGGGCTGTTTCTGGGTTTATAAAAGATTTTGTACTACCAGTGTCAATAAGCATTTTCAAATTAAGTCCCGGTATGATTAGAAATGGTAAGTAATTGTCGTTGTTTGTCAAATTCATAAGAGTTACTGGTCCGAGGCTTCTTCTCGAAAATCCTGGACCTCGTCTGTGTCGTTTGGTTGATTCCCATATTCATTTATGGGGTTTGAGTCTTCGATTGACTCGTAATTTTCTTGGGTCATTTCCAGATTGTTAAGTCGGGGATTTGTTGTCATAGCGGACATGGGTGTCGGTCTATAAGAAGGCCGGGTGTAGATCTGTTCCAAACGTTTGTATTGTTGTTTCCTTGATTCTTGTTTATCCCACTCTGCGGTTTGTTGATATTTTGTTGAGAATTGTTATTACGAAATGGATTGAAAAGTCCACTACCTGAAGTAGAGTTATTGTGATTATTTTTGTTTTGCATGTGAGGGGGTATGTATTTTTCTGTGGTATTTGTAGAATATGGTTTGTTTTTGTTATAGTTCGAATTATAATTGTTGTTGTTTTCATACGGTTTTTTCACCGCGTCAATTTGAAAGTCGTTTGTGAGTATGTTGAGAGCCTCGCCAAGATCTCTCGGATTTTTTGTTCTCATGAGAGCACCTAAGGGCTCCTTTAAGCCTCTGAGGAAAGTCCTCAAACCAAGTTTCGAAACGTAATCTCTTACGTCGTTTTGTGTTGACATTTCATGGGTATCCATGAAACTAGAGTGAAGGTTAATGTATTTTTGAATTTTGCTATGAAATTCAAAGGGTGACTCGTTTTTCGTTTGTGTTAAACCACACATTTCGACTGTAAGCGTGTAGCAGTCACGCTTATCGCCGTATGTACTCAGGAGAGCTGTTTTTAAGTCCCTCCAATTAGTAATATTGTAAGAACTTAAATTGAGCTTTGCTTCGCCTTTAATTTTAGAGCGAAGCGAAGACATCAAAAAGATGTTTTGAAAATTGTCAGCATTTGCTTCATCATAGAAATGCTTTACCATGGTCTCACATATCGAAATGAATTCCGATAGCAGCTCGACCTCGCCCGAAAATACGGGCACCATTTTTAGGTGTTCAGATTTGAGTTCCGGAGGAGCCATTGTGAGTTTTCTAAAAATACCTAGAAGATCGTCTTCTAACAAGGGATCGTATGAATATTCTGTGTCTGATTCTCTGGTAGATTCAGACAAGGTAGACTCAACGTCTGAGTCCGTTTTGAATAGATAAATTCTTTGTAAAAATAATAGATAGTAGGTAATATTATTATGTACCTAGAGTAAGGATTATAGTAAAGAGATAAGAAGGTGAGGATGTGTAGTGTAATTGTAAACAATAGTGAGAAAGATTAAACCCTTGAACAGTAAAAGTGAAAGGAAAAATATTATCTTACAGTGCCAGCAGAATCAACAACATTGAGGTGGGTAGGTACTCGGTAACTGCTCCGTGTGAGGTATGAGAAGCTATTGTTCCAGGTCCTTGCTCTGCTCTGCCCTGCTGACTGAGACTGGTTTCTGCTCTGCTGACTGACTTGGGGTCTGCGGTTCGTGGTTCGATGCGAGAAAATCCGACGATTTTACAGCTACGGGGGTAATCCAATATGTAATCCAAAGGGTAATCCAATAATAGGGCACTGCACTGAGTTCCTCACTATTCCTCGGAAAAGGTTTTTTTTTTTATATGGGTTTTAGCTTTTTGGGGGTGTAGATTTTTTTGTTTTGGGGGTGAAAACACCCAAAATTTGACTGCGCCAGATATAAGTGGGGATCTCCCACTTGTGTTTTTAAAAAAAGTTTATTTTCCAAAAAAACTGAAAATGACAAAGTCTTTAAAAATACTTAATATCGAAAAAATGAAACTTAATTATATTTTTAAATATGCAATTGACATATCAAAATGAATGAAAGATAATTATTAGAACGTTTAAAAGAAAATAATATAATTATTAAATAATAAAATACTTAATTAATAAAATGTGAATTAAATAGAATGCAAATTTAAATTATCGATCAGCGACAATGCTCGATGCAAGTCCTGGATCAATCTCCCTGTCGGATCCTACCAATGGCTATTGTCAGAAGGACAATAGCTGATTTTTTTAATACAGTCAGCATTTATGGTGGCTGTAACTTGCATGAGCATGTAAAGAGAGAACACACGCTCATGCATCTGGCGTTTCTGCATGAACTCGCATGAACACACGTACATGCTTGCATGTCATGACCTTTTTCTGCCACACACGCACACAATAATAAGACTCTGAGGGTTAGGTGGTAGAAAAGAGGATTAACCTCGTCTGATGGTGGTTACCACTTATCAACTTACTACGACTTACAGCGCAAGGAGACGAGAAGGAGAGGGTACAAATGGTAATTAAGGGGAGTACACAGAAGAAAAGGTATGAGTCATTCACAAAGTAGAATATTATGTATTTGGTAGAAGTGAGTCGAATCATTTTGAAACCACTCATCAACTCACTACGACTTACAGCGCAAGGAGAAGAGAAGGAGAGGGTACAACTGGTAAGTAAGGGGAGAAGGAGAGGGTACAACTGGTAAGTAAGGGGAGAAGGAGGGGGTACAACTGGTAAGTAAGGGGAGAAGGAGAGGGTACAACTGGTAAGTAAGGGGAGAAGGAGGGGGTACAACTGGTAAGTAAGGGGAGAAGGAGAGGGTACAACTGGTAAGTAAGGGGAGAAGGAGGGGGTACAACTGGTAAGTAAGGGGAGTACACAGATGAAAAGGTATGAGTCATTCACAAAGTAGAATATTATGTATTTGGTAGAAGTGAGTCGAATCATTTTGAAACCACTCATCAACTCACTACGACTTACAGCGCAAGGAGAAGAGAAGGAGAGGGTACAACTGGTAAGTAAGGGGAGTACATAGAAGAAAAGGTATGATGTCATGAGTCACTCACAGAGTAGAATATTATGTATGTATTTGGTAGAAGTGTTCTCAATCATTACAGTTCCGTTATGTCAATTCAGAGTCCACTCCACTTAGTGCAGACATCTGTGTGTACCTCTACCTGACACGCATTGGTGATGGTATTGGTCAAGGCGTTAGTCTGGTTACAAAGGTAGTGTGTAATACGTGGGTTCGAATCCCAACCAATGAATGAATTTTAACATCATCAAAACTACTGCTTAAATAAGGGGACCCTAGTTTTAATCGAGCAGTGTAAATACAAGCTGTTTGCTCGCACTGAGGTATGGCCGTACCGGTGGATACAGCTATTTTTTTAACTTCTTATAATGTTCTCGAGTAGTGTAATGGTCTATTAAGGCGGGATCGATTCTCACTCTCGAGATCCAGGATATTCCCAGCCTGGGTTGGGCCGGGAATAGCTAGCATCACAATGGTTCGAATTTCATTCAAGCCCTAATCGTGCTGGACATGGCTTAACTTGAGTGACAAAATCAGTGACTTGAGTGACAAACTTGTGTAGCCATCGATGCTGACTACTCAGCACTATTATATAATAATAATACTCTTTAGTGGAAGGTAACCACCAGGCGAGGTTAATGCTCAAAGCATTTTCTACCACCTACCCCTCAGAGTCTTATTATTATGTGGTCACAAACTCAAATTAATGAGGAAAAATTCATGCACTGGGTGGGATTCGAACCAACGGATCCCTAAGCTACCTGGATTACCAGACTAGCGCGTTAACCACTTGACTACCAGTGCACATATTACTACTTATGCATAATGTGTTACTCTCACAACTACTCATTGTTCTTACAAAACTCTGTCTCAAAACTTTCTCTATTTAGTGTCGATCTGTCGGCATGAACAGATGAACAACCCAACCCTTTTTTGTTGTTGCTTCTAAATTTGAAGAATTGTTACTGTTAAGTGGTCTACCTTAACAGTTCTGAGAGCTCGTCAATTACTTTGGTAGGCAGTTTTTCATTACCCGTTGTTTCCACTTTTAGTGCGCGAACACAACGGAGTCCTAGACCCTAGGGTAGACCACGTAAAATTATCTGTAACAATGTTAGTAAATGTAAGCGGTCTCAACGGAGTCCCGAAAATCGTCTATATCAAGCTGTAGGTACCAGGGGTGTAAGGTCGAGGGACTCTAGGGTATAGGGTGAGGAAAGATGGGTGATGTTAACACCATTTAACTGTGAAGCTATTATCTTTTTTTTAAATCTTTATTAAGAGGACAACAAAGTAATGTACAATATTTAAATTATAAAATTGAGAAAAAAATGATATGAAAAATAATTAAAGCAGAAAATAATACTTATGTATGTCCATGTCCAAACTAAAGTGCGGAGTTATTGCCTGTGGCAATCTCTTCCACACAACCCTTTACCAACTATCTCCTCATTCCATAGGTGGTCTGTAGCCCTTCAGGACATTGCAGACCCCAGTTTGAGAACTCCTCGAATAGATAAAAGTGGTTTTAAATATTCAATTGAAAGAGAAGAGAGGGAGGGGTTCTCCACTCTGAATACCCTACAGAAGACCCTCATTGAGGAGTCCCTACATCCCTTGCTGGTTTTACATTGTTATAACAGGGTCAGAGTGTACAAACATGTACATTCAATTTTTATCAATAATTTTTATACTATATGAAGTCAGTATTATTTTTATCAAATGATTGTATGATATCATAATTATGTTGTTTTTTTTTTATTAGCAAAAAGAATGGCTACAGTTAAGGGATAATGATGTTGTCCAACTCACCCACTTTAGTTGGCTTGTCCTGAACCACCATATTCTTAGATTAAGTTTGAAGAAAAAAAAGAGGCAAAAAATAAAAATACTTATTAGTTATATAGTCTGGATACAGGAAAAAAAAAGAACAATTTTCAGATAAAATAATAAAATTTACCTCTCTTTAAGGGAAAATAACGTCTTTATTTATAAGGAACTTGGATGAAAGAAGAAAATTCTAGTCCGCTGATTTCTCTTAATATCCAGGTTTGACTGTAGTATCATTTTATTTTCTCACTGTGTTCGCCTGGCAAGCTAGATTTTTTGCAGCTCTTCAGTGAAATTATTGATTGTTTCTCTTTCAATCAAACACTATGAGAACTTTTGGGCCTTTTCATCCTTATCTTGGCAGAGAATTTCAATTTTTAATTATTTTTTTGAATAATTTTTTCCATCCTGCCACTTTAAATAAAGTGTAAAAAAATTAAATGTTTTGTGGAAGAAAAAATGCTTTAGGATTAATTTGGGACCAAAAGAGTAAAAAAAATTGATGGTATCCATATGAACACATTGCCAAGATAAGGGTTAAGCAATTAAACCCTTGGGAAACCTGCTTGTTAGAGTCAGAAAGTCTGGTCATCTTTCTGTTATATCACATGTAGGTAAGATCATATCAAATGATAACACATCGTAATATTAAAATTACAACAAAATCTTTTTTGGTTTAACATATCATAGCTTTCAACTGCATGGTCATTACCACAAGGGGGGTTTTATCATGCATTTGCTGAAAACTTACAAACCAGACCAGGGATGTAACTAGGGGGGGGGGGGGCACTTGGGGCATGAGCCCCAGGCGCCAGTTGTTGGGGGCGCCAACACGGGCAAAGACAAATTGCCAAACGAAGTGGGAAGTGGAAAGTTTCAAATATTCAAATATCATGCTTTGGATTTAGTACCAAATATCCAAACAGCCGATTGAATTGATCTTCTGAATTTTTTGAGTGTTTGTGGGGGGTGTTTGCCCCGGGTGCTTCATAGCCTAGTTATGTCCCTGAACCAGAATGGGACCAGGAATAGCCCACATCATGAGGGTTTGAATTTTAATGGTCACCTATCCAAGGCCTTGCTGGACATTCCCTAACTTCAGTGACAGAATGAGAACTGGAGTGACAGAATAAGTACTGGTGCATTCAAAGTGCTATCAGCTGTCTAAATGCTGACATTTTCTTTAGGATTAAACCAAAGTTTGATTTTGATAAATGGCTAGAACCCCAACACTGTTACATCCATAAAACAGTAGTTGTGTAGAATCCCCAAAAGTATCTAAATATTTTTTTCTTAGAATCAGCTCATGAAAGTACTTAGAAAAACTTTTGGGTATGTTGAATAGTCAAAAAAATATAAACTACCTAACGTATCTTAATCAGAAAACATAGTCTTCATTAATTAAATATAGATAATTGTTTTTTTTTACTTTCCTTATCCTATAGAAAGGATATTAATGGAATCACCCAGAAAAATACATACCTTAACTGTCATTTAACCTCATAATAATATATTGTTGTTTTTTTTTTTTTTTTTTTTTTTTTTAAGTGGGGTTTAACATCGCTTTCAACTGCCATGGTCATATCACGACGGGGGTTTTACCCTCCATTCGCAGGAAACTCACAAACCTGCTACTCACATTGACCTCACCCAGCCTGAGTGGGGCCGGGAAAAGCCAGCGTCACAAGAATTAGAATTTGAATGGTCACCCATCCAAATCTTAACCTCGCTGGATGTCGCTTAACTTCGGTGTTCTGAAGGGAACTGGTGTATTCAACATGCCATCGACGCTGGCTATATTGTTTTTTCTTTGTGTTAATGTGACAATTTATTAATACAGCTACTCATTAATCTTAATAATAATAAAAAATAATAAAAATCATTTGTTTTATTTTTCATATTTTTTTAAAAGTATACAGAGGCCCCATCCTAAGCCATTTTTATTTGGTTTCTAAGATGAGTGTTATGAGTGAGGTATGAGTGGACCTCAAACATCTAAGTACAGAGCAGAAAAATTCCTGCCTGTTGGGGATCAAACCCAGATCACTATACGAGGGGGGACCCAAAAGTAACGGGAATTAGGTGGTAGGGGGAACACGGAGGGGGGGATCGGGTTCTCCATTGATTCTTTTCCAAGCGGCTACTCTCCCAAGTAAGTGTGCAAAGTTCATTTGCTGTGAGTGCATTCGTTCGTCCGTGAGAATTTTTCTAGTGAAACGACTTTTTCCGTTTCGGCGAAAAAGTGAAATGGCACCGTGAAATGGCTGAGTGCGGCGAGCAACGAGCGGCTGTAAAAATTTCGGGGTCATAGCCGTAGCATCATGATTCATCGCCAGTTATAACCTTGAGAAAAAAATCTGGGTCTTCATCCAACTGAGGTTGCAGCTCCAGACAGGCCTGAAGTCTCAACGCTCCTTGTTTTGATCGTCGGAGAGGAGGCGAGGAACAAATTTGTCTGCAATACCCTTCATGATCAAATCTTCAGTTAAAATCCTCTGAATTGAACTCCATGACTATCCAGACATTTCATAAAGTTGATCGATAGTTCTGCAAGGTCTTCACGGACAAGAGTGTCGATTTGTTCAATGTTTTTGTCCGTTCTTGAAGCCATTTCACGTTTTCGCCGAAACGAAAAAAGTCGTTTCACTAGAAAAATTCTCACGGACGAACGAATGCACTTACATCAAATGAACTTTGCACACAATGCACACTTACTTCTAAGAGTAGCCGCTTGGAAAAGAATCACTGGAGAACCCAATCCCCCCCTCCGTATTCCCCCCACCACCTAATTCCCGTTACTTTTGGGTCCCCCCTCGTACATGCAATGACTGGTGTTCTAACTCACTCAGCCATAGCGACTCTTATAATAATATTAAATAATAATAATATTAAATCTAATAAGGACAAAGCACAACCTGGAGATTGGTGGTTTGAGTCTCAAGCTCAGATAGTTGTACTGAGGTTATTTGAGTAATTACTCTTCCACAAATATGATAATAACATTCACTACCTACATAGACTTTGAACCTCATAGAAAACAAAGCAAGTCAGTTGAGAATTATCTGATTATAAATTTAATAAACCTAGGTATGCAAATACATCATCAATAATCATAACTAAAATTTTGTAACTTCTTCTTCTTTTACTGTGTCTTTTCCCGCTCAAGTTGTTCAATCTCATGGTTGAGATTGGTTGGTTTTGCCACATTTTTTACTGCTGGATGCCCTTCCTAATGCCAACAATTCTATTTGATTTAATGTCCTGGATTAAGACAGGGGTTTTACCCTCCATTTGCTGAGAATTGTACAAGCTATCCACATTAATCTCACCCAGTCTGGGTAGGGCTGGAAATGCCATACTCATATATACAGAGGGAACAGAATTTTCTGTGTGAAAAGTCTGATCTGAGCCAGGATCAAACTCAGGACCTGTGGATAAAGGGCAGTAGTCACAACCATTATGCCACGGAAGCTGGTTTTATAACATTCATAATAAGTATATTAGGTTTTCGAGTAGTCACTGTGGCAGAGCGAGTTAGCGCGCTAGGCATTGCACACATGGTGACCTGGGTTCAATTCCCAGCGGGGGAGGATTTTTTCTGCTCTGTACTTGGATGTTCGGGGTCCACTCATACCTCGTGAGGAAAAATGAGTAGCTGCTTTAATGTGAAGCAGCGACCAGTGGCAGAATCTTAGGCAAAAAAATAATACAAGATATTGTAAATTAAAGTGGTAAAGTCCTATGATTCTGCGCCACCCACTAAAATTGTGACATGATAACACAAAGAAAAAGCATTATTATTATTATTATATTAGGTTTTCAACTGCTCATGTGGTTTTTTAGTCAATACAATGTCAACTTTGTCAGATATTTGTGAAATCAACTTATCAAAGAATTCTGTCCGCCCTGGAAGGAAATAATGACTTGCTTTGTAGACAGAGACAGAAATCACTTAATTCAACATATTAAATAAATTATTTGAACAAATGTTAGAGTTGGAAGAATGCAACACTAGGTCTGGGTTTTAAATTCCTTGTCAGTTTTCTCTTACACATTTGATTTTTCCTGGTGTTTAAATGAATGAAGGACACCAGAAAACACTTTTTTTTTTAAGTGGGGTTTAACGTCGCTTACAACTGCCATGGTCATATCACGACGGAGGTTTTACCCTCCATTCGCAGGAAACTCACAAACCTGCTACTCACATTGACCTCACCCAGCCTGAGTGGGGCCAGGAAAAACCAGCGTCACGAGAATTAGAATTTGAATGGTCACCCATCCAAGTCTTAACCTCGCTGGATGTCGCTTAACTTTGGTGTTCTGAAGGGAACCGGTGTATTCAACATGCCATCGACGCTGGCAGAAAACACTTTACTAATAAATATAAGTTGAATGTGAAAAAGTGTCAAAGGCAAACAATTAAAATATTGTAGCTTTAAGCTAAACACAGAGAAAAATCAAAGTTGCCTACAAAAATTGAGGCAACATTCATTTCAAAACTTATTCTAGGGCTTGATCATTAACCTGTTAATAAGTAGGTAGCTCATTAACTGTTAACAGAATTTCTAAACATGAATAATAGGTAAATGGATCAAAACACTTCTTACCTTGATTCAGTGAGGGTCCAGGTAAAGCTTCTACTTTAGCAGACAAAATCGGAGGCCCTGTACTCTTGCTCTCAAAGATTCCAGAGGTTCCACTGGCAACAACAACAATTTGCTTTTGTTGTTGTTGTTGTAATTTTTGTTGCTCTTGTTGTTCCAAAAATTTGGCAGCTTCCAACAAAGTTTCCAAACCGAATCCTGAGGGACTGCTCATGTTACACAAAACACAACAAACTAGGGGCTCCCTATCTACTTGAAATGATGGCTTGGATAAAAGAGATAGAGGTTTGAAGTGAAATATTGACAGAGGACTGAGAAAAATATTTTATACAATTCCTATCAAAGAAAAAGAAAACTACAGCTAGTGATTACGTATTTACACTTGACTTCTACAATCTAGAGAACACACGAAATAGGTTACACAAGAGATGTTTTACTTCATTGAAAAACAAATGGGGATTGAATTAAATGAAATAATGATGTGAAAAGTTGGTTGTTAATTTAACACTAGTCGACATTAACAAAATGATTAAAATAAACAAATTTAAGAGTTACAGAAACATTGAGAGATGGAGAGAAATAACAAGGGCATTAACAAAAAGAGAAATTAATATCTAGAGTCTAGATAAAGAGAAAAAAGTTGATATCACAGATTTGTTTTGATAGATTTACAACAAAGACACTGTACACTACTATATTCCAAGGACTTGTAAAACAAATAGTTTAAAATGAATGAAGAGGACGTAAAATATCTTAAATTAATTGAACTTTAATTGCGGTCCATTTCGGTAAAGCTTTTGAGAAAAAATTACCTATTGTGCTTGAGCCTTGACTTGAAGATTTTTTATTAATTTTTATTCTGAAACAAGCTTGTCTGAAATTACTGCGCACAACACATCAACACGCTTCCAACTCACGTGTTTGAGTGACGAAATTTTTTTTCCACCAATCACAGAGCACCATGTGAGGTGGATACTCTCGACGCATGCGCAATGACTGTTCTTCATGCCATGTGCTTTTTGGTGTTCTCTCTTTTTGAATAGGGGAGATCTGATTGAAGAAAATTCTGGGATACGTCCCGCCAACTTCTTTGTTTTAAGTTTTCAAAAAAGTCTCCGCAGTCTAATGGTTTTGACTACTGCCAGTGGTCCAGAAATTTCGAGTTTAGCCTCCGGGATGGACTGAATTTTCTTACAAAAATTCTGTTCCTTCTGAAGTAAAAAACATTATTTTGAGGTTCAAAACATCACTGCAATATTTTCTTTTTTCTTCACTTAGCCAATCTCTAGGTAGGTACGTTGCTCAATTTCTGTGATCCAGGAGATATCTGAATTATAAAACAGAAATACAGGTAAAATAAGCCCGACTGTTCCTCCAGTCGGACTATATGTAGTATGATGTGATTGGTTGATACTCCAACTTGAAGAAGGGTCTAACTTATCTTAAGTTTAATCCTGTTTCATAATTTGGCCATTACTGAGGCTCAGTTATTGCCTTTTGGTACTCTACGTAACATTATTATACCCTAATATATGTATTCCGTAAGATAACTTTCAAAATGAGGTCTGACATCTAAACAGAATTCTGTGATAGGTATACCTATTACAAGCGTTAGTCTTAACCAGGGCTATAAGACTCCTAACTGAAGGGGAGGTTTACCCGGTTTACTGCCAATGACAATCTGCAGTCTACGAAAACCAAAGAAATAGAGCAAGAATTGTGCTATTCGAAAGGTCGACCTGGATTTGGTAGAGAGAGATTGCACGGTGCTCTTCGATTGTAAAATACAGTGTTGCCAAATCATCCATGCCTGGGGCCAGTGGGTAAGCGGTAAATCCATAGGAGAGATTTGTCTCTGGCTGAGCCTTTCAGCGGTTATCAAACTTTGGTCACGAGACCAAAAATGGGCCAGGACCATTTTTGGTCTCGTGATTTTTTTGTTGTGGCAATTTCAGAAATTTATAAATGTGGTGTGAAAATTTCACATTGCATTTTCCTGAAGCAATTTACATACGTAACAGTTAATGGCTGGATCGAGATGCGACAGCTAGGTACCCGCTTATGTACATACGTATATTATGTATAATATATGGGAGCAGGGACCTCGTAGCCGCGTCTCGACCCGGCCATAAAAATAATGGTTACAGAAAATTTACTATTTTCCACATGCTGCGTTGCCTTTCTGAATAGCAAAGGACATTCAGGGTGATGCCGCAAGTGGCGACTGGGGGACAAAAAAATGTGGTGAATACTAAACATCAATTTTAGAATTAGAGCGCGCGATTAGCTCAGTGGTTAAGCACTCGCTTGCCATGCGGAAGGTCCCGGGTTCGATCCCCCGTGAGGACAAAAATTTGTATTCTTGATTTGTTTACAATTGTTTGTGAGGGATACCTTCCGGTTCGCTCTAGTTGACCCAGCACCTAATTGGGAAGTATTGTGTCACATCTCGCCCATCAGAGGAGAGGTATACTACGGGATAAGCAGGCTACAACACAGACCAAAAGCGTCTACAGTAGCTCCTGTTTCATGTCTACAAAATAAAAAAGGCTGTGAAACACTCTACTTCCGATTTCTAATATTAGAAATTTCTCGGAAGTAATATATACAAATGCCCTAACTAAAGGGCGGAGTTGTTGCCTATGGCAATCTCTTCCAACCAACCTTCCTATGGTCACCGTGGCCTAGTAAAGTAGCGCTAGACTTGCACGCACAGTAACCCGGGTTCGATGCCCGGCAGGATGGATTTTTTTCTGCTCTGTACTTGGATATTATACGGGGTCCACTCGTAGCTTGTGTAGAAAAAGGAGTAGCTATTTGTATGGGGTGCGCGGTGGTGGTATTTCGTGCAAGCAACTTGAAGTGCTTGGGCAAGAGTTACCTATTAGGAGTCTTGTCATAACATGCTACCCAATTAATGGTTGATAATAAGCCAGCCTCCGTGGCGTAACGGTTGTGACTACTGCCCGTAGTAGAAAGATCCTGACTTCGATCCCCGGTTGGAGCAGATTTTTCACACAGAAAATTCTGTTCCCTCCGTACATGTGAGGCTGGCATTTCCAGCCCTACCCAGGCTGGGTGAGGTTAATGTGGGTAGCTGGTGCGATTCTCAGCGAATGGAGAGTAAAACTCCCGTCCTAATCCAGGACGTTAAATCAAATAGAATCATTGCCGTTAGGAAGGTCATCCAGCCCTTAAAAATATGCCAAAACCAACTAACCTCAACCATGAGGTTGAACAACGTCGACCCTGCTTAAGCGGGATGAGACAGAGTGAAAGAAGAATAAGCGAACAATTGAAATTAGATGTGGTGGACTTGTAATCTAGATGTCGGTGGTTTGATTTCGAAATTAAGCAACAATTTATTACAACGAGTTTGAGTAATTCACAATTTTGATTAACACAAAAACGATAACTTTAAAAAAACATTTGTCTAAAAATAACAAATTGAAAATTAATTTTGCATGCAATAACTGACAAATGGTTTTAATAAAATATAGTACCTATACCGATACAATCTGTCTACTCGTGGTCTTAGCTATATCCAACAATATATGTACAAGTACATACTATAAATAAATAAATAAATAATTTTAGTAATCAAATAGTTCGAAGTATACAAAAATAAACTCCTATAAGGGAGGCCCATACTCTGAAAAGGGTGTATACCGGGCTTATTATTATTATATGTACACACTATGTACGTTCTAACGTTCTAGTTATACACCTTGTACGTAAATTCATGTTCCTTGCATTTCATACTTAGCACAGCCATGTGCATTCCCTAAGGCAATAAGTTTACAGTGACCTCCCTTCCTCTCTCTCCCTCCGTCCCTCTCTCTCTCTCTCTCCCTCTCTCTCTCATGTCTTCTTGACTACTACTAGTGTACCAGGTTGAGGATTTTTCAAGGTTAAACTTTCAGGAATAACACAGGGTGTTCAAACTAGCAGAAGATGCCCGATACTATAAAACTCGAATATACAGAGTGTTCATTAAGCCTAGCCACATCTGATTAAATTTTGAACGGTTCAAGTTGGAAAGTTGAAATATTGAATGTATGTATGTAGTTGAAAAAGTATGTAGTGTTCGTTGGTTTACTACCTATGTCACCTATGTGTCCAGATATTTTATTCA
Source organism: Bactericera cockerelli (assembly GCA_024516035.1). NCBI lineage: Eukaryota > Metazoa > Arthropoda > Insecta > Hemiptera > Triozidae > Bactericera > Bactericera cockerelli. Next base: position 7,753,520 of record CM044962.1, on the reverse strand, counting down.
GTCACTATAAAATATTTGCCTGCTATTACTACTAGCCACATCTAAGGATATCAAAAGAAAACAGCCTTTTATTTACTGTTTTCTATCTAAATCATATTACCCTTAAATCATAAACCAACCCTAATTTTGGGTGATTAAATTACTTTCTTTGCTATACAATAAGGAAAGTAAAAAATAAAAAAAATACTTTTTTCAAAGACAATGACGTTAGGTTAGGTTAGGTTGTGTTCTTTCTTGATGAATTTGTTCAATAAGAAAAAATCTTTTGAAAGTACTGACAAAAAAATACTATACATTGTAGGTATGTATTTAAAAGTAAAAATCACTGAAGTCTATCCATATAGTCACTGGTAACTTCCATCAGCTTTTCCCTCGTCGCAAATATCTCCTCACCAATTGCCAAAGGGAAAAACGACGATTTTTTGTGTGGGAAATAATTTCCTCTCCTTCATCCCTCTCCGTATGTTTAGTATCCCTATTGAAAAATCTCCCAACTATTTCCCACAAGGAAAACTTCCCATCAGTCTTCTCAATTTCCTCTTCGCTCGCCCACAGGCCGAGCCGCGCTTTCTTCGCGCTCGTCTCGGCTCGTGCGAGCTCTGCGCGGTGCTGCCTGTACAGGCGAGAGCGAACGGCGAGACTCTCGTCAGCTTCGGCGAGCGAGGCCAGACCTCGGGAGACGAGATGACGCGAGAGTGAGCGAGGGCCGGAGACGAGCTGTCGCCAGACGCCGAGTCCTGGGATCTGAAACCATCGAAGGTGTTCGTTCTGTGTTTCAAAAGGAAAATTATCAGTAAAATTGAGTTCATGTTTTTCAAGTAGAATTCCAGACATCCCAGTAACTCGAATGTCAAAGGATAGAAGCGTCATTTCGAGTTTTTATTATAAACTGGTTGGGGTCCCACAAGAAGAGCCCCAATCCTCACACCGACCTCTATTAGATCTATTGTGACCGGGATCCAACAAGGAGACTAATTTAAAAAAAGTTATCATATTTGTGTTAATCAGTTTCGTGATATCACAACTACTCAAACTCGCTTTACTAAATCTACGTTGAAACTGGGACTCGAACCACAGATTTTGTATAGAACTATGAAAGAGACTTGTATGAATGTCCAGATTCTCATTATGACCTGCACAAAAGTTGGTATTTTTTTGTGCTAAGCTAGGTAATTAAAATTATGCTCTCACACACTATTCAGAGGCACGCTTCCTCTCGGTAGTGAGTTTGAAGGAATGTTTTACCTTTGAAGTATAGGTAATTAGGTACCTACCTCAAATGAATGCTAATGTTGATGAGTTCTATCTGTAATACCTATAAATAATAAATTAATTGAAATTATTTTTATTTTCATCATAATTTTCTCCACTCACCTTACAATGCACAATACAGGACAACACATTCAGGGTGTCCTCCTGTTGCGTGCTCAGCAACACAAACCCAACATCTTTGTCACGAACAATCTCATACACTGTTGCCAAACCAGCCGGGGACACAGCAACACTGTCCAGAGAAACAGCTAGGGGTGTGACTTGTTTTCGAGATGAAAATGGAGTTGAATAAATGGGCCGATGATCAATGAAGAGAATGACCTTGCTTAACGATAATATTGGGGGGTGTGTTTCCTCAGAGATGAACAATGGGATTGACTGAGGATTCATAAAAGATATAAAAACAGATGAGAAAATACAAGTATTAAGTATAGGAATAAAATTATTTTGCTCAAAGGTGAGAGTAAGGGGTAGGTATGTTTCCTTGGGAATAAAAGATAGGATTGACTGATAAAATAAAATAATACCTAAAGAACAAATTTATAATAATTAAGAGGATTTTTTTTGTTCTGTGACACAAGCTTTTTTCCTTGTTTGAAAAATACAAAAAAAACATTTACCATGAAGTAAAAATATTATTATTAGGTAAGTACTCACCTTTATGTCGACTACTCTTCCATTAAGTTTGATGTTCTTTTCTATGAAACTTGATGGTATTTGTTGAACAAGAGAAAACTTGGTAAACTGAAACAAAATAACCAGGCATCAAAATCACCAAAATAGTATTTATTATATTATTCTAAATGAAAGTAAATTTTAAGTAAAAGTAAATACTGAGGGCCATGACAAGCTGGGAATAATTGTGTTAACAACTTTCTAGAATGTTTAGAGATAACACACTGTGAGTATTATTTACTGACCCAGTTAGATTACCATCTGAAAAAATTGCACTGCTACTTATATAATATGTAGGTATAAGATATAAAAAAAAATGTTTTTGTGGTTCCTAAAATCAGATCTGTATTGGAGTATGTATGGTCAAATTTCAAGATCAGAGGTTAAGTTATTATTTATATATCAGATTTAATCAAAACTTCCTAAATGTAAAAATATAATATAGAGTGCAAGAAACTTACAGGCTTGACACTTTTAACTGCATATCCAAGTGCAAGTATAGCAACTGTACAGAGACCAACTAGAAAAAAGGAAAATAAGAAGTATTGAATTAGTGATTTTGTGACACATATGCACCCACTTACCCACACTATCTGTATGTCAGGCATAAACCTGTGATTTTATTAGCTATTGTATCTTGCCATTCTGATAGTGCAAAGAAATTTGATGGAGACCTACCTATAGGTAGTCTCCACCAATGAACAAATTGAACATGTCCTGTATATTTCTTATATTCTCTTATTATTATGAACTAATTAATCTGAGAAATGTTGTGACTCACCCTAATTTCACGAAGATGTTCATCAATTTTGAATGCCAAGTTATCAATAATATTACCATTGTCTGAGTCAGAACCCATTGTGTTTATTTATGAAAACAATTGAGGAAGGGTTTCAAGGTTTGATGGTTGTCCAAACGCTAGTAAATAATAAGCAGGCCATTGGAAAACTAGAAATAAAAGAAGAGCTAGTGATAGACTTTTTACTTGAATTTTATTAAAGAATTAATATAGCTATTTTACCACCTAAAAATTTGGAAGGAAGAGATTTTTTTTATATATTTAATTTAGGTTTAACATTACTTTCAACTGCAGGGTCATATCATGACAAGATGTTACCCTCCATTTACAGGAAACTTACAAACCTGCTACCCACATTAACCTCACCCAGCCTGGGTTGGTACAGAATGCCAGCATCACAAAGTCTTCACCTTGATGGATATTGTTTAACATTGGTGATCCTATGAGGAACAATGCATTCAATGCACCAAGATGCTGGCTAGGAAGAGATTGCCATCAATAACTCAAATCTATTGTGTATTATTGTGATTTATTTACTTTTTCTTTTCTATTGGATTTATATTTTGTCCATTTTCTTTAATCATTACTAACCAAACAAATTAAGGTCTAAGTTTTTTTTTAAAAAATCTGAGTTTACATATGTGCAATTGTAAGCCCAAAAATAGGTCTATTAAAAATTATTCAGATGGTCTGCAGTTTCCAGAAATACCATGACTAACTTAGAATTCACCTTTTCTATTTGAGCTGGTTGTAGATTTTCAGGGAAACTTCAAACAATTGACACTGCAACCTAATGAGATACATAGTCACCAAGAATTTAACCTAACCAACCTGTAAAATGTCTGGTTGAGGGTTTTTTAAAGAGGGAGAAGACCAGTGTCTTGCTAGAGGAATTCAAACAGGGAATAGACTAGCAACCCCAACAAGCCACTTGCAGTTTAGCCAAAGGTTTAGTGGCTTATAAAGATTAAAAGCCTAATTTCTCACAATAGTTGATCAGCTATAAGAGTTATGATGTAGCTCAGGATGAGCAAAGTACAGTTGCCTGGGTTAAACAACAACCACCAATAACAATCCTACTTACCACTTGATTATCAATCCTTACATATCTGCATTTTACTTCAGTTTATTAGTTTCATTCCAGAAATTTATCACATTTTACCTGTCTTAAATCCTACTTAACTCAACATATTGGCAAAACACCAATAAACAGGTACTACTTATTTCAATTGTAGAACATATTACATATTTAATTGTATTATCTTCCCGATTGAATTTCTGGATCTGACATTGAACTTTCCATTCCATGTCTCTTTCACTTTGAACTTTTTAAAAAAAACTTAAAAATTCAAATTTGAGCGGTAAACTGTTATCAGCACTTATCAGTTACAGGATCTGTTTACATTATAAAAAATTCAAAGAACTGAGAGAACTCGAGTGCGATATCTTTGTAATACCTTGTTGTTTTTGCACTGTAAGTTTTTGATGTATTGAAATTTTTAGCAATTATAAGAGCTAAAATTATTCAACATTAAAAATTACTTTTATAAATCTATGAAGAATACAATACATATTATAGATATTCCTGGATAAGAATTTTTGTATAACCGATGAAAGTTGTAAACGGATCTTTAGAATATGTAAACAAATATGTGCCGCGATTTTTCAAATATCAGGATAATGTTTTTTCCTTGATTCGCCTGGAAAATTAATTTTATTGATTTTCTTTTCCATATTCCCATATTAGCTAATCGTCACAAAATGCTCAACTCTGACGAAATGGATAAACAGTATTCTATCTTATTTTAAATACCTACGATAGTTTTTTTTTTTTTTAATTAAAGTGTCAGATTAATACTTTTCTTGTTCTTGTCCAACAATGGGCTCTCATAAGAAGCACAAATACTACAAGAAAAAAAGTAAGAAGGCCAAAAAACACAAAAAGCAGAAGATTAACTTAAAAGAGGTCCATGAGAAACTGAAAGCTGACAAAAAATACAGTAATCTCATTTCAACACTTTCTATCAAGGACAAGAGAATTTCTGTTGAGAAGAGATCAAGGTAAGTGTTGAGATTTTTATCATGTTACCTGTATTGTTACACTGCTGGACAAAATTAGTTACCCAAGCTGTTTTTCCTTTAATGCCATGTGCCTGAAGAGCAATGTGAAATTTGGTTGTATGTAACATTTTCTGAAGATTTTGTTTTAAAATAAAAGAAAATATTTCAAAGAGTCACAAGGATTACATAATTGGCAGTGTATTTTGTTTCTATCTTAATTATTCTCAACTTTAAATCCCCTAATGCTCTTGATACTTTGTTTTGTGGGTATTCTCTTTTCTGTATTTTTAGTATGGATAAATGTCTAGTTTAGACAGCAAACTTATTTCAGCTTCTTATGTGTTCAGGAGACTGATTCTGGTGAACAAAAATAACAATCAAAAGCTCATTTTCTAATAAGTTTTATGTGAACTTCTATGGTAAATATCCAGTTTAAACATCAAGCTTCATACTTTACAATTTTTTGCTTGATATATTTCACTTATTTCATGTACTCTAAATGTAAAAATAAAAATAACCTCACCAGCTTTAGTGGGGCCAGGAGTAGCCAGCATTACAAGGGCTTGAATCTTACAGTATTGCTGGAATTGGTCAGAATGTCTTATATACATAATTTTATGTAGTAAGATTGGCAGTAGAGACCTGGGTTCATGGAGTGTTGCCTCAAGGAATGGCTGAACCAACTGAATGAGAAATTGTTTAGATGTACGGGTAAACCCCAATCTAAACAATTTCTTGCCCAAAGAATTGGTCTGGCCATTCAGAAGGGTAATGCTGCATGTATCCTTGGGTTGATACCAGAAGGTCATGGAATGGAAGAAGTTTTTTATTTATAAATAAATAAATATAAATAGCTATTAAGTCCAGAAAAAAAAATGTAGTTGAGTGTGGATTATTATCCAGGCATAGGTACATGAAAAAGTATGTAGGTTGGTGTTTCCAAAATTGAGTTAAGTCTGAAAAAAAGGAGATTGAAGGGTCTGATGAAATCAAAAAAGTAAATTTTGAAACTATCTTTCAAATTATTACTTTTTGATAATAAGACTGACATCAATCAATTTAATAGTTAGTGATTAAAATATTTGTGTTAAAATATCCCAAAATCAAAATTGCTCAAATTTGCTTTACTAAATTTTTGCTTAACTTGGGACCTGAACCACCAACCTCCAGGTTACAAGTCTGCCAACTTATTGATCAAGCTTCTGAGGTTGGTATACCAGGCAACATCTATTTAATGTTCAAATTTTGTCATCTGTTTGTTAAGGGCATTCAATATCTATGAAAGCAAAAAAGGAAGTTAGCTGCCTTATCAATCAAACTACTGAAGTCAGTAAAATAATATAAAATTTGTATTTAGGAAAGAGATGGATGCTCTTAATCATTCTCTGATGGATGCATGAGCGCGCGATTAGCTCAGTGGTTAAGCACTTGCTTGCCATGCAGAAGGTCCCGGGTTCGATCCCCCGCGCCGACAAAAATTTGTATTATTTATTAGGTTACATTTGTTTGTAAGGGAGACCTTCTGGTGCGCTCGTGTTGACCCAGCACCTAATTGGGAAGTATTGTGTCACTTCTTGCCCATTAGAGGGAGGCATACTACGGGATCGGTAGTTACAACACAGACCACAAGCGTCTACAATAGCTCCTGTTTCATGCTACGAAATAAAAACGGTTATGAAACACTCATCTTTAAAAAAAAAAAAAAAATGTTTTAAGTTGCTGACACAAACTTTTCATCTCTGTTCCAGGTCGGAATCCTCAGACAACGCATGCACGTCGGCGCACGAGGGGGGCGGGGCCGACCGCCGCAAAATCAAATACAAATACAAGAAGTCGCGTTCCTCCTCCATGACCTCCTCCTCCACCTCCTCCCTCGCCTCCGCTTCCTCCTCCTCCCCCTCATCTTCCTCCTCCTCTTCCGACGAGAAATCGCGGAAAGCCAAGCACCGAAAAAAGAAGCTGAAAAAAGAGAGAAGAAAAAGAAGATCGAGCTGCTCAATCGGAAACACGAGGAGGCGAAAAAGGCGAAGATCGACGAAGGATCGCTGTCGGCGAAAAAGAACAAGGACGATTTTAGTTACGATAAGAAGAGGATGAAGAAGATGAAGCTGTCCAATGAGCAGCCGGGGACAGTGTTGCCGGAGATAGCGCTGCAGAAGTCGAAAGCGATGGCACCCATGTCCAAGGAGGAGTGGGAGAAGAAACAGAGTGAGATACGCCGCGTGTATGATCAGGAGACTGGGAGATATAGGTGAGCGACCGTGCATTTGAACCATAGAGCTGACGAAGAATTTGTAAAAAAAAAAAAAATGTTACAGTTCTTTGTAAGGAATATTTTCCAGTGCACTAGTGTTGACCCATCACCCTCCCACAAACATTTGGATCAAGTTTTATTTACAAATGAGAGAATATTTACATACATAGAAATTGAAATGAATAAAACAAAACTTGATCAAGGGCGCTGCTAATGCCAACGGCATTCTCTTTCTATATTGTGTCACTTCTCGTCATTTAAAGGGGAGGCATACTATGGGATGGGCAAGCTACAACACGGGCTACAAGCGTGTTCACTAGTTTACAGTTTGCTGTTTCATAGCTACGACACCCTCAAAAAAAGACCTACACATTATATCTAGGTGTCCATTATAATTCTTACACCATCGGGAGATGAGTATCCATCTTACGAACACGAAATTTATATTATTGTTGTAAAATATGTAGATTTTTCTATAATAATGAACGATTAGGAAAGTAGTCACCTTGTCCGAGTGGGTAGCGCACTCGGTTTGCAGAGAGGTAAACCGCGTTTGAATCCCTGCAGATTCGGAGTTTTTTTTCGGTTTTGTACGTTGATTTGTATGTAATCAGTGGCGGCCATATAATAATAATGTTGGAGGATACTACCGACCTCAGTAGCTTGATCGATAAGGCGGCGGACTTGTAACCTGGAGGTCGGTGGTTCAAGTCCCGGTTTCAGCGTAGATTTAGTAAAGCGAGTTTGAGTAGTTGTGATATCACGAAAGTGATTAACACAAATATGATAACTTTTTTTTATGATATTGGAGAATACTTGCTTTGTACAAGAGAGTTTTTTTACTGATGATGATGTGCTACCCACTAATGACACAAAAGCACACAAAAACTAATTAGTCATGTTCTTAAACTATCATCATCACTGTGTAGCATCATCGTGTTCGATGGTCGCCAAACTTGATATTTTCATCAAGTTTATACAAGGAGGCTAATAATTAACAAGGGCCCCGCGAACCAAGTTAATGAATGCCTGATGTTTCCACTTCTATTCTATAAAAAGTTAAAATTAATTAGAAATCAACCTACTGGAATAAGGAGGCTTCAAGTTTGTTGTTGTTGTTGTAGCCAGCTTGGCTTTATTTCAAAGTTGGCTCGTCCTGAACCACATATTTCTATGTGCGATCAACCATCATGAGGACATAGACTTTTCTATATAAGCCATTAAACCCTTAGGAAACTGCAAGCTAGCCTGGCTTGTAAGGGTTGGCTAGTCTGTTCTCTGTTTATAGTCCTCTAGCGAGACACTGGTCTTCTCCCTGTTTAACGTCCCCCAGCCAGACTAGGCTTTAAGTTTATCATATATGTGTTAATCCCAATCATATAACAAACTCGCTTTACTAAATCTTTGCTGACTTTTGAGAGTCGAACCACCGACCTCCCGTTACGAGTCCGCCGCCTTATCGATCGCGCTACTAAGATCAGTGATACTTTTTATGTATTAATTGTAATTTTATTTGGCTTTAATAACATATAATTCATTAGAACCCTTTGGCTGTATGGAATGGCCAATGCCAAAAAAAAAAAAAAAAAAAAAAAAAAGATCAGTGATATTATTATTATATGTATTTATTTTTGCAGACTTATCAAAGGAGACGGCGAAGTGTTAGAAGAAATAGTCAGCAGATCTCGTCACAAGGAAATCAACAAGCAGGCCACAGCAGGGGACGGGAACTTTTTTCAGAGCACCATAGCTTCCAAGATAAGAAAGTGAACGGGATGTTAGGGAGAAAAAAGCTCTCTGGGTCCGCCATGTTTTAGTAGTTGCAGGACCTGTGAGGTGCTCGCACACACTTCTGAAACCGAAATACCCCCCCCCCCCCCCTCGTTTTTTGTTGTTGTACAAATGTACATACTTATACATAAAACTACACCTTAATTTGTGAATATGTTCATAATACAACAAAAAAACGAACACAATACTTCCCGAGTTTCTAATATTAGAAGTTTCTCGTAAGTAAAATGAGCCGAGATGTCTCAACTTCGGATGTAGTCATTAGAGATTAGAGACGGTGGTTTTAACCTCCATTAATCGGAAATTCAATCAACTGTCGAAATATACTTCAACCAGCCTGGGTTGGGTCGGGAATAGCTATCATTACGAGGGGGGCTCGAATATTTGAGTGGTTAGATATCCAGTACCTATCTACCAGGTAGGTAGATGGGTACTGGAAAAGTTGTTAAAAATCAGCAATCCTACAAGAACTGGTGTATTTCAAATGTTATTGAGGCTGACTTGATTTGTCTCTGTAAATTTAAATTAGATGTGAATTTTCTGTAAATAATGAACAATAAATTTTGATTTATTCTATAAATTAATTATTTATATTGAATTTTTATTCGATTTTTTTTTTCGTGTATCATTTAAATTCTAAAGTTATTTACTATTACAACAGAGCATCTAGTTTCTATTACATTTCACAGGTGAAAAAATCGTTTTGAAGATAGATAAGATTTAAGATAAATACAAAAGAAAAAAAGATAATAATAAAGAAAAAGAAGAAGGCTGAATCAGATAAAATAAAATGGAATTTCAGAGTGCAACGTGGTTGAGAAGAACCTAAACAAATATGTCAGAGAAGATAATAAAATAAACTGGTGTGAACATCACACGACTTTCCTTATCCCTCGAACAGAAGTAAACTTTCGCCCAGGAGCAAGGACTCTGATTGTTAAGTCTCCTCTGTAAATAAATATCATTATAAAAAAAACTTTCGCCCATAGTGATTATACAAACTATTTTTGTTTAAATATATTTTGGTAACGGGACTGTATCATAAATTTGAATGTGGGCATGAGCTCTCGTTAATTCGATACCGCTAATCGTGTAACCAAAAAGCGTTCGATTTTTGCCACTGATGTATCAAAGGTGTCAAAAATATTATAATAATACTCTTTAGTGGAAGGTGACCACCAGGCGAGGTTAATGCTCAAAGCATTTTCTACCACCTAACCCTCAGAGTCTTATTATTATGTGGTTTCAAACTCAAATTAATGAAGAAAAATTGATGCACTGGGTGGGATTCGAACCAACGGATCCCTACGCTACCTGGATTACCAGACTAGCGCGTTAACCACTTGACTACCAGTGCACTACCACAAATATTCGTAATCAGCACCTTAAATTTCAATTTTTCAGCTTATACCGTTCTTGAGATTTTTATTTATGGACAAAAGCACACGGTTTAAACTTGGATTCAGGCTCTAGGGAACCTTGTTTTGGCACTGAAAACTGACTATCGAAAATTTCGAGTGATTAAATTGCTTTATTCTCTAGAAGACGAGGAAAGTGAGAAGAAGATACAGTCGAAGAGGTAAATTTAATTATAAAGTTTCCAAGGCCAAATTAATTAAAACGACAATAAAGGGTGGTGTTGACCTGTGGAGATGGGTGATTTGAGTCCCCGAATGCATAATAATAATATCGCCTGTTTTATACTGCCCGATAAGGACTATTAAGTCCCATTATTCCAGCAGTAAGCCCAAGACATATTATTATGTGGTAAAAATCCCAAATGGGAGGATAACTTGTCATGTCCCGGCTGGGTTTCGAACCCGCGACCTCTGGAAACTCTGGATTCACAGAGTGCCGTCTTTACCACTGAGCTACCGGGACAGACGAGAAGAATAAATGATTCACTTATTTATAATGTCAGATTAGGACTTGAACGTCCCAATATAGTTTTGGTGCCATTATTGTGAGTTCAAATTGGCCTTCTCACATTAACAAGCGAGCCTGGGGTACCCCAGTGAATCTGCTGCAAGACTCGCAAAATATGAAATAATTAAAGAGAATCATAGTACAGTATAGTAGTGCTTTATTTAGACTGTCGGCTTGAGACAGGGAGTACCATTATGCTAACAGTTTATTTGTTTTTTACTTTTGCAGTAGAAACTCTGGGAATATGGTGCCGGGAGGCTGCACTGTTTTGAAACGTGCTGGGGTCGAATCTACACAGGTCCTCTGTAGAATCGCCCTCACATTCTTACCTCGTTGAAAGTATGTCGCTTTCAATTCAACCGGTTGGGTGGAAGAGATTGCCAAAGGCAATAACCCCGCCCTCTAGTTAGTACATATTATTATGTATATATTTATTTATTTTTTCTTAATTTTTTTCTTCTATTATATTGTATTTTAATTTGTAATTATTTGTGTTGTATATAATATGTTCTATTAATAAAGTGTAAATAAATAAAAATAAATAAACCGAGTAATAGCGCGAGTGTGATGTGAACTCTCCCGTTTTCAAGAATATTCGAAGAGCTTTTCTATCCATAGACAAGGTGTAGCAAACTAGCACAAATGTTAAATCAAACTCAAATGTACAAGGAAAAATGCATGCATTTGGCGGGATTCGAAGGAACTAGTGAACTAGGGTTCCTCTAGTGCTTGGATCAGCAGACTTGCGTCCTAACCACTACGTGTTCTTTTTCCCAATAACTTTATTGTATTTTCTTTTAACATTCATACACAATTACACATCCTTCATTTAATATTTAATAGTTCCTGCAATCCAATGCACTTTTCAGTGGTGGATTGCAGCAAAAATATTATCTGGTTTGAATGATTGTTACAAAAATGCCGCATTAATTAAATTGGACCTTGGAACAGTTCAAATTGTAGCAAATATGTATAATAAGTATAAGTAACATTTAGAAAAATAAAATAATCATTTAAAAACATTAAAAAAACTAGTTATGAAGTTTGAAGACTATTTTTACACAATTTGTTCAGTCTCAAGCCTGGATCAACAGTCTGAGGGCCGGGTTAGTAATAATAATATCGCCTTATTTATACTGACCGATTAGGACTATTAAGTCCCATTATTCCAGCAGTAAGCTCAAGACTTATTATTATGTGGTAAAAATCCCAAATGGGAAGATAACTTGTCGTCCCGGCTGGGTTTCGAACCCGCGACCTCTGGAATCTATGGATTCACAGAGTGCCGCCTTTACCACTGAGCTATCGGGACAGACTCTACCAATCACAGCTCAGCAGGGAGCCCTGTGGCTGGTGGGAGGTCCATGCCTGCTCTGGGCTGGTAGACACCAGCATCTTAAAACAGGCCCTAAAAGAATCCAAGTGCTCACCATGGCTGAGTGGAAGTAGCGCACTATTCCAGCAGTATTTATTATAGACTGGTTGGAGTGCCACAAGAAAAGCACCAATTATCACACCAAACTCTATTTGGATCTATTGTGACCATTTCAGCAGTAAGTTCAAGACGTATTATTATGTGGTCAAAATACCAAATGAGAGGATAACTTGTCATGTTCTGGCTGGATTTCGAACCCACGACCTTTGGAATGCCAGGCAGACGCCTAAACCACTGTGAGATACCGGGATGAAATGGTTTATTGTTTAAATGTTAATGAAGGTATTATAATTATACTGCACTTTTATTTTTATAAATTTATGTTATATTATTTTGTATAATGTCTTCCTAATAAATAAAAATAATGGTTGTCTTGAGGCTTAACTTATCACACTGGACACAAAATGCATTTCAAAATAAAATATATGCGATTTTGAAAATATAATGAAGGTACATTCTCAAAGTACAATAAATGCATTTTCAAAATATACCATTCACTTTTAAAATTCATTATCAAAATACAGCTATTCAGGTTTCTAGGAAATTTTTATTGAAATTTATTAAGTAACTTGCTAACATACAAACTATATTTACCGTTATCAAGCTCGCCGGGAGACGAACGCTCGTCAAGTAGCACTCGTTAACAGGCCTATATTAACACGAAACAGAGTTTATATGTATTTTGTTTTATTTATAAGCATACGAGGTCTGTCCCGAAAGTTCGTATAAAAGTGTTATGGGAAGGCTGGAAGGCTAAGTGGGGAGGCCAGGTGGGCTGCATCCCCTTCTATAACACCCAAACAATGCTCAGTGTGCGCCCGACCACCGTACGAAAAGAACTGGTTCGTCCCGGTACCTGTGAAGTGACCCCTCTCTCTACCACTCGTCGGCATGGAGCTCTCAGTCATTCAAGAACATCATCAAATTTCTCGTGAAACTCGGCAAGAATGGCCGCGAAATTTTTAATGATCTCAACCGAGTTTATGGAGATGATGCCTTCAAGGAACCAAAAGTCCACAAGGGGTTAAAAAGATTTTGTGAGGGCCGAGAAAGTCTCGAAGATGACCCTCGGTCAGGACGTCCTTCCACGTCCAGCACTTCTGACAATGTGGAAAGAATTCGATCTTGTGTCTTGCAGGACCTTCGTTTAATTGTCAGACAGGTGTCTGAAGAGCTTTCTTTGAGTTCGGCTGGATTTGGCGCGAGAGGGGCGGTGGATCCTCCACCACGACAATGCCCCCGCTCACACCTGTCTCGTTGTGCGTGAGTTTCTGGCTGCCAATTCGATCATAGCGACTGAACACCCCCCTTATTCAACGAATTTGGCACCTTGTGACTTCTTTTTATTCACAAAAACAAAATTGGTACTTCGGGGGCGGTATTCGGGGGACGTTGAGGCCATTAAAGCAGCAACGACGAGTCAGCTGAGAAGCCTTCAAACTGAGGGCTTTCAAGGAGCCTTCAAACAGTGGAAACGGCGATGGCAGAAGTGCATTGTGTCCCAGGGAGAGTATTTTGAAGGACTCAAAATTGAATGACCCGATTAATTGTAAAATAAAAATTTTATCTCACTTTTATACGAACTTTCGGGACAGACCTCGTACAATATACTCACAGTAGGTATCTTTAGGAAATAAAGAGCTATTTTTCTTCATTGATCTTTTCACATTTTTAAAAAATAAAAAATGATCTTTCAGTTGTTCACAGGACTTGTTACGAGAGTAACAAGACAATTTTTTTGGTAAGAACTTTTTTTTTAAACTTGTGAATTAATAAAATAGTAAAACATTTCTTAAACCTCCTTATTAATCTGTAATTTTTTTTATGTATAATATATTATTAAAAATATTACATATTCACTAAATCTAAAAATACAACTGGTTAAATCTAGCTTCAGCCACATACCTAAAAAAATTATCACTTTAAAAATAAATGTACCATGCATTGATAGTAAGTAGTGTAATGCGTTAGTCCTGGGAACAGGCTAATGCGTGGATCCATGGGTTCGAATCCCGACCAATGCATGGTTTTTGTATCATAATTATATTACAATATGTATCCACAATAGATCTCTATCTTTTGCATTATCACTTGGTGACCATTAAGATAGATAAAAAATTAACAGACCGACAGACGGACACAAAACCAAAGTTGCTCAGGAGGTTATGAAACGTCCAGAAATATGAAAAATGAAATCGGAGCAAAAAAATATTTTTTTTTACAAAAACGAACGCAATACTTCCGATTTCTGATATTAGAAATTTCTCGGAAGTAAAATTGCCTTTGATATTTATAACACCCCCTATTGGCTGCACTACACACATGAGATATTGCACAACAAGAACTGAAGGAATAATTGTGCTACTTCCGTGGTGTGAGTACTGCCCGTGGTTCAGAGTTTGGGAGTTCGAACCTGGTTTGGGAAAGAAATAAAAAATATAAAGGGACTTTTTCGAGAAATATACTGACTGCTTTATAAGGAGGATCTGTAAGGGATTAAAAAAAACCCAGGTGACCGGTAAAAATTATATTTTAAGGGATTAACGCGTTAAAAGAGCTGTAAGGTGCTTGTTTGCTTTTGAGGAGGTACAATATTCAAAAGTGTTTTCGAGTGGAAAAAATCATTGGGATTCTTGAAAAGGGGGGGAAAATGTATTTTTAAAGGGAATTTTCGCGCGTTAGTAGAGCAGCAGTAAGGTACCTTTAAAAAAATATTCAGAGGGATGGTATTTTTTGAAAAAGAAAAGAATATTAAAAAGGATTTTTGAGGGGAAAAAATATTCACGAAGAGTTTTGGGGAGACAAAAAAATATGTATATTCAAAAGTGTTTTCGAGTGGGAAAAATCATTGGGATTCTTGAAGAGGGGAAAAAATATTCACGAAGAGTTTTGGAGACAAAAAAATATGTATATTCAAAAGTGTTTTCGAGTGGAAAAAATCATTGGGATTCTTGAAAAGGGGGGAAAAAATGTATTTTCAAAGGGAATTTTTGCGCTTTAGAAGAGCTGTAAATTAAATAAAAATGAAAAAAAAGGGGAAATAATATTCATGAAGAGTTTTGGGGAGACAAAAAGTATGTATATTCAAAAGTGTTTTCGAGTGAAAAAAATCATTGGGATGCTTGAAACGGGGGATTTTTTTTTTCATAGGGAATTTTTTTTTCAAAGGGATTTTTTTTCTTTCAAAGGGAATTTTCGCGCTTCAGAAGAGCTGTACAAAGTAGGACGTGGCGCCGTCCCGCCAGGAAGGATCGTCCACCAGCTTGGCACGACAGAGCGGGCACGTCTGCTCCCGGTCAAACCACTTGGTGACGCACGACTCACAGAACACGTGACAGCACGTCAGCTGGACGGGCGACTTGAACTCGTCGTGACAGATGGGACAGATACAGCCCACGCCCAGCAGTGTTTCCTTGGTGGGGGACACGCCGAGTTGCTGAGGATGAGGAGAGAAAGTTGATCAGTTAATAATAATAATTGCCGACTTCCCGACTAAGGGTTGGGTGGAAGAGATTACCAAAGGTCAAATCCTATTTGATTTAACGTCCTGAATTAGGACGGGGGTTTTACCCTCCATTCGCTGGGAATCGTACCAGCTACCCACATCAACCTCACCCAGCCTGGGTAGGGCCGGAAATACCAGCCTCATATGTACGGAGGGAACAGAATTCTCTGTGCGAAAAGTCTGCTCCAACCGGGGATCGAACTCGGGATCTCTGGACTACGGGTAGTAGTCACAACCGTTACGTATAAAATTTCAAGAGAACCAAATCTGATGTTGGGTGGAAGAGATTGCCACAGGCAATAACCCCGCCCTTTAGGTAGGACATTAACTTCATCAAACACATCGGCCGAGGTGTGAAGAACGCCTATACAAAGAAAGAGACAGCCCGGCAGAGTGTAAGGTTACGGAAAACATAGTTCCCATGCATTTCATGTACTTTCAGCCAGCGAAAAGTGCATCATGAATTTCAAAAATTGCGATTTTTATTGCAGAAATGGACTCTACGTTGAAAAATAAATTGATTTGACTTTTTGTTTGACTTCCTAGGCCAACGGGAACCCTATTTTCGAGACCCCCCAACAATCGTGAAAGACATGAAAAGATTCATAATTTTTTTTTTTTTTTTTTTCTGTTTTTTTTTCATACGGATCCTTTGAGACCCGACTTCGTGTCTATAACTTGGCACTTAAGATTAAGTGAGGTGTCTAAAGTGATCAAGATATAATGGAGATGAGCCCGGACCAAAAAATTTTTCTAAATTATAAGCGGGCGGCCCATTTGGGCGGCCTCGGGTTTTGGGAGCCCAAATCGGGAATTGAAGGATAATACTATTCTTAAGTGGTATCAAATGAAAGATCTTGATGAGGAGATACCAAATTTATTGATATTATTCCTTCATCCGGTCCACTGGGTGGCACCTGGTGGCATTTTCATTTTCCTTGGCGGGTAGGTACTCGTACCTTCGAATCCTTAGCTTAGTGGTCAGATCTTGGCCAGTATGTATTTTTCGAGATGACCTCGCTCTCTCACTGCAAAATTTTAATGTTTAAGTTTCCAAGTATTTATTTAGTTAGTTCATTTTCCGTTCGTTTCTTTGGAAGATAACTTTGTCTATTGGTAGCATGCTCGACCTCCCACTCAGTGAGCATGGGTTCCAATCCAGGCGGGGACAACATTTTTTAGCTCTATATTTTCAATTTGGGCTTAACGTTGTTTTGTTGTTCCTATCTTTATATTTGATCTTCATGACGATCCCATTAGCCTCGCGAGGAAAATTTTAGTAGTTGCAGAATTGGCCAATGACCTGTGGCGGCATTACGAGATTGATTTTGGACAATCATGGTTAGATGGAGATAAAATATGATGAATTAGCTCTCATAATGTCGATGCTACTCACTAAATTTTGTGACAAAGTAGTGACTTTGGCCAAGTGGGTAGAATACTAGGCTTGCACGCACGATGACTTGGGTTCGATCCCCTTCAGGGAAGTTTTTTTTCTCTGTCCATTATGTCCGGGGTACACTCATACCTCGTGATGTATTGATAAGGGACGTCACCACCGAGTTCTCTCCCGCTCACGGTTTTATAAACACCAAATTGTCTCCCGTCGCGTCACTTGCATTTTTTTACCTGATTTTATACCTACATAGTTTAGGCCTAGCATAAAAATTATAATCGAAACACCTAGGAATCATTGATATAAACCTGAGGCATGGCCTTTTATGTATTTTTCCTAACCCTATGATAAACCCAAGGCATGGCCTTCTATATATTTATCTAACCCTACTATAAACCCGAGGCATTGCCTTCTATGTATTATCCCTAACCCTACTATATTCCTGAGGCATGGCCTTGTATGTATTTTACCTAACCCTACTATAAACTGAAGCCATTGCCTTTCATTAGTTAGAGATTTTAAAGATTTCCTTTTAAAAGGCCGATTCTTATATAAAAATAATAATTTTATAGTTTTCATTTTCTTAAAAATACCTAATGTAAAAAAAGCATGGTCTCATTTCCGGGAGAGATACTCGTGGTGACCCCTGCAACAAGCCGGAGAGAATTCGGGTAAGAAAAGGTCAACGGGAGAGAACTCATTACCTCACCTTGATAAGGTGATTACAAATTAATTTCTTTGGCATTTGTAAATCCAGGTGTTTTAGGGTCCCTCATAGGAGGCTCCGAGGTCAATTTAGCATTGAAAAATAAACGATTCAAATCAAATAAGTTCAGAAAAATCATACTCCGACCGCCATTTTTTATTGCCGTGCAACAAGTAAATTTAAAGAAAAATCAAGTTTGGGACCCCTAGAAAGGATAAAGAAAGATAAACATAAGAGGAATAAATTCAGAGAGGAGTGCAGAGATATAGAAAGAGAGGGGGTAAGGTGTTCTCAATTTGATATCATTTATTTTTAGCTAATTATAATCATTCTTTTGAGGGAGGCGTTCTTCTTTTTTTAACCACGAAGTGGTGTTTTTGGGGGGATTATCTTTTTCTTCCTTGTATATTTGCTTCTTTATATTTTTTTGTTTTTTTTTTTCTTTATAATATCTTTTTGTTTTTCTTTATATTTCATTGTATTCTACTGTATATATTTTTTGTTCTACCTAATAAAGCTTTCTATAATAATAATAATAATAATGACGTAATAATTGGAAGAGAATGCCGAAGGCATTATCACCACCCTTGATCAAACTTTATTTATCTTTAATTAATTATACCTTTTGACTGCACCTGTAGATAAAAAATTGTAAATAAAGATTGATCTAAATTGTTGAATAATACCACTCACAATATTGTCGAGCAGTTTGGTGAACGACTTCCACCAGGCTTTGGCCACCTGCATGATGTTGGAGCCCTTGGCCACGATGTAGGCGGCGGATAGGAACACGCCCACCACCTTCTGGTGTCCCTGGTAGGACTCCATCAGGTAGATCAGCCACAGCTGGATGGGCACCAGACTGCGGTAGAACTGCGAGGTGAGCTCGATGAAGAGATACCACTTGCCCTGGAGGTGGACAGTAAAATAAATAAGTAAATCTCTACAAGAGATAACACTTGCCCTGGAGATAAACAATGAAATAAATAAGTAAATCTCTACAAGTCTGTCCCGGTAGCTCAGTGGTAAAGGCGGCACTCTGTGGATCCAGAGATACCAGAGGTCGCGGGTTCAAAACCCAGCCGGGACATGACAAGTTATAAGTATAAGTAGTGCTTTATTTAGACTGTCAGCGCAAGACAGGTAGTCCCATTATGCCAACAGTTTAACAAAGCATTATTTATTTGAGTATAAATACAATGTAAATAACAATTAGAGAGTAAAGATAATAGAAAACAAGAAAAGGAAATAATAGTGGAAGATTTGGGACTTTTACCACATAATTATACGTCTTGGGACTCTTGGGCTTACCGCTGGAATAATGGGACGTAATAGTCCTAATTGGGCGGTATAAATAAGACGATATTGTTATTATAATTATACACTGGACAATAATAATACATGCTTTTCTTTGTGTATCATTACAATAATAATACTCTTTAGTAGAAGGCATCCACCAGGCGAGGTTAATGCTCAAAGCATTTTGTACCACCTAACCCTCAGAGTCTTATTATTTTGTGGTCACAAACTTAAATTAATGGGAAAAATTCATGCACTGGGTGGGATTCGAACCAACGGATCCCTACGCTACCTTGATTGCCAGACTAGCGCGTTAACCACTTGACTACCAGTGCACGGTTCCATCATTAATATTCCAATATCTTATTTTTGCCTATAATTCTGTCACTGATCATGCTCACATTAAAGCAGATACTCATTTTTCCTCACGAGGTATAAGTGGACCCCAAATATCATAGTACAGAAAAAATTCACCATGTGTGCAATGTCTAGCGCGAACTCTCTCAGCCACGGTGACTTAAGTGTAGAAACAGTCTCCCCTTTAGAGTCGTTAATTTGAGGTTAACTTAAGGGCACAATTAGAGGAACGCAAGTTGTTTTAGCTACACCACTTTCTAGCCGCAAGGAAATAGATGTAGATAATCCCCTAGAAACACAACTTCCAGGTTACAAAGGAAGACAGCCCACTCAAAAATATGAGTACAAAAAGTTAAAAATAAATTACATCAAATTGAGAACACCTCCTGCACTCCTATCTTCATTTATTCCTCTTATGTTATCTTTTTTTATACTTGCTATAGAGGCCATCCCAAACTCTTCAAGACTTCGAGTAGCTGGTTTTTTTTTTTTTTTTTTTTTTTTTTAAGCTTTATTAGAACAAAGTACAATGGTAACAGTATAAATTTAAGAAAAGAAAAGAAAAGAAAAGAAAAAAAAAAAAAACAAACAAAAAATGACAAAATAAATAAGTAAAAAAGAAAATAACAATAATGTCCTACCTAAAGGGCGGGGTTATTGCCTGTGGCAATCTCTTCCACCTAACCCTTTGTGAGTTTCAAGCGAATGGAGAGTAAAATCACCGTCAAAATATGATCAATATGACCATATTGCTTCCAACAAGAAAGAAAAAATTCAAATATAATTTGACTCAATAATTTGACAAATAATTGTCAGTTATTGCTGGGGATTATGGCTGTAGGTAGTAATACTTGCAGCCTCATCTCCAGTGTAGACATATATTATATGTAAAAAAATAAATATGAGAAAGCAGAGTGCGGTTCTGTTTCCCGTGGTGCTCACCCGCTTGGTGGTGGGCAGCAGCACGGCGGGCAGGAGGGTGAGCAAGATCTTCACGATGATGGTGCACAGCTTGATGATGAAGTCGGAGATGATGATGGTCCAGACCAGCTGGACCAGATTCTTCAGAAGCTCGTTGTTCGGAGGCACGAAGATCAGTACCTGAGAAGGCAGTCGAAGAGATTAAACTATAGACTAGGTCAGAACAAAAAATACAATACTAATTGCGGTCAAATTAATAAATATTAAAAAAAATATATACAATACTAATTATGGTCAAATTAATAAGTTCTTCAGAAGCTCGTTGTTCGGAGGCACGAAGATCAGTACCTGAGAAGGCAGTCGAAGAGATTAAACTATAGAGAGTAGGTCAGAAAAAAATAAAATACTAATAATTGGTGTCAAATTAATAAATATTAAAAAAAAAAAAGAAATACAATACTAATTATGGTCAAATTAATAAGTTCTTCAGAAGCTCGTTGTTCGGAGGCACGAAGATCAGTACCTGAGAAGTCGAATAGACTAAACTATAGTTATCATATTTGTGTTAATCACTATCGTGATATCACAACTACTCAAACTCACTTTACTAAATCTACGCTGAAACCGGGACTTGAACCACCGATTACAAGTCCGCTGCCTTATCGATCAAGCTACTGAGGTCGGTTATAGATTAAACTATAGAGTAGGTCAGAAAAAAATACAAAACTAATATTATGGTCAAATTATTAATATTAAAAAAAGAAAGAAATACAATACTAATTATGGTCAAATTAATAAGTTCTTCAGAAGCTCGTTGTTCGGAGGCACGAAGATCAGTACCTGAGAAGTCGAAGAGAGTAAACTATAGAGTAGGTCAGAAAAAAATACAATACTAATCGCGGTCAAATTAGTATATATTAAAAAAAAAAAAAAATACAATACTAATTATGGTCAAATTAAAAAATATTTAAAAAAAAAATACAATACTAATTATGGTCAAATTAATAAGTTCTTCAGAAGCTCGTTGTTCGGAGGCACGAAGATCAGTACCTGAGAAGGAAGTCGAAGAGATTAAACTATAGAGTAGGTCAGAAAAAAATATGATACTAATTGCGGTCAAATTAATAAATATTAAAAAAAAAAAAAAAAAAAAAAAAAAATACAATACTAATTATGGTCAGATTAATAAGTTCTTCAGAAGCTCGTTGTTCGGAGGCACGAAGATCAGTACCTGAGAAGGAAGTCGAAGAGATTAAACTATAGAGTAGGTCAGAAAAAAATATGATACTAATATTATGGTCAAATTATAAAAAAAAAGAAATAGGTACAATACTAATTATGGTCAAATTAATAAGTTCTTCAGAAGCTCGTTGTTCGGAGGCACGAAAATCAGTACCTGAGAAGGCAGTCGAAGAGATTAAAATATAGAGTAGGTCAGAAAAAAAAAAAATACAATACTAATTGCGGTCAAATTAGGACTATTGTCAATTTTAATATTTAATTTTTACCATCATTTTTCTGTATATATGTTCTTCTAATAAAGAGTTTCTAAATAAATAAACAGTCCTCTACCTTGTAGAGTTGATCCTTGTTGTAGATGAGATAGAACACAGCGATAGTGACGTTGAGATGGATCACCCCGAACACCAGAGGTAGCTTCCCGTGATGGTCCACCTGGGAGGCCGAGCGCTTCACCAGAACATTGTAGAAGCGGAATGTGGCGAACAGGGCCACAAAGAGGAAAATACCTGGAATAAAAGTAATGATGATTTTTCGTATATTTCGTATATTATTTGTTTAAAGTGTATTACAAAACAGTTGCAAGCAACCTATAACATTATAACAACATGATAAAAATAATAATAATAATTCTGTGTCCGTGAGATAGGTATTGATACTTAAATCACGGTGGTGAGAGGATTATATGGACGCCGAGATCCAATGTCTAGGCTCCTTTCATGTCCATTGATTCTATTTGATTTAACGTCCTGGATTAGGACGGGGGTTTTACCCTCCATTCGCTGGGAATCGTACCAGTTACCCACATTAACCTCACCCAGCCTGGGTAGGACCGGAATTGCCAGCCTCACAAGTTCGGAGGGAACAGAATTTTCTGTGCGAAAAGTCTGCTCCAACCGGGAATCGAACTCAGTATCTCTGGACTACGGGCAGTAGTCACAACCGTTACGCCACGAAGGCTGGCATGATAATAATAACAAGATTGTTAATTAATAAATAAAAAAAGCAGCATTTTTTCATTTTTTGAAAGTTCCTTTTTAAAGTGGTTTGTACAGGATAAGTACTTGGTTTGAAGATTGAGGGACATTTTTTTATTCAACATTTCTGAGAATTTTTCAACAATCTCCCAGCTTAATCTCTCACTAGACGGGGTTGAGGTTCGATTCCAGCTCATTGGAACCCAGGTGAACATGAGTTATTCCTACCCTATAGTGCCTCGCTGGGGGACTATAAACAGGGAGTAGACCAGCATTGGCTTGGTTCTGGGGGCCCTTGTCAATTATTAGCCTCCTTGTAAAGACAGTGGTAGAAGTGCTAAGTCATTCCTCCACTGTCTGGCTACCATCGTTCACGATGACGCTACCCTATGATGATGAACCTGGTTTTTTTTTTATCCAAAAGAAAAATACACCTTAACAATCTTATTATTATTATTATACAACACTTTATTAGGTATAAATGGACATTATGTACATACAAATAATTAATTTAACAATGAAAAAAATGGAAACAATATACGCAATGAAAATGAAAAAAAATAGAAAATATATGAAAACACAAGTCCTAACTAAAGGGCGGGGTTATTGCCTACGGCAATCTCTTCCACCCAACCCTTACCTACCGTAAATATGATATGATAGACCCAATCTTACCGTAAATATGATCATAGAAAGCCTTGGCCAGAAGGATCACAATGAAGGGCAAGTACTTGAAAAACCCGATGAGGAAAGCGGTGGCCTCGGGATTTTGCCGCAGGATTTCCGCCGTCGTCTCGCCCGTGTCTGCGGCCGCCGCAGTGTCTGGCTGCGGCCCGCCGGGAGGGGTGGGGGGTTCCGTGGAAGGGGTGGGGCTCGGGGGAGGAGGCGGGGGGAGGGGAATCTTGGGGGGGCCGCCCCCACTGCCCCCCGTCGCGGAGGTGCCCGGGGTCACGGAGCCTCCTGGGAGTAAAGTAAACAAAGAGTTCAAAGTCAACAACACAATCATGTTTGACGTTAAACTCCCGGTAGCTCAGTGGTAAAGGCAGCACTCTGTGAATCCAAAGATTCCAGAGGTCGTGGGTTCGAAACCCAGCCGGGACATGACAAGTTATCCTCCCATTTGGGATTTTGACCACATAATAATATATCTTGGGCTTACTGCTGGAATAATGGAACTTAATAGTCCTAATCGGGCAGTATAAATAAGGCGATATTATTACTATTATTAAATAGGGAGAAGACCAGTGTCTCGCCAGAGGACTATAAACACAGAACAGATTAGCCAACCCTTACAAACCAGGCTAGTTTGCAATTTCCTAAGGGTTTAATGGCTTATAAAGAAAAGTCCAAGTCCTCATGATGGTTGATCGCACATAGAAATACGAGTATGTGGTTCCGGACGAGCCAACTTTGAAATAAAGTTGGCTGGAGACCACTACTCACCCGTCCAGCTGTAGCCAAGCTGGCTACAACAACAACATCATGTTTGTGAGAACCTAGACTACCTAGAGGAATGAATACTTTAGAGGTTTTAAGTCATCGCGTCGGTCAGTTAAAGAGAAAAGAAAATCATACAATAACTTCCTATTGCCAGCAGCCATAATATATTTATTTAAAATTATATTTATTACATTACCTGCTGTTACAGGTGATTGAACACCCGTTGCTTTTGCTCCATCAGTAACGGAACTTAGATTGAGTCTCAGGCTTGAGTTGTCCGGCTGAATCGTGCTCTGGTTTGAGTTTTGATCAATATACTGCAAGTCCAGCACTACTTGATCTGAAAATTGAAAATGAAATGGTGTTGCAAGAAAACATTATAGAAAAATAATTTATTCTATTAAAGCATTACTATACTATACTACTATAACGGGACTCCTTGTCTCGAGCCGACAGTCTAAATAAAGCACTACTATATTATTCCCAAAATTATACAGAAGTAGACAAGTGCTTGTAAATATGATTGTAAATCTGTTCAAAAGCACTGTCATGAAGACTTTTCCAGGATTTAGTAAAGGTGTGGTGGTGTGATGGTTTAAATATGAAACAATTTGTTATTGAGTAAGTAAGTTATCCCATCATACCTAACTGGTCTCAATCAAAATTACTCAAACTGGCCTCAGTAAACAGGTACCAGCCAGCGTCGATGGCATGTTGAATACACCGGTTCCCTTCAGAACACCGAAGTTAAGCGACATCCAGCGAGGTTAAGACTTGAATGGGTGACCATTCAAATTCTAATTCTCGTGACGCTGGCTTTTCCCGGCCCCACTCAGGCTGGGTGAGGTCAATGTGAGTAGCAGGTTTGTGAGTTTCCTGCGAATGGAGGGTAAAACCCCCGTCGTGATATGACCATGGCAGTTGAAAGCGACGTTAAACCCCACTTAAAAAAAAAAAAAAAAAAAAAACAGGTACTGTTCACATCTTGGTAAGACCATGCAGTTGAAAGCAGCATTAAATATAAAAATAAATTAAAAGAATTACTGTATATTATTATTATTATTATCTAAGTGACTTGAACCAACACCAACCTCCAGGTTACATTTGCAGTGCCTTATTCTAAAATCAGCTGTTTGAACTTTAATTTTGGATTATGAAATAATATTTCTGTGATTTGATGTCAAGTTCAAATTTTTTTCATTTGATCATACTTGGATTTGCAGGTTGTGTTGACCCCTCTCCACTGGTTCCTGTAGTGGCATGTTCTACTGTTGATGAGGGTACACTGGCTGCTGACAATATTGATGGCCTGTGGTGAGATCTAGAGTGCAGCCAAGACACAACACTGACGGGATGAGCTGGAGCCTCTACATTGCGGACTCTAGTCATTGCATTGAGTGTCTCCTGTACAACATTATTCCAACTGGCACGTAATGTTTGGTGATCTACAAGACGAGGGACTAGGCTGAGTCCAGAAGCCATGGATTGGGAATTGTTTGATTCCTGATTGGAATTATCTGTAAGGATAAGATAATATTGAAACAAAAAAAAAAAAAACAGAACCTTCAAAACCAAGGGCCAAAATATAAAATATGATTACAACGACAAAAAAAAAACAGACAGAAGGACCAATCACAGCACACTATAATCTGACTGGGACAGTCTCACTTATCTATCTTGTAATCCTATTTTATAATTCAGCCTTAACAGTCCATAAATAGAATTAATTAATCATATAAAAAAAATCTGTTCAAGCCTTAAAGTACAAGCTGAAATTTTCAGAAATCAAAGTTAAAAATAATTTAGAGTAATTCATTATATCATGTTTAGGAGGGATCTACTCTGAGAACTTTTTTTCACATTTGTTGCTACTGTGTACATACTATGGGATGGACAAGTTACAACACAGACCATCATCAGGGCCTACAGTAGCTTGCGTTTCATAGCTATGAATAAATAAAAAAGCTGTGAAACACTTCTTACAGCCAATGAAATCATTGTGTATAAAGTTACTTTTTGATTTCATACTTAAATCTGTCTATAAAAAACCATGCAAATGGGTGTGTAGTCTAACTTAATTTTGAGTATTATTTAACAATGGGAAATGTAAGTTCTAATATCAATTATATGTCCATGCAACAGGCACAGATACCTATATCATGGTGGTGAGAGGATTATATGGATGCCCTGATCCAATGTCTAGGCTCCTTTCATGTCCATTGATTCTATTTGGTTTTAATGTCCTGATTTGAGATAGTCAGGACAACGGTTTTACCCTCCATTTGCTGGGAATTGTACTACCCACATTAACTTCACCCAGCCTGGGTAGGACCAGAAATGCCAACCTCACATGTTCATAGGGAACAGAATTTTCTGTGTGAAAATTCTACTCCAACCGGGGATCGAACTTGGGATCTCTGGTCTTCTCGTATCTACTTATAAAAGTTGTGATCCCAAATTTGTCAATTATTTAGGCAAGTATGGTGCTATATCACCATACTTGCCATAATTATTTAGGCAAGTATGGTGATATATGACTATCACCTATAGGTGATAGTCAAACTTGGAAATAAAAGAAAAATCTCCAGGTCAAATTTACCTCTCTATAAAGCAACATAACCTGATAATAAGAGAAAAAATCCCAGTCCCTTGAGTACTCTTACACCCGGGTTTGAACATGTAAGATAAATATTTTAAGTATGGTCTGGGTCACTGGGTCAAGGTCTGGAGAAATGCTCTTATTAAAAAGTGTAAAAGCAAGCATTTCCAAGCTTTTCACTTATTTAACATGACGAAAAACATTCCAGAAGGCACTTCCCTACTGAGCAAGGAAGCTCTGATACCAGTGGCCTTGAGCATGAGAGCTTGACCAAGTTTTATCTATTGCACCATTCTGTGCTTTTTTCAGTCCATACCTGACTGGACTGGCGCTTGATTGGCCATACTGTGTCTATTTGATATCCTCGGTGGTCTGGCAATGTAGGAAGTGGGCAAGAAGTTGAAGAATCCTTCTGGGGAGCTCAAACTACGAGGGTACTGCGTTCGGTTAGTCATTGTCTTTGCACCTTTCCAGACATCATCTTACGAAATCGATTCACAAACGGATTGTCCACGATTCAAATTCATAAAGGTCCCTATTAGTCACAAACACGCCATATAATACTGTCACAAGACGAGAAATAGCTTAAACTTGAGTAAAATTGATAAAAAGATCGTAACAAGAGGCAGTAAAAATAAAATGATAAATTAATATTTTATTCTATTTTCCATTTTCAATTTTTGTTGTTTTTTTGTTGAAGTGCAATTTCTGCAGATCGATGTGATTGGATGAATTTTTGA
Organism: Bactericera cockerelli; assembly: GCA_024516035.1. Lineage (NCBI taxonomy): Eukaryota > Metazoa > Arthropoda > Insecta > Hemiptera > Triozidae > Bactericera > Bactericera cockerelli. The sequence goes on along the minus strand of CM044962.1, from coordinate 7,726,128 downwards.
GGCCCGTTGTATGATTTAAAATTGTTCTGATATGAAGAAATTCAGAAAAAACAATACTTTAACTTGAAATTCGAGTCAAATAAGAAAATAATAAACTATTAGAAAGAAAGGAACAAAAATAAATTTAAATTTTAGAACTAAAGGAGCTTCAAGATTGGAAAACTACACCTATTAACTATTTAACAGATTGTTTTTCAAGCGATGAAAATTGTTTTGTGAAACAGGCACCATTCATTGATAAGATAATGAACAAAAAACGCCTTCAAAAACTGGAATTTAAAAAATAGGCAGCTTTGCTTGTATTTTTAGCACTATTCAAGGAGTTTCTAAGCGGTTTTAACTTTCCTTATCCCTATTATAATACAATATCCCTACGAATACAATACTATTATAAGGAAAGTATTGTATTCGTAGAAAATTTGACCTACCCAGTTTTTCACATTTCTGGACGAATCATAGCTTAACACGTTCGTTACCAAGCCAATTTTTTCAAGTTTTACGTAGGGACCAGGCGGTAAAGTCGCTGTTGCATCCTGAGTACCAAAATGATTTTTTTTGCATATTTGGCATCGTATTTGTACAAGAATCGATCCTATATCTGTTCTAATACTAACAACCTACCTCAAAAAGACCATATATGGATGTCCGGTCCCTCGTTAAAATTTTGATAACGGCCACATGTGTGTTTCGGTCCCAAAGAAAAACACAAAAACATCCACATATGGCCGTTCGGTAACGAAAGTGTTAAGGATACCAAAAAAGTTGTTTTCAGCCATTGGTCCGTGCGTCTGTGTGTGTGTGTGTGTGTCTGTGTGTGAACAGGATATCTCGAGAACGGTAAGAGCTAGAGACTTGAAATTTGGTATGGAAATTAATTTTATACACGAGACGAACCACGAAAGTTTTGGTTGAAATCGATCGCATCCCACGACCGCAGGGCCGCAAATATTAGCCGCATGCGCCGCTTCTTTAAATTGTTTAAGATACAAAAAAAAAAAAAAATTGGAGAACAACCTTAAATTAAAAAAAATAATAGGGGTCTATTCTGATCATTTTTTTGATTTCTTGAACTTTTTGGACCTCGGCTCCAATTTACCGGTATTTTGGGGGGTTGACTAACTTTTTTTATTTTTTATCCTAGTTGGGGGTTGTGACATATCAAATTCAATGATTTTGAAGTGGTGATTACAAATTTGGCATTTATTTTTAGTTATCTGTTACCGTTGAGTCACCAGTGGCGGAATTCGCCTCCTCTTTGGGGGATAAGGAAAGTCGTGTGATGTTTGTCGAGGTATGTTCTGATATTCATGTACACCTAGTACAACTTCTCACTTTTCTGTTTATACTGATGCACTGAGACTGATTATTGAACGCAAAGCCTAAACAAGACCGAACGGTCAGCTCTGGTCAACCAAAATTTGAAGAACAAAAAAAGTGATTTTTGGGACTCTTGTTTGTTTACATTTTGCATTTGAAAATAATGGAAATTATCCACTTCTGCTTCTTCTTACCGAACCAAAGGTCCACTCCGGTCAGGATTTTTCGGTCCGGTCAATTAAAAAAAAAAGTTAATTTCAGTGACCAGGTCAGCTTCGGTTCGCTTTGTTCAAATAAAAAAACCGCTTTAAGATATAATAAAAGTGACTTAAATGAAATAAATATAATACAACTCTTTTCCTTCAGGCATGGCTGGCTCCCAAGATACTAGCAGGATTGCCGCACTGTGTTGCCAACGCAATCCTTTTTTTTTCAGAAATGATTTTCCAGTAGCTCAGTGGTAAAGGCGGCACTTTGTCAATCCAGAGATTCCAGAGGTCGCGGGTTCGAAACCCAGCCGGGACGTGACAAGTTATCCTCCCGTTTGGGATTTTTACCTCATAATAATACGCCTTGGGCTTACTGCTGGAATAATGGGACTAAATAGTTCTAATCGGGCAGTAGAAAAAAGGCGATATTATTATTATTTTTATCTTGGGTCCCCTTGATCTGTCGCCAGGCATTTTGACCATTATGTCCCTTCCTGGGCTTGAACCCCACAGGTCTCAGTTGTAAAACCAATAAAATGGCACCCAGTAGTCTTTGAGGATGAGAACTTAGAATGCTTTTTCTGAGCGGACTTCTCTGATGCTGCACCAGCAGGTAGAGGATGTTTGAAGGAGTGAGTTCTAAGAATAGAGTACTTACTCGTATGGCCAGTCATACCTAAGCCAGCAGATGTAGGACGTTTAACACATTGAGTGCCCATCAAGAAATGGTGCAAAACACCCTGGTTAACAGATAGACTGTAAAGTGCCACTGACGGGAATTTGGGAAATAGTACTCAGTGGAATATCATTGATGGGTGACCTCATAGTGAGTGCGCTTCTTATAGTGCCCACTTCTTAGTAACAATGGTAAAAACCATATGGTGTAAATGGTATTGGTCTGACATGGCCTCAAGGAGAACAACTTGCTGTCAGAGGTATACCACTGACATGGCTCTCAATGTGTTAATACACTAGGACCTCATTCCGGAAGGTACTCTCCTTCTCAACAGTCAAAAGTTTCAAAAACGCACACGCTGAATGCATTATTTAAACGAACTTTGACAGGTAAAAAAAAAAAAAAAAAAAAAAAATTAGGGCAGAATTAATAGACGTTTTTGTAATACCTCTGTGCCGCTAAGTCACGGATTGGGTACTGTGTAAGATAGGGAAAACCGACACTTAGCAAGGACTTAAGTTATTGATATTGTCTATTAATTCCGCCCTTAGGGTTTTTGAAATTAAAATCTTACGTTGGTGTCTGATTCACTACCTACTCGTGTTTTTGGAAAATTGCAGGAATTTTGATGATGCTAAAAATTGATAAACTGCATTTTTAATCAACAGCAACAAAATTTTGAAGTCTCTATCTTTAGTCGTGAAAAAGATAAAAATCCGTCTCGGGACCTTTCGATCATCACTGTACGGTTAGATTATTATTTTGCGTGGTACCTTGCTATCGTCTAGGGTCGCGCCTCCTTTGTGGAGTTTGTGGCCGTAACCTAAGAACAAATAAGGAAGAAAATATACTAATCGAAATAAAGTGAAACTTCCAAATGGTGTCTTTATTATTTACTTAACTATCCAGACCCAAAGGGAGTACAATCTTTAAAATTTGAAAATAAAGTTTTTCTCAGAACAAAGTCCCGTTTAACATAAGGTTCATTGAGAAAAGATACTTCCACCCATTTTTTATCAGAAGAGTAGCCATTCAAACTGACTGTCACCTGGTGTCTACCTGGAGTGGTCATCATCGAGTATTCTCCCTTCTCATTCGTCTTCGTACCAGAACCAGGTTTACCCACTTTAATAACAGCTCCATACAAGGGCGCACCATTCGTATAAGTTACTCGACCATAGACGCCCATCTGATGCAGTGTGAAGTTGAGTTGAACAAAGGGATTCTCAGGGCTGATTTCGACTTCTTTTGTCTGCGTGTCCGCAGCCGGGGCTCTCACCGTCACGTTGTAAGATCCGGGGACCAGCAGTCTCCAGTATTCTCCCCTGGGGGTGCCCTTGATGTCCTTTGATTTGTGTGTGTCGTGTCGTTTCATTTCGGCTCTTCAATCAATTAATTTTTTAACCAGTTAATCATGTCGTATTTTTGTGTTTAATGTGACTAAAATTAATGTTTTTTAATGTTCTTTCCGATTATGTTAGTGTTAGTGTGCTGAAAATCAGATAAGTATCGTAAAACTGACTTTCATATTTTTTCATATTTTCGTAACATTTTCAATCTAAGTTAACGTTAGGCGGCTCTTGCCTTTTCATTATGACACGTTCTAGTATGACATCGAACTTTACTTTTACTCATGACAAGACAAAAAATATTATTTTGTTTCAAAATCAGACTTTTGTATTCAAAGTACCACAAAAAGACGGGAGTGTAATCTATTTTGGTATTTTGGTATTTATTTTTATTGTGAAAATATACAAAGATGTATGTACACAATGTTACAGAAAAGTAGAACAAAAGACAGAAAATACAGATAAAATGACATAAAATAAAACAGACAAAAAAAAAATAATAATAATATATATAATTGATCTAATATTTATAAGGGTTCTATATGACATTTGACTAGATGGAGGGTATAAGAAAGGAGAGATGACTAGATAGAATGGAAGGTTGACTGATTATGAAACGAGAGATTGGGTCAAATCCTGTAGACTGTAGGGAGACACATTCATGATAATCTCCCTGAGTGAAGTTTTGAATAAATCAATGTTATTGTTCTCCTTTAGTGCGTTTGGTCTGGGAGTGCGTATCCGGTGGAAGTGGAGTTTTCGGTGGAGGAGGCGATGCAGGCGATGGTGATCTATAAATGCCAAATAAAAGGCTGTACAGCGAACATAAAAATCAATAAAAAGAGATCCAAAATTCTTGGGGGTACCTACACTCATAGTCACCAATCAATCAAGAATCCACCACCAAAATCACCATCGCCTGCATCGCCTCCTCCACCGAAAACTCCACTTCCACCGGATACGCACTCCCAGACCAACACCAGTTCCACTTCCAGTGCACACCAGACCTGTGCCGCCACGAATAGATCTTCACTAATCACCATGGAGAGCTCTGCATCTACACCCTGCACCAAAACTTCCGAAGCAAATGTGGGAGGAGATGAAGTACAAGTGAACCTCAAGTTGCAGATAAATGAGCTGAAATTAATTCGTGATGCTCTCATTGATCAAATCATGGCGAAGGAGAAGATCATCCAAGAACAGGCTGGCGTTATTGATTCCCTGAAGAAAGGAACGAGTCATGAGGAGGAGCTGATCAAGAGGAACAAAAAGAAGAAATGTACTCCACAAGTTGAGACAACCAGTGAAGGAGGACCCACTACAACACCGAGGACTCACAGCAACAACGAGACAACAGATAACCGCAGCAGTGTCAAAAATAATATCGGACAGTGTAGTTTGCTGGGCGATAGTCATTGCCGTGGCTTAGGGTATTACTTGAGACGTTACATTAATAAAATTGAGACATTTTTTAAGCCAGGAGCTGGGTTTGAAGAAATAAAAGATTCTAGCACAATTTCTATGTCAAAATTGTCTTCTGATGATAAAGTGGTATTCTTTTGTGGCACCAACAATATCCAAGATAGGAACTGGTCTAAGGCACTCTCTGCTATTGATGAAATAATAAACAAATATGAATCTGATAATCTTTGTTTTGTTCTTGTGCCTATTCGATGGGATAAGCCTTATCTTAATCAGTTGATTCAGAAATTCAATAATGAGTTAAGAAAAAGGTTAAGAGTAAAAAACATTACTTACCTCGACCCAAATTATTTCCTGCGGCCCTGGCACTATGCCAAAGACGGTCTTCACTTAAATATAAATGGTAAAAGACTTATGAGTCTCAAATTGAAAACCCAATTAGAGAAAGTCCCTGTACATCGTGAACACCCTATAACTCAAGTAATTGATAAAGATTTTCGCCACATGTTATGTGAGGCTTCTACAAGCTCATCAAGTTTACTGAGAAACCAGACCCCTAGCTCAAGTTCTATCCATGGCCAAACTTATTCGTATGATACCCAACATTTGACGCTCGGAAATAATGTCAACTCTAGTTCTAATTTTAACACACCTCTTATTACTGAGAGACCTATAACTATACCTACTATTGTAACAATCGACTCACCTGCTGTAGATGTTTCCATGGACTCAACTTTCTCGAGTTTTCGTATGGACGGGGAAGGAACAAAAATAATTTAATAACACTCGTAGGACAAAATAGCGATGATACCACCCAAATGTCAATTTATTATCAAAATGTTAGAGGGCTTCGTTCAAAACTTAATATACTCTCTAATAATATTCCGATAGTTAGTCACTACGATGTAATTGTTTTCACTGAGACATGGCTTATTGATTCTATTCATTCATCCGAACTGGGACTAAACAATTACGAAATTTACCGTTATGATAGAAACCAACCTGGTGTAAGCCGCGGCGGGGGTTGTATCATCGCTATAGATCAAACTATTAAATCATCTCCTGTTATAGTTGACAGCGACAACCTAGAGCTCATCTGTGCTACATTTAAAATAAAAAGTAAAAGATACATATTATGCACTGTGTATATCCCTCCTGGTAGTAGCAGTGACCTATACTTAAAATATTCATATATTGTTGATGAATTGATCAGTCGATACCCTACATCTACTGTTCTTCTAACAGGTGATTACAACTTACCTAATGTAACATGGCATCCTTCATCATGCTCACCAATTATTACGAGGAATAACGCAGGTGCTGATATAATCATATCAAGCTCCCAATTCCACAGACTTTTTCAACTTAACCATATCCAAAATAATAATAATACCATCCTTGATTTAGTTTTCTCGAATGACTCGCAGAACATCAGAGTAGTCACAAGTGATGAGGAGCTCATCCAACCTGATCCACACCATCCGCCACTGATTATTGAAATTTTAAGAAAGAAGAAATTTGGAACTTCTCATAAAAGTAATATTAATAATGCAAATAATAATAGGCAAGTAATTCATAACTACAAATCAGGTGACTACTCTGGACTATCCACTTACCTCACTGATAGTTACAATCGAAAATTTAATGATCTAGCTGACTCAGACTTGGACACTTTGGTTGAAAGTTTCTATGATGTATTATCTACAGGTATTGAACTATATATTCCACAAAAAGTTATTATACCACCGAAGTTTCCAGTTTGGTTCAGTAGTGAACTAAAAAATCTAGTACTGGAAAAGAAGAAGGTCCACTCTAGATATAAGGCTCTGGGTTGTCGTCGACTATATGCTGAATTTTCACTTTTAAGGACCCAATGTAAGGAAATCTCATCTCGGGATTACAGCGCTTTCATTCAGGATGTAGAAAATGAACTCTTTTCTAACCCTAAAAAATTATGGAGTTTTATATCAAACAAGAAAAAAAGACTCTGGAAATCCTCCCATTATGCATCTTGATAATATGAAATCTGATGACTCCAAAACAATTGCAAACCTATTTGCAAAAAACTTTTTTCAAAATTACTCTTCAGATTCTTGTCCTAAAATAGATTTAGACTATAATACCCACATCAATATAAATAACATTGAGATAAGAGAATCAGATGTATTTCAACTTCTTCATAAACTACCGACACACGCGTGTAAAGGCCCAGATGAGATTTCTCCCTTACTCTTTAAGTCTTGTGCTCGGGCACTCGCTGCTCCTCTGACCCTCATTTTTCAACGATCTATTGATTCTGGGATTTTTCCTGATCGCTGGAAGACATCCTACATAACACCAATATTTAAATCAGGTGATAAATGCAATATAAAAAATTATCGACCAGTCAGTATATCATCAATAATACCAAAGTTATTTGAAAATCTAGTGTCACGCCAGCTCTATCCTATTCTTTCTAAAATAATAGTCGATATTCAACATGGCTTCATGAAACGTAAATCTACTACTACAAACCTTATTTCTTTTTCCGAGTATGTTTCATGTGCCATTGAAGAAGGCTACCAAGTAGACTGTGTGTATACTGATTTCTCAAAGTGTTTCGACAAAATATGTCATAATCTATTACTATCTAAACTCAAAGCTATAGGTATAAATGGTTGCTTATTAAACTGGCTGGAAAGTTTTCATGTAAATCGTAAACAAATCGTGAAACTTAAGGCTGATGGTTGTCCCCCTGTTGTTAGCCAGTCCACCAGTTCGAATCCCAGTACTGATAAAAACTTGAGTAGTACATCTACACATGTATACTCAGATGTAATAGATGTGACTTCTGGCTGCATACAGGGTGGACATCTATCGGGCGTTTTGTTTCTATGTTTTGTGAACGATATTGTAAATGTTTTGTCACCTAATACTAAAGGATGGCTCTTCGCTGACGACTTCAAGATCGCAGTGAGGGTTGGAGGTCCAGCGGATGTCCTTCACTTACAGGAAGTACTTCATGCTCTGCATCGCTGGTGTATTGATAACCTGATGGTTCTAAACGCCGACAAGTGTAAGGTGATGAGTTATTACACCAAAAAAAATCCAGTCTTATTTCAATACTCTATTGATAATGTGACACTAGAGAGAGTTGACTCTATCAAAGATTTGGGAGTGACAATGGAGCATAACTTAAAATTCAACATCCATTACTCTAATATAATTAATAAAGCGTATAGGATGCTGGGGTTCCTCTACAGACAAACTCAAGATTTTAAAAATACTAATGTACTTAAGATCCTGTACTATTCTTATGTGAGATCCCATCTTGAGTACTGTTCTGTAGTTTGGTCGCCCCAGTATCAAGTTCACATAAATTCTCTTGAATCCATACAGAGAAAATTCTTGCGTCTACTTGCCAGTAAAGAAAATAAACAAATTTTGGAGCATGACTATAAACCTATCATGTCCGCTCACAACATTGTCAGTCTTCAAGATAGGAGAAATAAACAAGATTTAACTTTTCTTGGTAAACTTTTGCATAATTCTATCGATTCTCCTGAGCTCCTTGCAAAACTAAATCTTAGAGTCAACTGTAAAAATACACGCTCTCACCGTATTTTTAAACTGAAATCAAACCGTTGTAATATAGGAGAATTTTCACCTATGCAAAGGCTACAAACTATAGGCAATAGAGCCAGCGATGTAGGAATTGATATTTTCAATATAACTCCTGTTGAAATAGATAGGTTTATTTTTAGTTAAGTAATAATTTAGTTATAGTTTAAGTAGGTCCGCGTGTTATAAAAATGGATTCGCATTCCGTAAATTAAAAAAAAAAAAAAAAAAAAAAAAAAAAAAAAAAAAAATCCCTTGTATCTGAACCTGGAAGGTGGAAGAGATTGCCAAAGGCAATAACCCCGCCCTTTAGTTAGGACATATACTATGTATAATTTTTTTTAAGCTTTATTAGGAGGACAAAGTACAATGGTAACAGTATAAAATTAAGAAAAGAAAAGAAAAAAAAAACAAACAAACAAATGACAAAATAAATAAGTAAAAAAAGAAAATAACAATAATGTCCTACCTAAAGGGCGGGGTTATTGCCTGTGGCAATCTCTTCCTTCCAACCCTTTTAAAAGCCTAATTTGTAATTATTTGTGTTGTATATACGAGTAATAATGTCCTATTAATAAAGTGTATGTAAATAAACAAAATAAAAACCTTGAATTCTATGACGGGCTTTTGATTTTTGTTCATGACGAGGCCGTAGACACCTTGTTTCGTGCTTTCCATGTAGGTGAGCATGGCATTCAAGTTAGACAGCCAGTAGAAGGGAAGCTCATCAGCCGGGGGGTGGTTGGAGCAGCTCACATACAGAGTCAGTTCGAATGTGTTGGACAGTTCATAGTTTGCGTATTGCATACCTGAGGAATAACCAGGCGTACTATCAAAGATTTGTTGGTAGAGGAAAACAAAAGCCGTATTTTTCTTTCTAACCAAAGTTAACCAAACTGGAAGCAAGTCATTTTTCTTTTGGAAGAGGAATAATTTCCTCTTCCAAAGTTAAGCAAAATGGAAGTAGAAAATTCTTGCTTCCAGTTCTTTTATAGGTTAAGTCCATTGTTTATCTGTAAAAGTACCGAAACGCAATTTTCTTTTACGAATGTGGTGAAGTTGACCTTGGAATAAAATGGAAATATTTGGAAATATTGAACCTGGAAATTTTTTTGGTTAGAAAGAAAAATACGACTTTTTATTATCTCCAGGCGCGGCCGGTGGGAAAATGTTTTAGGGGTGCTGCCAAATAAACCGGACTAAAATGGAATTAATAGAATCGCTCTTTCGGTATATAAAGAGTTTGAGTTTTTTTTACCGCGCGCACATTAATAATAACTGTGGATAGAATAATTCTAGAAATGTGAGATAATTTTTGTTGTGTACGAGCTAGAAAACACTCTCTTTTTATTTTTTGCCTGGGGGTGCTGCAGTTCCGCAGCTCCTTAGCACCGTGCGCCCTTGATTATCTCTATGAGATATTTCTAATTACAGGTAGGTATATAGCAAAGGTTCCCTCCAAACACGTGAGGCTGGTATTTCCGGCCCTACCCAGGCTGGGTGAGGTTAATGTTGGTAGCTGGTACGATTCCCAGCGAATGGAGGGTAAAACCCCCGTCCTATACTATCTATCTCAATCAGGACGTTAAAACCAAATAGAATCAACTGGTTACAATAGATCTAATTAGGTCGCAGTGTTAATTGTACCTAAGGGTTTCACTGAAAACCCTGCAACCAGATCAGATAATAATAAAAATCCTAATCCTAAACTCTCTAGATGTTGCTTGACCTGGTGTGTTCAACGTGTCATCGACGCTGGCTAATCTTGGATATTGAAGAAGTAAGTATTGTGTTTATGATATTCTAATATAACATTAATAATAATAATATCGCCTTATTTATACTGCCCGATAAGGACTATTAAAGTCCCATTATTCCAGCAATAAGCACAAGACATATTATTATGTGGTATAAATCCCAAATGGGAGGATAACTTGTCATGTCCCGGCTGGGTTTTGAACCCACGACCTCTGGAATCTTTGGATTCATAGAGTGCCGCCTTTACCACTGAGCTACCGAGACAGACCATACATATAGTCGGAAGTAATAACTTACTTCTAAATGCTTTGCTCACACTTCTCGTGGTTATTCCATCTTGGAAATCACCACCACATGCTCTTCCGAGTTTCATAATGGGATTATGTGCCGCATAATCCCTGGCCAACTTCTCAAAGATTTCCGAGTCGTCCTTGGAACCGTTGCCAACTTCACTCGTAAGATAACTGGCCACGACATCGCCACCTTGGAGGTTGGCAGAAAGAACGACTGGGTTAGTCGTGATGTGCTTCAGCATAGACAGAGTTTCAGGTTGGCGAGTCCTGCAAAAGAGAATACATATCGATAGGTAGCCGTTTCCGCAAAAGAAAATTTCTCTTTTCAAGTTTCATACATTTTCCTGTAGTTCTTTCTTTTATTTTGGTTGGATCGTTTTCATTTCTTTAGAAAAAGTAGGGCCTACATAACGATCACCGGAAGTTATTTTTTTTTTTTTCATTACTTTATTACCTTTATTAAATAAATTATACGTTTATTAAATAAATTGGTGTGGACAATGAACATCACACTTTAACTTTCCTTATCCCTCGAAAATAAGTTTAATTCCGCCACTGGTAACTGTATTTGCGACTTTTCAAACCTTTACAATGGTCTGGTGTTTAGTAAATGATAAATAGGGTTGAACTATCATGTATTTCTCAATATCGCTAACCGTGTAGCAAGATCGACCCAAGTCGCCAAACAGCGGTCAATTTCCGCCACTCAACTGACACATTCGGCAAAAACTAAATGATTATCAAAATCGTAATCAGCACCTTGAATTGTTAGATTTGATATGTCACAACCCTTATCTAGGATGAATAATAGAAATATTAGTCCAAGCGTGACCCCCGAAAATACCGGTAAATTTGGGACAGGTTTCAAAAAGTTCAAGATAAAAAAAAAATGATGCAAGAAAACCGCTATTATTTCTTTTTTCTAAAAAAAACTTACTGAATCAAGTAATTTAGATCACAAGCCAACGGGAAATCTTTGTCCAGATTCACTTCTTTCGGGCTGGTTGTTCCGTTAGATCCTACTTTTGATTTTCGAAAGCCATCCGGATTGATGGTAGGTATGATCCAAATATGAGTATTATTGAGTAAATCTTGGACACGAGGGTTGTGAGGGCCGTCACTATACACCAAATATTGCGTGAGTGATGCCTGAAATCAATCTCATGATGCTGTGTAAACTTTTTTCAAGCTTAATCAGTATATGTTGGATGGATCAAAACAAAAATTCAGTTCGCCATCATTCGAGCGGTATCTTTGAGGCTACGGGGATCTAAATACCACTCACGCAGTTATAATTTAATCGAAGATGGAGCAGGAGTACCTTTTTAAAATATAGTTACATCTTTTATTAATAACTATTAATTTTATTAATGTTTAAATAAAATATATATCTGTGACCTGGTTGCAGGGTTTCAGATAAAACTTTGAGTAGCTGGTTTGTGAGTTTCCAGCGAATGTACGGTAAAACCACCGTCATAGTTTGAGCATGCAGTTGAAAGGGACGTTTTATCCCCCCCCCCCCCCCTCCAAAAAGTTAGCAAGAAAGTTACCCATATTAAAAGTCCCGAATACATACCAGCAGTTACCTATATTAAAAACCCCACATACATACCAGCAGTTACCTATATGAAAAGCCCCGCTGACATACCACCAGTTACCCATATTAAAAGCCCCGCATACATACCAGCAGTTACCCATATTAAAAGCCCCGCATACATACCAGCAGTTACCTATATTAAAAGCCCCGCATACATACCAGCAGTTACCCATATTAAAAGCCCCGCATACATACCACCAGTTACCCATAATATTAAAAGCCCCGCATACATACCAGCAGTTACCTATATTAAAAGCCCCGCATGCATACCAGCAGTTACCTATATTAAAAGCCCCGCATACATACCAGCAGTTTCCTATATTAAAAGACCCGAATACATACCAGCAGTTACCCATATTAAAAGCCCCGCATACATACCAGCAGTTACCCATATTAAAAGCCCCGCATACATACCAGCAGTTACCCATATTAAAAGCCCCGCATACATACCAGCAGTGAGTATCCGACAACATCGTCTCCATGTATATTGGCTGAGAACCTGAACATCGGCTTGAGTAGGGGCCTTTCCTGATTTACATCGCGACTAATTTCCACCGCCCAGATTGGGCTCTTCCACTTGGCACTCAGGCCCAACGAAGTCTTTCTCACAATGTCTCCCCGTTCCAAAACTAATTTATCTATAAGGATCCCCAGCTTCTCCAAACTCAAGTACTGGTCCAGTCTGATTTCATCTTTTCCAAATTGGAGTATAGTCTTCATCGCGCTGAAGTTCGAAGATTCATTCATGCTCGAAGACGCATTAAGGTTCGAGGATTCATTTTGACTTAATTGTGATAAGGAATAAACAGAGGATATAAGAAAAACGATTAAACATTGTAAAACCATGACTTAATTGAAAAAGCGCAAGTTGAATTCAAAATTGAAAGTAAAGTGAAACACTTCTGTGTCAGTTTATATAACGTTCTGTTTGTTGCAAGTTGTCTGGAACAGCAGTTACTCTCGGGTATCTGATGATGATGACGACGAATCAGCTGTCATAGCTAATTACGTTAACATTAATTAGCTATTACCTCAGCTGCATTACCAGCTATGACGCAGCAGCGAAACGTGGGAATAGCACCTTAACAAGACAACGCAGCCGACCCAGGTGTCTGGCTGGGGACGCTATACAAGGAGAAGACAAAAGTCTGGTACAGTTAACTGTACCTGACTCTTTACAATGACGCACGTATGTACCTACGTTACCTACATAAGGTAGAACATTATTAACACGGCTGTAGAAGAGTACATGGTCACTAGAGGATTACTGACCCTGTAAGAGAGCAGCAGAACAATCCGGCGTAGCTCACGCCACTGCCGCCACACCAGGGAGATGCTAGACAGTAGACAGATATTATGTATTAAGCTTAAAGCGGGTAATATTATGTTCATGCCTGATTACTTGATTAGAGCTATAAGGAAGGAAGAGTATTTTGATTCGGCCATTAGAATTCCCAGCATACCGGTCGATCACGTCCAGAGAGGTGAAATGACGTTCTAAAAGTCTAGATCTCTAAAGTACAAAATGATTGTGAACGAGGTTTTCTGGTCGATTGCGTTGATTATCTGACTTTATATTAGATCTTCTTCTGTAAAGGTTGGGCACCCTTGGTCTAAAGAATATATCATGAGGATGATATTTTTCTAGTACTACAAGTATTGAATGGTATACTGTGTTTTAGCAACTCTGTAAAAGAGCAGAATCATTTGTTTCTTTAAATAATAAATAAATTGTTCCTCTCTCGAGATGGAGAAACATGTGTATGACAGCTGATTTATTGTTAGCTAATTAGTACCCAGAAGAAACAAGTATGTTGGTACGTACGTCATTGTAAAAGTCTGATACAGTTAACTGTACCTGACTCTCTTTACAATAACTCACGTATGTATGTACCAGTGTACCTACTACCTACATAAGGTAGAACATTGTTAACACGTCTGTAGAGAGTACCCTTTTCGTAATCTCCAGTTGCAAGCTGCTTTGAAATATGATTTGTTTTTGGGACATGGTTCAACAATTTTTAACTCTCTTCCTTCTTCTGTCGGGTTTTTTCTTCTCAAGAAAAGTCTCCTGCACAATCACCAGTTCATACAATCTCACCATGACAGCGACGCCGTCAGTGCACATTGAAAAGGAAATCGAACATGACCACTATTTGACTTCATTTGCTTTGAGAGACCTTTTGGAAACTCTCGCCGAGAACTATTCCCCTATTATGAAACGCATCGAGATAGGGAAAAGTACCTTTGCTGGAAACCCAATCTGGGCGGTGCAGATCAGTCGGGATGTCCAGAAAAAAAGGAAGATCCTGAAGCCGATGTTCAAATTTGTGGCGAATATCAATGGAGATGAGACTGTTGGATACGCATTAATGGTATACATATTGTTAGTACATAAAAAAGAAAACTCCTAAATAGGAAATAGTCCTATTAAAAAAGGCTTATACAAGGTGTAGAGTGTGTGAGAGATGACGCTGCCAATTATTTAGGAAACTTGTTTAGGAGGGTTTCAAAGTACACATACATACTCAAAGTCCTGACGTTTAGGATGGGAGGAAACGGGGAAAGAAGGTATAAAAACACTGTCTTCCTAAAAAATATCTAAATTCTCAGCTGTAAAATATATCCCAGCAAAACACTTCAGTATTCCCTACAGATGCTATAAGAAAATTGACTCGATAATTATTGAATTAAAAGCAGATAGCAATGTCTAATTTTTCATCATCATCATAGGGTGGCGTCATCGTGAACGATGGTAGCCAGACAGTGGAGGAATGACTCAGCACTTCTACCACTGTCTTTACAAGATGCTAATAATTGACAAGGGACCCCCAGAACCCCAGCCTGTTTATAGTCCCCCAGCAAGACTGCTGGTCTACTCCCTGTTTATAGTCCCCCAGCCAGACTGTCTAATTTTTTTTTTTTTTTTAGCCCATTAAAATTCTAATTTTTAGCCCATTAAAAACCATTCCAAAACTCCCCAGGTGTCACTCATACAGCACCTGGTGTACAGGGATGGTATTGACGAGGACATCACTCGACTCTTGAACACGACTGATATCTGGATTGTACCCACTCTGAATCCGGATCGCTTGTTTTCCTTGGAACAAGACAACACATTGGTACCCCCTCAACACTCGTCCAACGGACTAAATGTAGAACTGGATCAGGATTTCCCAGAGACGACCCTGGAAGATACTTGGTAAGAAATGTGTCACACTTGTCAGTCTGTTCAACCTTACACTCTGCCGGGCTGTCTCTTTCTTTGTAGAGGCGTTCTTCACACCTCGGCCGAGGTGTTTGATACACCAGTAGCCTATTCCAAAAACAATTTCTACTCTCGAAAATCTCTCTTTCGACTGTCACAAAACGCACTCTCATTTTTTTGTGTTTAAATCTGTACCTGAAAATCTGACGGAGTAATCTAAAGTTGAAAACTTTTTAGCGCTTTTTCTTAAGGATCATTTTTCCGCAAATGGCCTTTCTTAGAGACCGCTCCTCATGTACTTTCCCAAACCCATCAGTACAAAATGGTATTGATGGGTTTGGGAAACAGTACGATCTCAAATGCTTGTCAGTCCCGAACACATCTGTTTAGGACTAGTAATTTTGCTGTCTCTCTAATGTTCAACAATGCTGATCAACACTGCATCGTCCCACCTAAATTTTCAACACGGCAAAATTGTTGAACAACACGTTAAACATCGGTGGCGAATTGGCGATGCGCTTTACCATCGAAGATCTTGAAAATCCAAGCTTGTTTGATTTTAAAAACATGTATTTACATTTTTGCCCAAAAAGTTCACTACTTTGTTCTTGTTGTTACTGTATAGCAGTTGCCTCGTTGTCTTTTTCAGGCCTTACCAACAAGAGACACAGAGTATGTTGGACTTAATCAAGAAACATCCATTTGTTCTTTCTGGAAACCTTCAGGGCGGTTATCCCTTTCATAATGCAGACTGCTCTGAGGAATATGGGGTTGTGACTTTGACTTCGGATGATGAGATTCTTGAGAAGTTGGCCAAGGATTATGATGAACGGAATCCGATGATGCCATTGGACGACTCATGCGATAAATATTTCTCAGATGGAATAACTAACGGAGACTGTTTGAATAATATAAAACGTGGAAGTAAGTACAACTTCTCACTTTTCTGTTTATTCTGATTCTGAAGTGGTTACATTTTACTTATCGTATATCGTATCTTTAACCCTTTTTAATGGTAAGTTCATCTAGTTCGAGGATTTTACCCCTATTCTTTTGGAGTTCACTAAGAAGCTCACTTTAAAGTTTTCGGCGACTTTTAAGTTTGTTTGTGAGTTGGATGATGATTGAATTTCAAATTAACTTTAAGTTTTACATTTTTATTGAAGTATTAACTTCTTTTTAAAATGTTTTTGTATCACATAGGATTAGGCGGGACCTTTTCACTTTCCTTATCCTATAATAAGGAAAGTATTGTATTCGTCGAAAATTTGACCTACCCAGTTTTTCACAGACGAATACGAATCATAGCCTCACAATACCAAAAAGTTGTTTTCGGCCATGGGTCTCTGCGCCCGTCTGTCTATCCGCGAATGGAGGGTAACACCCTCGTCGTGATATGACCATGCAGTTGATTACTACCCCCAAAAAAACGTTTAATTTTGTTGGCATTTAGTGTAAAAACTTTCAGATTCAAAGCATCGTGCTTTCAATTTTGTTTGAACTTTGAAGAAATCGAATAATTTTCCAACACTACTGTAGCTGTAATTCTGTTTGTTACTCAGGTATGCAAGATGCAAACTACTTCTTCTCCAACTGCTTCGAAATCACCTTCCACCTCAGTTGTGACAAATGGGTCCCACCGTCTGACCTTCCTCTCTATTGGGCCGCAAACCTGCCATCCATGCTACACTTTATCGAAAGCATCCACCAAGGAATCTTCGGCCTGGTGACGGACAAGGAAGGCAAACCTGTCAAAGGAGCTTCAGTGGAAGTGAAAGGAAAACACAAATCTATTAAGACGACTGAAGACGGAGAGTACTGGAGGCTGCTGGTCCCAGGGTCGTATGAGGTGACAGTGCGTGCGCCTCCCACCTTCATAGAGAAGACGAAACAGGTGGATCTGACAAAGGAACCTCATGTCCAACTAGATTTCGTTCTGGTTCGAAAAAGTGTCTCTGGTACAATAGTGAACGATGATAATCGTAAACCAGTTCAAAGAGGCATTATCCAAGTCTTTTCATTAGAAACTGGCAAAAAATTGGAAACGATTACAGGGTGCATGACGGTAAATTCGGGATGATGCTGAGTCCGGGGAAGTATCTCATCATGGCGAGTGCCCCCGGCTGCGCAGGTAAGAACATGTCAGTGAATGTGACCGAGGAGGAACCTTTCCAACTTGACTTGACTTTGATTCGGCAAGGTGTCTTCGGTACTGTGATGGGTCTAATGGGTAAGCCAGTACAAGTGACCATCCAAGTGCTAACCAAGGATAACGCAACTGGTCGCGATGGCTCCTTGGTGACGCAAGTTCCTGTGGGAGATAGCGGAGAGTACTGGCTCAGACTGAACGATGGTTTTTATTCTTTATACTCATCAGCCCCTTGCTTCCTGCCTTACAAGGCAGAGGTGGCCCTCAACGAACTACAACGTTCCGTTAATCAGAATTTACATGTTATGTACCAGGGTACTTCCCATGGTATCTGCGGCTATGTCATAAATAAAGAAGGCATACCTGTGAAAGGGGCTGTTGTCCGAATTCAAAGAAAAGGAGAGAAAGACATAGTTGTGAAGACAGATGCAAGAGGAGAGTACAAGAGAATGCTATTTCTAGGGTATTATCAAATCATAGCAAGTGCACCCGGCTACAAAACTCAGGTGCGAAAGAAAGTGCCAATACGTCTAGAATTTATTGTTAAGGTTAATTTTTGTTTAATTTCCGAGAAATTTCCGAAAAATTCCCTCTTCAACATTATGAATTTACTATCAACATGAAACAATATAGGTAATTTAGAAATCTAAAATGATTTCTGGTCATTCATGATTTCTATAATACTTCTTATCAAACACCTCGGCCGAGGTGTGAAGAACGCCAATACAAAGAAAGAGACAGCCCGGCAGAGTGTAAGGTTACGGAAAACATAGTTCCCATGCATTTCATGTACTTTCAGCCAGCGAAAAGTGCAACATGAATTTCAAAAATCGCGATTTTTATTGCAGAAATGGGCTCTACGTTGAAAAATAAGTTGATTTGACTCTTTGTTTGACTTCCTAGGACACCGGGAACCCTATTTTCGAGACCCCCCCAACAATCGTGAAAGACATGAAAAGATTCATAATTTTGTTTTTTTTTTTTTTTTTTCTGTTTTTTTTCATACGGATCCTTTGAGACCCGACTTCGTGTCTTTAACTTGGCACTGAAGATTAAGTGAGGTGTCTAAAGTGATCAAGATATAATGGAGATGAGCCCGGACCAAAAAAAAATTCTAAATTATAAGCGGGCGGCCCATTTGGGCGGCCTCGGGTTTTGGGAGCCCAAATCGGGAATTGAAGGATAATACTAATCTTAAGTGGTATCAAATGAAAGATCTTGATGAGCAGATACCAAATTTATTGATTTTATTCCTTCATCCGGTCCACTGGGTGGCACCTGGTGGCCTTTTCATTTTCTTTGGCGGGTAGGTACCTTCGAATCCTTAGCTTAGTGGTCAGATCTTGGCCAGTATGTATTTTTCGAGATGACCTCGCTCTCTCACTGCAAAATTTTAATGTTCAAGTTTCCAAGTATTAATTTAGTTCATTTTCCGTCCGTTTCTTTAGAAGATAACTTTGTCCATTGGTAGCATGCTCGACCTGCCACCCAGTCAGCATGGGTTCGAATCCTGGTGGGGACGAAATTTTTTTAGCTCTATATTTTCAATTTGGGCTTAACGTTGTTTTGTTTTTCCGATCTTTATATTTAATCTTCATGACGACCCCATTACCCTCGCGAGGAAAATTTTAGTAGTTGCAGAATTGGCCAATGACCTGTGGCGGCATTACGAGATTGATTTTGGACAATCATGGTTGGATGGAGATAAAATATGATGAATTAGCTCTCATAATATCGATGCTACTCACTAAAAATTGTGACAAAGTAGTGACTTTGGCCAAGTGGGTAGCATACTAGGCTTGCACGCATGATGACTTGGGTTCGATCCCCTTCAGGGAAGTTTTTTTTTCTCTGTCCATTATGTCCGGGGTACACTCATACCTCGTGAGGTATTGATAAGGGACGTCACCACCGAGTTCTCTCCCGCTCATGGTTTTATTAACACCAAATTGTCTCCCGTCGCGTCGCTTGCATTTTTACCTGATTTTATACCTACATAGTTTAGACCTAGCATAAAAATTATAATCGAAACACCTAGGAATCATTGATATAGACCTGAGGCATGGCCTTCTATGTATTTTTCCTAACCCTATGATAAACCCAAGGCATGGCCTATAATTCTACCTGACCCTACTATAAACCCGAGGCATTGCCTTCTATGTATTATCCCTAACCCTACTATGTTCCTGAGGCATGGCATTCTATGTATTTTACCTAACTCTACTATATACTGAAGGCATTGCCTTTCATTAGTTAGAGATTTAAAAGATTTTCTTATAAAAGGCCGATTCTTATATAAAAATGGTAATTTTATAGTTTTCATTTTCTTAAATACCTAATGTAAAAAAGCATGGTCTTATTTCCGGGAGAGATACTCGTGACCCCTGCAACAAGCCGGAGAGAATTCGAGTAAGAAAAGTTCAACGGGAGAGAACTCATTACCTCACCTTGATAAGGTGATTACAAATTAATTTCTTCGGCATTTGTAAATCCAGGTGTTTTAGTGTCCCTCATAGGAGGCTCCGAGGTCTATTTAGCATTGAAATATAAACCTAATCATGTTGAGTATAGAATCAAAAGGTCTTGCAATGCAAATTTATATATTATTTACTCACTTTGGGGACCTAAGGGGGCCAAATCTGTGATCCAAATACATTTTGACCATAGAAAAATTAAATACGTACTGCTAAAACTATATCTTAAAAAAAAAAAGACAACTTGGTACATTCACATTTTCCCAGCTTATTTACTTTTGTTATTCATAATATTTCAGTAGTGTATGAACCTATATTTTCGTACAAAAAGAACTGATATCCCCCCAAAAACACCACTTCGTGGTTAAAAAAAGAAGAACGCCTCACTCAAAAGAATGATTATAATTAGCTAAAAATAAATGATATCAAATTGAGAACACCTTACCACCTCTCTTTCTGTATCTCTGCACTCTTCTCTGAAAATATTCCTCTTATGTTTATCTTTCTTTATCCTTTCTAGGGGTCATCCCCAACTTGATTTCTCTTTAAATTTACTTGTTGCACGGCAATAAAAAAGGCGGTCGCGGTGTAATTTTCTCGATTCAAATCAAATAAGTTCAGAAAAATCATACTCCTACCGCCATTTTTTATTGCCGTGCAACAAGTAAATTTAAAGAGAAATCAAGTTGGGGATGACCCCTAGAAAGGATAAAGAAAGATAAACATAAGAGGAATATTTTCAGAGAAGAGTGCAGAGATACAGAAAGAGAGGTGGTAAGGTGTTCTCAATTTGATATCATTTATTTTTAGCTAATTATAATCATTCTTTTGAGTGAGGCGTTCTTCTTTTTTTAACCACGATTATGTATACATATGCACGCCCAGATCCAATATCTAGGCTCCTTTCATGTCCATTGATTCTATTTGGTTTTAACGTTCTGACTTGTTGTAGACAGGACGGGGGTTCTACCCTCCATTCGCTGGGAATCGTACCAGCTACCCACATTAACCTCACCCAGCCTGGGTAGGGCCGGAATTGCCTGCTTCACATGTTCGGATGGAACAGAATTTTCGTCGAAAAGTCTGCCCCAACCGGGAATTGAACTCGGGCACTCTGGACTACGGGCCGTAGTCACAACCATTACGCCACGGAGGCTGGTTCAGGTCTGGTAACAAACTGTAAAAATTATTGTAATAGGTCATAGGATTTAATACAAATATTGGCTGTATGGCAAATTCCCATGATAAGGGAATAACCAATGCCAAAAAAATTTAAAAAAAAAAAAAAAAAAAAAAAAAAATACAAATATTACTTCCGATTAATATAAGAAAAATAAATGTGTTTCTTTGTGTTATTATATCACAAATTTAGTGGGTAGCCGGAATTTTAGGCCTTCTCCGTATTTTTCATATCCCAAATATCTTATTTTTTCCTACAAGTCCACCACTGGTCGCTGCTCACATTATAGCAGCAAATTTTCTTCACGAAATATGAGTGGACCCCGAATATCCAAGTATTCCAAGTACCGAACAGAAAAAATCCCACCCGCTGGGGATCGAACCCAGGTTATCATGAGTGCAATGCGTAGCGCGAACTCACGCTAACGGTGGCTATAAGGTATAACAATTTTTACAAGTATCCTTGCAGTGAGGAGAACTGGGTTCAAAAGAAAGGAAAAAATCGAAATCAAAATTTAATTTATAAAAGAAAACTAGCTAAATCCCGGCACTTTGTCGCCGTTGAGGTTATTGCCCGTAGCTGGCGTCCTATTTAAATCATTATTAGACCAGAAAATCCCGATATCTTGAAAATGGTAATAGATATTTTAATTTTGATAATTTTTTTGATATTTTGACGGTGGTTTAGGGAGGGTCAACTCTCATGAAAATTTCAATATCTGTTACCGTTTGGGCTGTGGTATTGTAAACAACCCCTAAGATAGTCAGCCAGTCAGACACACACAGGTTTGAGTTTTATAGACAAATAGAAATTAAAGTACATGCATGCAAAATTATTCATATAATTATGTAGTTTATTAATCTATTTAAAATCTTACAAGAATCAGTAGTCTTCGTTCGGCGAAAATAAATCATTTTTATCTTATCTAAAACAAAACATAAATAGTAATGTATTTTTTAAAATTATTTTTCATGAAACATTTTTAAAACATCTTCTTGACTTTCCGAAAAGTTCATTTATCTGTTCTCTTAATACCAGATAAATTAGCTATGCCTGCCTCTTCTACAGCTTTGTCGTCAACTGCAATTGGGGATTGCGCAAAGATAGCTCTTGTCTTCAATTGAATTGGATCTATGCCTCTTCTGTTCAACGGGTTTGGAACCTGGTCTAAATTGTCTCTTTTCTTCAATACATTTATATCATCTCGCTTGCTCAGTAGGTTTGTGGCTTGGTCTAAAATGTCTCTTTTCTTCAATACATTTATATCATCTCGCTTGCTCAGAAGGTTTGTGGCTTGTTCTAAAATGTCTCTTTTCTTCAATACATTTATATCATCTCGCTTGCTCAGTAGGTTTGTGGCTTGGTCTAAATTGTCTCTTTTCTTCAATATATTTATATCATCTCGCCTCAGTAGGTTTGTGGCTTGGTCTAAAATGTCTCTTTTCTTCAATAACATCAATTTCTTTTCTTCAATATCATCTCGTTTACTCAGTAGGTTTGAGGCTTGGTCTAAAATGTCTCTTTTCTTCAATACATTTATATCATCTCGCCTCAATAGGTTTGTGGTTTGGTCTAAAATGTCTCTTTTCTTCAATACATTTATATCATCTCGCTTATTCAGTAAGTTTGTGGCTTGGTCTAAAATGTCTCTTTTCTTCAATATATTTATATCATCTCGCCTCAGTAGGTTTGTGGCTTGGTCTAAAATGTCTCTTTTCTTCAATACATTTATATCATCTCGCCTCAATAGGTTTGTGGCTTGTTCTAAAATGTCTCTTTTCCTCAATACATTTATATCATCTCGCCTCAGTAGGTTTGTGGCTTGTTCTAAAATGTCTCTTTTCTTCAATACATTTTTATTATCTCGCTTATTCAGTAAGTTTGTGGTTTGGTCTAAAATGTCTCTTTTCTTCAATACATTTATATCATCTCGCCTCAGTAGGTTTGTGGCTTGGTCTAAAATGTCTCTTTTCTTCAATAACATCAATTTCTTTTCTTCAATATCATCTCGTTTACTCAGTAGGTTTGAGGCTTGGTCTAAAATGTCTCTTTTTTTCAATAAATTATTGTCGGCAGAAAGATCTCGCTTATTAATATCAGTGACCAAAGTTATTTCTCGTTTCTTTAGTGGATAGTTGACTTTATTTAGAATATCTCGCTTATTCAGTACGTTTGTGGGTTGTTCTAAAAAGTCTCTTTTCTTCAATAATTTTGGAGTCTGGAATGCATCTCCTATGATATCTCTTTTCTTTAATGGGGTTTCAACAGAATCTGATACGTCTCTCTTCTTCAGTACCTTTTTATTTAGAATATCTTGCTCATTATTATGTTTAGGTATATCCTCTAAAATCCCTCTGGTTGTCAATACTTGCGGTGTTAGGTCAGAGTCATCTCTTCTAAGTTTCATTTGATCAGCAGTGAGTTTACAACTCCCCTGCAAAGTACACAACAAAAAAAGGAAATTCAATATTATTATTAAATCTGTGATTGTTAAAGCTATTTATTTTTGAAGCCATAACCAACAGCCACATTAGATTATCTTGTCTTTTTGGATTGGTATGTTTTGTTTATAGGGTTATCCATACTTTGTATGGCACACCTTCTGATGGGTGGGAAGTGAAGCAATAGCAATAAGTGTCAAGAATAACAGCCTATGTCATACGTGAATTTTCGATTTTTTTTTTTTTTTTGAAAAAATTAATTCATGGTGTCTTTCTTGATGGACTTTCAAAATCAGAAAATTAAAGTTATCCTTTGAAGGCGTTCAAAATAAGCAAAAACTAAAGAAAAAAAATCATAATAAGCCTAATGTCAACAAATAATAAATTATACCCATACCGTTCATGGAAACTAACTTTTTTTTTTCTTAGTTATGTTGGGAAGCTACCTTTGTTTCAAATTTGCAAAACTTTGGCCAGTTGTATGTTTTATAATTTTCAGCTTCTCACTCACAGTGACGTAGAAAGGGGGGTGGTTTTGGGCACAACCCCCCCCCCCCCCCCCCCCGAAATTTTCAAGAAACCCCTGCAAAATATATACGATGAAATATACGTAGTCTCTCTCTCTCAACCCCCCCTCCCGAAATGTAGGTTTAGCTACGCCACTGCTCACTCATAAGGGAAAGTGCAAAAGATGATGAAGATAAGTACAGTAAACTGCTCGATTTCAAGAAGTCAGTGTGGTCTGAACTTTTTTCTGCTACAGATTTAAAGTTCCGCTACAGATTTAAAGCAAAGGCTATTCAAGGATTCTAAAGCCAGCATCCGTTCATCGCACGTTGAATACACCATTTGTCGTTTTGTCACCGAAATTAACCAATGTCCAGCGCGGTTAGGACTTGGATGGGTGACTATACAAAATCGAACCCTCGTGATGCTGGCTATTGCTGGCCCCACTCAGACTGGATGAGGTTACTTTGAGTACTTGGTTTGTGAATTTCCAGAGAATGGAGGGTAAAACATACAACCATTTTACAGTTGAAAGCGACGTTCAACCAAAAAAAAGAGAAAGAAATGAGATTCCAAGTACGACGCTAGTCGGGGGGAGAAAACGCCATGTTTACAAGCATTCCACTAGCGACCGTAGCGAAGCACGGGTTAAACTGCTCGTATATATAAATAAAGAAAACAAAGATGAATTTGAAAAGAGGAAACAATAAATGTAATAAATTTGCTGAATGGATTGTAATGTAATTATTGTAATTAATTTTAATAATTAATTACATTACAAATCACATGTGGTGATACCAGGGCCGGGGAATTCTTACGCCAACGACTATCATTGGCAGTCCAGCGTGGAAATGCCTCGAGCCTGGTAGGCACCATGTGTCGGGAGAAGAACGATGACATGTTTGTTGTATGAAGATACAATTAAACTATTAATCCCTTAAAAAAAAAAAAAAAAAAATATCTACGAATAGATCTTCTGCTTTCTCTTTCTTTGTACCTATAGACTATAGGGCGTAAGACTTCGGCTGAGGTGTTTGATTGGAAAATGGAAATAATGAAAACCTCCTGTCTCATAATATGCTTGTAAGAACCCCCGAATGAAAAACTTCTATATAAAAGCCAGCGTCGATGTCCCGTTGCAAACAAAAATTCTCGTCAGATAACAAAGTAATTAAACAACGTTCAGAAGGTTAAGACTCGGTGGCTATATATCTTACTTGCCTTTATCCCATACTACCATATGCTGCTATTGAGGTCGGTATTGTTCAACCTCGTGTTTGAGGTTGGTAGGGTTGAGCACGTTCTTTAACGGCTGGAAGCCCTTCCTAACGCCAACCATTCTATTTGAGTTTAACGTCCTGATCAGGACGGGGGTGTTTGTTACCCTCCATTCGCTGTGCATCGTACCAGCTACCCACATTAACCTCACCCAGACTGGGTAGGGCCGGAAATGCCGGCCTGGCGTGTTTCGAAAACTGTGCTCCAACCGGGGATCGAACTCAGGATCTCTGGACTACGGGCAGTAGTCACAACCGTTAAGCCACAAGGTGTGTGATCACTCAAATTAAAAAAACCTAAGCCAGCGTCGATGGCATGTTGAATACACCGGTTCCCTTCAGAACACCGAAGTTAAGCGACATCCAGCGAGGTTAAGACTTGGATGGGTGACCATTCAAATTCTAATTCTCGTGACGCTGGCTTTTCCCGGCCCCACTCAGGCTGGGTGAGGTCAATGTGAGTAGCAGGTTTGTGAGTTTCCTGCGAATGGAGGGTAAAACCCCCGTCGTGATATGACCATGGCAGTTGAAAGCGACGTTAAACCCCACTTAAAAAAAAAACCTAATTGTTAAAAAGACGTTAAGGAAGAAAGCCAGGAATCTTACCAGTGCAACAAGTACTGTTACGAAACCCAGAACTATCATTGCCTTCTTCATAATTATTGTAAATGCAGATCTTACAGTCCTGTTTCCAGCAAATAAATACTTTTATTATTTAATATTAAAATTGAAAATGATTCAAAAGGGTAAATGCTTCTTCAGAAGCCTTGAAACCCGAACTGACTCACTAAAATTTATTCAGTTTCCTAGAGTTTAATTAAACCCTAAGCCACCACACTGTTCACAAATACTCTTTGGTCACAAAATGTGGGCTTTTATAGGTAAGCGAATGGTCAAGTACGAGTATAAGTACCCACTTATAAAATCAACCGTTTTTGACAGCTAAAATAACACGACTCATTAAATTTAATTATTTTGTTTATTTATTCAACATCAACCAAAAGTATAAACAATAATATTTTTATTAGCTAATTGTAGTATTCTGGATCCAGTAAATAATACAGGGTGTCCCATTAAAAAGACACACTCAAATATCTCAGAAACGACTCAAGGTAGCAAATATCCTGTTCAGGGATGATTTTCATAACTCTACGAAGGAACTCCTATCGTTAACTTTAGAAGTTTATCAAATGTACATTATATCTATATCACTCAGAGAATCTATGGGTTCATCTATCCTATAATTCATAGAATCTATTTTCAAGCGAAACGGTCGTTGCGCGGGAAAACGCCTCCCAGAAAATACGTTTACATGTTATTGCAGGATTTACAGTGAAACCCTAATAATTAACACTGCGACCAAATTAGATCTATTGTGAACAGTTGATTCTATTGGGTTTAACGTCCTGATTGAGATAGATTGTCAGGACGGGGGTTTTACCCTCCATTCGCTGGGAATCGTACCAGCTACCCACATTAACCTCACCCAGCCTGGGTAGAGCCAGATATGCCAGCCTCACGGTTTTTGGAGGGAACAGAATTTTCTTCGAAAAGTCTGCCCCAACCGGAAGTCGAACTCGAGACCTCTGGACTACGGGCAGTAGTCACAACCATTACGCCACGGAGGCTGGAACGTTTACAAGTTACCATCTACTTAATTAGATATTCTGCTTAATGTAAATAAAAATTTGTTATGCGGGTTTAATTGTTTTTTGTTGTTATTGAAGAAATATAAATAATTTATTTACCCAGGTAAATGAGAATAAGTGTTGGTTTAGTTATATCAAAATGATCACCTGCAAATGGATTTTATTTATTTATTTAGCAAATTACTGATTCGACGGGGATTCAGAACCCGTTCGCTGAGAACTAACCAGCTATTTTCTAACCAGCTCTTTTCGAACCAGCAATTTTCTAACCAGCTATTCAAATTAACCACATCCATCACAGTTTGGGCCCTGAGTTTGTATCTTGAGATTCTTGGGTTTGAGTTTGGGTTTGGACTCACCCACCAAGCCCTATCCACGCTGAACGTTGCTTAACTTTAGCGATTATACCAACATATCATACCTAAACCTTTTGCGAGGTTTATTAAACGTGCCTTTGTCACTAGTTAGGCTGATGGTATCTGGGACAATCTGGGTATACTAAACTATTACGTTGGTTTATAAATTAAACTGTTACTCTAAAATAAATGGCAAATTACGGGCGATCTCTTATCTGAACCAAAAGCTCTCTCCATCGTTATTGAAAGAGGAAACATGAGAGCCTTGTGATTATAATTAGATATAATATTAAATAATATACCTAATTATAGTCCTCTCTTTCTTGCAAAATAAACACTCAAAAAGTTAAAGAAAATCATAGAAACTGAGATATTATCTATTTGAATGGGGAAAAAATGTATGTGGGTATAAGTATAAGTATATTTTATTTAGAGTGCAGTACAATACAGTATCTACTAAGTATGAGAGAATGGCTCCAAATTTTTGAAAATATCCTTATAAAACTTTCTACAAATATTTGCTAGGTAGCAGAGAGAGAGAAGAGAGAGATAAGAGAGAGAGAGGAGCGAGAGAGAGATATAGATAGAAGAGAGAGAGGAAGAGAGATATAGAGAAAAGAGAGAGAGAGAGAGAAAGAGAGATATAGAGAAAAGAGAGAGAGAAGAGAGAAGGAGAACATAGAGAGAGAAGAGAGAGATAGAGAGATGAGATTGAAAGAAGAGAGAAGAGAGAGAGAGAGAGAGAGAGAAGAGAGGTGAGAGATAAATATATAAAAAGAGAATACAGGTGAGAGAAAGAGAGATAGAGAGAGAGAGAATTTTGAATTGAATAGAAAATAAAAATTGAATAAAGAAAAAATATTTCTTTATTTTTACAATAATAATTTACACATTATAATATACATTTCCTAAGATAATTCTACCTTATTGGGAGATGCCTCTCTTCCCGTGTTATTGGTTAATCAAAGTTTATTTACAATACAAGTTTAACACTCGTATTAATTGTTAAAAAAAGAAATAAAAAATCGGCATAAAATTACAATACAAAATAATTATTACTGGGTATTATCATTTATTTTTAGCTAATTGTACTCATTCTATTGAGTGGGGCGTTCTTATTTGTGTAACCACGAAGTGATGTTTTTGGGGGTCATAAATACACAGACATGAGAAGAATATTCACATCTTTTCAACAATTTCAAGTTCATTTTTTTTTTCTTTTCAAAAACATTTTCTCGGATTAAAAAAGTAATAGGGGTTTACTCTGATCATTTTTTTGATATCTTGAACTTTTTGGTACCCAGCCCCAATTTACCGGTATTTTGGGGGGGACCCGCTTGGACTAACTTTTTTATTCACCCTAGATGGGGTTGCGACATATCAAATCCAATGATTCTGAGGTGTTGATTACGAATTAAGCACTGATTTTTAACTATCTGTTACCGTTGAGTCACCAGTGGCGGAATTCGACTTCTTTTTGGGGGATAAGGAAAGTCGTGTGATGTTTACACCAGATTTTTTAACATTGTTTTTATTTCTTTTCTTGTCTCTCGAATTCTCAAATTAACCTTAGAATTTCTTGATTACAGAAATCAACTTGATTCAGGTAACATGTGCGACTTGTACTCCATATATAATCCAGGTTCGAATCCTGGCGGCAACAATTTTTCCCCGCTTTTTATATTAGATGTTGGTGCCTATACTAGCTTCGTATAGACAATTTTACTGTAGTTCTCGTATAGTGTGCAACAACCAGTGGTGAGATTAAGATTGTTTTTGGACGATGATGGTTTGTCAGAAATACATAATTATAATGCATTGCTCTTTTTTTTTTTTTTTTTTTTTTTCATCTCTGTTTACACGCACAATAATGCTGAAATTACGTAAACAGGTTTGAGGGACACTGCATACAGACTAAAGACCTATATCCAGGCCCTCCCTACATCTTTGTTTAAATTGTTCCAAAGTGAGATCGAGATCCAAATTTGCACTGTTACAATAATTATTAAATATTATTAGAGAGGAGATAAGTGGTGATTCCAGGTACACAGGAGAATAGTTTCTTGGTATATGAAAATACTGAGTTAGTGGTCGTTCTCTCAGTGACAGTTGTAAATTGGGCACTTTAATCAGTATTTTCTCAATTAGCCCTGGACATATAATGGTGTCATTACTGAGGCCATGTATGAAAATTAGTTGGTAATACATTCGTCTTCTTTCTAACCTGCCTATACAAAGTTCTTCCAGTAAATCTGAATATGAGATAGCATTTGGATAGGCAGGATAGAAACCATTATATTTCAAAAACAACACTCTCACGAACCTTGCTTGAATTTGCTCGAGTTTTTTTATGTGGCATTGGTGTTTTGGAGCCCATATAATGGCGGCATACTCGAGTTTACTTCTAACAAGGGCCGTGTAGAGTGTCACAATTGTGTCAAAATCGTTGAAGAATTTAGAATGACGAAGTACAAGACCTAGGGTATTATTAGCAGCAGAGGTAATATTATTTGTATGCTGATCAAATTTAAGATTTTGTTGAAAGGTAACGCCTAGGTCTTTTTTCATTGTAACTCTAATTAGATGGATATTATTTATTGTGTATTCATGATGTAAAATTGCTCTTTTTCTTGTTATGGACATGACCTCACATTTATTTGGATGAAATTGTAATTTGATATTGGCTAACCAAGTACTAACTGAATCCAGGTCCTCCTGCAACAACTGGCAATCACCACCGTTATCAATGTGCCTGTATAATTTAAAGTCATCAATGTGTTATTTATTCGTACATAATAGGTGTAAGAGATTGCCAAAGGCAGTAACCCCGCCCTTTAGTTAGGACACATATTATGTATATATTTATATGTTTTCCGTAACCTTACACTCTGCCGGGCTGTCTCCACACCTAGGCCGAGGTGTTTGATTTATTTTTTCTTTATTTTTTTCTTCTATTATATTGTATTTTAATTTGTAATTATTTGTGTTGTATATAATATGTCCTACTAATAAAGTGTAAATAAATAAATAAAAAATAAAATAAATTTAAAAATTGAAACAACCTTTTGAATTAGGAGCTCTGAACTATTTTTTTCCATTCTGCTTTAAGTCAAATAAAAGCTGAAGAACACCAGTCTTTTCTCTTATATCCACCTCACCTGTCTCAGTGGTGTAGCCTGGGGCACTTGCTATGATTTGATATTTCCCAATAAACAGGGGTCTCTGGTACACTCCTCTTCCATCTGTCTTCACAACTATGTCTTCCTCTCCTTTTCTTTTAATTCTGACAACAGCCCCTTTCACAGGTATGCCTTCTTTATTTTTAACATGGCCGATGATACCTCGCAAATTCCTCAGCGGTTCGAATCCGTTTTTGGTTGTCACTCGGTTTTGAACTACAATCGGTTTTTCGTCAAACGCAACAAGTTCAAAATACGAATAAAAATCCTGTCTAACACTTCTTTGTGTTGCGTTCAACTGCACTTCTCTTGACTTAGATGTGAATGCAGGGGATTTTGAATTGATATAATAAATACCATCGTCCAGCCTGAGCCAGTACTCTCCGCTTTCTTCCACCGGGAAATTCCGAACCAAGGAGCGACCGCCATCAGTTGACTTATCCTTCGTTCGTACTTCGATGACAGAGTCTGGAATGGGTCCTGTAGGGTGCTTCACATAACCAAAGACACCTTGACGAACCAAAGTAAAGTCAATTTGGACAGGTTCCTCTTCGGTTACACTTACTGGCATGTACTTACCTCTGCAGCCGGGGGCACTCGCCATGATGAGATACTTCCCCGCACTCAGCATCATCCCGAACTTTCCGTCCTGCACCTTGATATCGTCGCTAATTTCTTCGTCCAATTCAATTGAAAAGACTTTGATAAGGCCTCCAACAACTGGTTTGCGATTATCATCATTCACCACTGTACCAGAGACACTTTGTCGGGCCAGAACGAAATCTAGTTGGACATGAGGCTCCTTTGTCAGATCCACCTGTTTGGTCTTCTCTATGAAGGTGGGAGGCGCGCGCACTGTCACCTCATAGGACCCCGGGACCAGCAGCCTCCAGTACTCTCCGTCTTCAGTCGTCTTAATAGATTTGTGTTTTCCCTTCACTTCCACAGAAGCTCCTTTGACAGGTTTGCCTTCCTTGTCCTTCACCAGACCGAAGATTCCTTGGTGGATGCTTTCGATGAAGTTGAGCATGGATGGCAGGTTTGCGGCCCAATAGAGAGGAAGATCAGACGGTGGGGCCCATTTGCAACAGCTGAGGTGCAAGGTGATTTCGAAGCAGTTGGATAGGAGGTAGTTTGCGTCTTGCATACCTGAGTGAAAGAAATACAGCTACAATGGTGGTGGAAGAAAAAAAGTATTCCAGATAAGTCAAACCCTCTTTAATTCTACCAGAGCAGTACAGGACCGCAAAAAGCGGCCGCAAGGGCCGTTCCTTTGGGTTGGTCAAAGATGCAAAAAAGTCAGAGCACAACATTTTTTTTTATAATAAAATATGAACAAGGGTTTACTTCCATCAATTTCGGATATCTTGAATTTTTTGAAACCTGGCCACAAATAATCGGTATATTTTGGGGGGTCCCGCTCGGACTAACTTTTTTACTATTCATCTTATATAGGAGTTGTAACCTAACAAATCCAATGATTTTGAGGTGCTAATTACAAATTTAACATTAATTTTAGCTCACTGTTACCGTTGATTCACCAGTTACGGATTTTGACTTATTTTCGAGTGATAAGGAAAGTCGTTTGATATCACACCAGTTTACGGGATCAACCATTATCATTATCGGGACGGGATAATCATTATATATGTACAATATTGATAGTAAAAAAAAAAAAAAAATACATCAAATTCTGGCATTCTGGCCCAACTCAGACTGTGTGAGGTTAATGTGGGTAGCAGCTTTGTGAGTTTCCTGCGAATGGAGAGTAACACCCCCGTCGTAATATGTCCATGCAGTTGAAAGCGACGTTAAATCAAACAACATTAAAATCTTACAAGACTATTAATGATAATTTTTTTTAAAATAAAATAATTAAAGAAAATTTCCTCTTACTTCCTCGTTTTTTATTCCAAGAGTTTCCGTTTGCTATTCCATCTGGGAAAGATTTACCACACACGTTGCCGGGTGCCATCATCCGATTTCGTTGAGCATAATCCCTGGCCAACTTCTCGAAGATATCATTATCCGAAGTTAAACTCACAGCCCCCTCCTGTTCTTCAGTACTGTCCGCGTTGTCAAAGGGATAACTCGCGACAATTTCCCCGCCTTGGAAATTTCCGGACAGAACAAATGGATGTTTCTTGATAAATTTCATCATACTCTCCGTTTCTTCTTGGTAAGGCCTGAAAAGAAAACATGACCCCTCTAATAGTGTACAAAAACGCCCAAAGCAGAGAACAGGTTTTCTTGCGAGAAATTATCCTTCAAAATAATAATAATAACACTCTTTAGTAGAAGCTAACTATCAGGCAAGGTTAATGCTCAAGCTAGCCTGCCTTGTTAGGGTTGGCTAGTATGTTCTCTGTTTATAGTCCTCTAGCGAGACACTCATTTTCTCCCTGTTTAACGTACCCCAACCAGAAACATTGCAATGAGTTGTGTTATTGTCCATAACAGAATTGACATTAGGAAGGGTAGCCATTGAATATGTTTCCTTTTTAAAAATAAATAATAACAACACTCTTTAGTGGCAGGTAACCACCAGGCGAGGTTAATGCTCAAAGGATTTTCTATCACCGATCTTACATGAATCTAATTCGTTTTTTTTTTTTTTTTTTTTAATATTTTTTTTTCCTTCTCCCGAAATCTCGCGGGACACCTAGCGGGGCCTCGCGGCACACAGGTTGGGAATCACTGTTGTAACACATTTGATTTCTTACACTTACCAGGTTTCTTTGTAAAAGATGTCCGGGAAATCCTCATCCAGTTCCACTCCGAGCAAGTTTTGTGAGTTTTCCGGGGGATGTAGTGTGTTGCCTTTTTCCGAAGAAAACAACCGATCCGGATTCAAGGTGGGGACAATCCAGATGTCAGTCGTGTTGAGCATGGCAGTGATGCGCTCGTCAACTCCATCACTGTACATTAAATACTGAATGAGTGAAACCTGGGGAATATATTATTAATTAATTTTACTTTTTGGTGGTCATTAAGTTTATATACAAGTATGCACTTCTTACCTTTAAATGAAATCATATTTTTCTTATTTTCTTTTCTTATATTTAATTATTACTTTTTGGTGCTCATTAAGTTCATAAAATAGGAGGTACCTACTTTTCACTTTTCTGTGAAATAATGTTTTTCTTACTTTTACACAATATTTTGTTTTTCTTATATACCAACCAACCAAATTTGTAAATGTTTCAAAACAATACAACTAAACTTATTAATTTATTTTATTTGACGAATGGTCTCGTCATAGTGATATGAATGAATAACCTGTCAGATAAAAAGAAATAAAAAAACACTGCCAATTATGGACAAAATACTTCCTCGTGATTGTTTCACATTGTACATATACAGGTGCTAATTTTTAAATTTTATACCAAATCACTTGTAGGTATCTCCAAAACCACTTAACCGATCGGCAAGTCGTGCACCTTATTTTTTGACTTTTTTGTCCAAAATTTCGGACTCTCTTATATATCAGAGTTATAATTAATTAAAAATTACATAGGCAATATAAATAGCCTATGTAAAACAATAATATGCATACACATACAAAATTTCATCAAAATCGGGAGTACCGTTCACGAGATATAAGCATTTTCGGATTTTATTAAATATCAGAGTTAAATTATAGTTAATTAAAAATTACATAGGCAATATAAATAGCCTATGTAAAACAATAATACGCATATACATTCAAAATTTCATTAAAATTGGGAGTACCGTTCACGAGATATAAGCGTTTAAGTAAAAAGTTAGTGGTCAGGCGCATGGTCTCTTTCACCCAAAACCGCTAGTACGAAAACGTCTCCTATATGTGTGCAAAATTTAATCAAAATCCGTTGAGTAGTTTCCGAGATTTGCGCGTTACAAGGAATATTTTTAACAGACCGACGGACCGACAGACGGACACAAAACCAAAGTTGCTCAGGAGGTTATGAATTGTCCAGAAATATGAAAAAAATTGAAATCGGAGCAAAAATATATTATTTTTTTACAAAAACGAACACTACTTCCGATTTCTAATATTAGAAATGTATCGGAAGTAAAAAGAAACAGTTAGAAAAATATAAAATAAATTTATCTTGAGGTTATGTTTAGGTATACGAATTTTCTACATTATTGTTATTATTATCATTATTATTCAAAGTTCTGCTATGATGAATTAAAGATAAGTTTTTTATAATAATCCTAAAATAGATCTTAATTTTACTTCTAATATTAGAAATCTTTTTTGTAAAAAAAAAAATATTAATTTGCTCCGATTTCAATTTTTTTCATATCACTGGACGTTTCATAACCTCCTGAGCAACTTTGGTTTTGTGTCTGTCTGTCGGTCTGAAATCGGAGCAAAAAATATTTATTTTTTACAAAAACGAACACAATACCTCCGATTTCTAGGTGCATTAAGTTGACAGCCCACCAGAACGGATTTTGACCTAACATGGCTAAACGAAATGTGCTCGATTTGTGCCAGCAAAAATATAATTTGTACCCCTACCGGTTTCGAGGTAACGACCCCCCTCAGGTGGGCTGCCAACTTAACGTTAAATTGGCAGCCCACGAGAACGGATTTCAACCAAATATGGCTCAACGAAATGTGCTCAATTTGTGCCAAAAATATTTTCCTCCTACGACCTTTTTGGCAGGATTTTTTTTTTTTCTTGGAATTTTCAGAATATTTTTATTTAGGTAATCGAAATATGCTCGATATGTGCTCCTGGCACAAGGAAGAATTCTGGGGTTGCGATTTTACTGCGATATTCCCTGCGATACTGTATTTAACTGCGATAGAACCTTATCGATCAAGCTACTGAGTTCGGTATGTTGTATAAAAATATGTAAAAATATATAAAAATATGTTCGTACCATCAAGCCGTATCCAACAGTCTCATCTCCATTTATATTCGCCACAAATTTAAGCATGGGCTTGAGGAGTTTTCTCTTTTTCTGGACATCCCGACTGATCTGCACCGCCCAGATTGTTCTTTTTTCGATTAGAGATTTCCTTAGTTTGATAGGTTTTACGATATGAGAATACTTTGATCTTTTATTTTCTAGAGATAGTAACAGGTTGTTAAACCGAAACGAATTAAAATATTCATCAAGTTTGATTTCCACTTGTGGTTTGCCAATAAATATAGATCGCTCGACGGTGAGATTGTATGAATTTGCTATTGAACAGTTGGCTTTTGTTGTGGATTTAGCGGAGAAAACTGACGATAGAAATAAAACAATTAAAAAAGTTTGAATCATGTTGTTGTTGAAATGAATATTGTTTATTATACATTTATTAAAATACATGAATATTTTTCTCTAGTTTTTTTAATGTTTTTGTTTCAAGTACCAATGGATTGAAATGAAACTATTATATTGAAAGTTGAAACAATGAACCGTATTTGGATAATGTTTGCGACTAGGAAACACTCCCTTTATAGCCGTGGATAGGGTTCTATGTGCGTCATTGCAAAGAATATCCGGTAAGTAACGAATGATCTAATTAGCAACTAATTATTAAAGCAACTAATTAGTTTCTAGAAACTTCTAATTTATTAGTTTCTAGAAAATAATTAGATGATGGCAAACCAGCTGTCGCACAAACAGAGTTTCCTTCATGAATATCAGGTGAGTTTTAGGGCGGAATTAATAGACAAAATCAACAACTTAAGTCGTTGGTAAGTGTCGGTTTTCCCTATCTTACACAGTACGCAATCCGTGACTTAGCGCCACAGAGGTATTACAAAAACGTCTATTAATTCCGCCCTTAGAGACATTTTCTCACTTTGGGTAGTAGAATATTATCACATATTTGTTACGTTCCACTAAAGGGTCTTTATTATTATTATCATCATTTACAAAAAGTATTGATATCTCTAAAAAAATAGCGTTGAAAAAAAAAGGCCAAGTTCCAGAGCTCCTATCCAAAAAAAATTAGCCAATGAAGGTAATAATATTTTGTTTGCGGCCAAGTTATCTTGGTACTAAACCATTTCTTTTTATTAAATTTGCTTACAAAATTATTTCCAATGCGCTGTTTTTTACTTTCCTTATCCTATAGAAAGGAAAGTTTTTTGATATCTTTAACTTTTTGGACCTCGGCCCCAATTTACCGGTATTTTGGGGGAGACCCGCTTTGACTAACTTTTTTATTATGTATCGTAGATGGAGGTTGTGATATATTAAATTCAATGATTTTGAGATGCTAATTACGAATTAGAGGTCGCTGGAAAGCCGCACTCTCCCGGTACAAGGCTGCCGTCCAACAAGCCAAAGCAAGATCTTGGGAGCGAGCCGTACACGAGAGCATTACGAGCAATCCTTTTGAAGCTCTCGCACTGAGAAAAAAATCATCCTTGTTAGCTAGTAAGTTATCCTTAAACGAGGATGGAATCGGGATTACTTTAAGAAAAGATTATTTGTCCTTGCACACTAAGACAACGATACAAGGATAAATGTTACATTGTAATAATAAAGTGATTAATATACTAATTTAAGTATCTATTATCCTTATATTTTATCATTTTTTCAAGGATGAATGTCCAGGATAATTTTTTTTTCTCAGTGCGTCCGGCAAACTCCACCCAATATTGATGCTTCAGTTAGTGGCAACGACCGACAGCGCCCACTCTCTCTCCATCTGCGACACAGCGAGGATCTACCTGGACACCTTGATCGCGTCAGATACTGTCCCGCCCGACCTGACCTCTATTGGCGTCTCGGATAACCTCAACGATGTGCCGTTCACCCACGCTGAGGTCGAAGTGGCGCTAAGGCAGATCAAGCCTAACAAGGCCCCAGGACTGGACGGCATCCCGGGCTCTTCAATCGGGAAGACCATCCACATTTTGAGACCCATCATGCTGGCCATCCGTACTACACCGCATCACTGCCTGTCCCAATCACATCGACAGCCGGAGAAAGCTGCTGATGATCTCGCCATCGCTTTATCCACGGGAGATGGCTGCCAGTGCTGATGGAAAGAAGATCCTGGGGGACTTCGGATCTGCGGATACTGCCTCTAGTCAGGCTGAATTAAGTAGGGTTGACGACGGGTAGTATACATCCAAAGTGAAGAAGTTTCCTAACGCGATATTGTGATTTTTACTGTTTCTGTGATACTACTGTGATATATATGTTCTTGTGTTGTAAATATACTTTTCGTTTCAATGTTTAATGTCTGAATGTTCAATGTTCGAATAAGTGTACTACAAGGGACACGACACCCAGAACGGGGTCAAGTATAACTCGGACGCTGAAAGCGCCAGGAGAAGAGTCTCCAGACAAATCAGATTGTGAGGAAGAAAGCCCCCCGTGTTGAAATGGACGCAAAAATTAACTCAGTTCCACTCCTGAAACACTCCAAGTCCAAGCTTTCCTTAGGACTGACCACGCGAAGCTTTAAGGGCTAAATAGCCTAGGTGCACCCAGAATGGGGACCTCGCGTGCTTGGAAACAAGTGTTCTCTAGTGCGCAGTGTAGACACTTGAATTGGAAGTATTGTGTTACTTCTCGCCCATCATAGGGGAGACATGCTACCGGATAGGCAAGCTACAACACAAACCACATATTTCATGACTCATCATCATAGGGTGGCGTCATCGTGAACGATGGAAGCCAGACAGTGGAGGAATGACTCATCACTTCTACCACTGTCTTTACAAGGAGGCTAATAATTGACAAGGGACCCCAGAATTAAGCCAATGACTCCCTGTTTATAGTCCTCCAGCCAGACTGCTGGTCTACTCCCTGTTTAAAGTCCCCCAGCCAGACATTTTCATGACTACGAAATAAAAAGACGTGTGTAACACTCATCTTTTTATAATATTTGAACACCATCTTGGCCAGATCACGATTAACCTTCTAAAAGGGTTTTAAGTTGTCTTTTGGTTCAGATTTGGAAAGATACCTTTCAAAAAGAGGCCTGCGGGCAGAGAATAACAGCCGTTTTTTTTAAACAGAGAATTTTGTCTGAGCAATGTTTCAAGGAAGGTATTGGCCAATATTATTGGCCGTACTTGAAGTAATGTTATTTTTCGGTTTCAGGTGCGGTTAGCTCTTTGAGAAGGTGGGTTTTTAGTGGGTGGAAACCCCACACCCCCAAGTCAGGATGACTTGGGTGTCTTTGGAAGATTTTTTCCTGCCTTCAACCAAAAAAAAAAGAGTAGGTATTTAAGAAAATCATGCTTAGGACTTAGCTAAGACGGCGCTCTCTGTTCATAAATAAGACTTTTAGTTTAGATGGACCCTCTTTGTGTTCGAATCCCTGAAGCTAGTATTTTCAGGAACCTGCTTTAACACTGCAGAGCCAAAAATTCAGGGTGAGCTAAATGATTTTATAGATCGACATTTTTAATTTTTTTTTTTAAGTGGGGTTTAACGTCGCTTTCAACTGCCATGGTCATATCACGACGGGGGTTTTACCCTCCATTCTCAGGAAACTCACAAACCTGCTACTCACATTGACCTCACCCAGCCTGAGTGGGGCCGGGAAAAGCCAGCGTCACGAGAATTAGAATTTGAATGGTCACCCATCCAAGTCTTAACCTCGCTGGATGTCGCTTAACTTTGGCGTTCTGAAGGGAACCGGTGTATTCAACATGCCATCGACGCTGGCTATTTTTAATTTTATTTTTACAAGTATAACTCCTCGCTTCAATTTTATACATTACAAGCAGGCTGTCGCCCGCTTTGCGGGCCGAGGCATGGCCGTGAAAGCAAAAAATCCTTTTTCGCCAATGGCAGGTTTTGTAGTGGGAATTTCGAAAAATCCGTCTTATTGCACATCTAGACTATAAGACAAAGCTACCTACCAAATTTCAGCTTCCTAGGACTTACGGTTTGGGCTGTAGAGCGATGATCAGTGAGTGGTCAGTCAGTGACTTTGACATTTATATATTAAGATTTTGATTCTATCATAGGACATAGGACCAGCGTCCATGGCGCATGGAATGCACCGGTTCTCGCAGGATCACCGAAGATAAGCAACGTCCAGCGAGGTGAAGACTTCGTGATGCTTGCATTCCGTCCCAACCCAGGCTGGGTGAGGTTAATGTGGGTAGGACGTTTGTAAGTTTCTTGCGAATGGAGGGTAACGTTAAAGCCCAAATTTAAAAAAAATAAGGAAACCAAAAAAAGTGCTGGGTCAACACGAGCACACCGGAAGATATCCCTTACCAACAACTGTATTCAAATTTTGAATAAAAGTTAAGTTAAAAGAAAGTTATCATATTTGTGTTAATCACTTTCGTGATATCTCTCTCTCTCTCTCTCTCTCTCTCACTCTCACTCTCACTCTCACTCTCACTCTCACTCTCACTCTCACTCTCACTCTCACTCTCACTCTCACTCTCACTCTCACTCTCACTCTCACTCTCACTCTCTCTCTCTCTCTCACTACTCAAACTAGCTTTTCTACGCTGAAAACGGGACTTGAACCACCGACTACCATATTACAAGTCCGCCGTCATATCGATCAAGGTCCTGATGTCGGCTAAATTCTGAATACAAATTATTTGTCGGCTCGGGGGATCGAACTCGAAACCTAGCTTCCGCAAGGTAAGCAAGTACCTTACCACTGAGCTAATCGTGCGCTTTGGTAACATTTGAATAGTTGAGAGATTGGTTTTCCAGACATTTTACTACCCACAATAACCCTCTGTATACGTAGTCTCTTGCGGCTATTTCAAAGGGGTCATTAAAGATGTTTTTGATCTCAAAATAATTTAATTTGCTATAAAATATTTAAAAATAATACACAATTACACATGGCTTTTTTTGATTTACTCAATGTTTTATTTGCAGATGGTCATTCCACCATCGTTA
This sequence comes from Bactericera cockerelli, assembly GCA_024516035.1. Taxonomy (NCBI): domain Eukaryota; kingdom Metazoa; phylum Arthropoda; class Insecta; order Hemiptera; family Triozidae; genus Bactericera; species Bactericera cockerelli. The sequence continues at coordinate 7,685,656 of CM044962.1, read as the reverse complement.
GTGAAATGAATAATAACATTAAAATTGAAAACTAATCTTAAAAATAACTTACTTACTACGTAATATAGGAGATTAAAAAGGTACATTTGATGAAAATTGAAAGAGAACTAGTTTATTCAAAAAACCTTTCTGTCCAGAAATGTTACTGCTAATCTTCTTCTCTTCTTTTACTTGTCTTATCCCGCTTAAGCAGGGTCGACGTTGTTCAACCTCATGTTGAGTTGGTTGATTTGCACATTTTACGGCTGGATGCCCTTTCCTGACGCCACGATTCTACTTGATTTAACGTGTGGATTAGGACGGGTTTACCTCCATTCGCTGGGAATCGTACAGTACCCACATTACCTCACCAGCCTGGTAGGGCGAATTGCCACTAATGTATTACCTATAAAATGCTTGGAATACTCCAGTTCTACAAACAACACGATTTGCTGATTGGTCTATTTCAACGAAATTTAATGGTTAAATAGGGATTTGCATAATTTGAAGTGCTTTGGAAAAGTTAGAGCTGCTTTGCTATGTGCTCTTCATTTCAGGTGATACTTCCATCTACACTTGAGAGAATTTAGCCGTATTTTTCTTTCTAAAGCCTATTTCTAACCAAGTAACCAAACGGAATAAAATGAACCAACTGGAAGCAAGTAATTTTTTTGGAAGAGGAAAAATTTCCATTCCATAGTTACTGACAAAGTGGAAGTAGAAAATTCTTGCTTCCAGTTCTTTATAGGTTAAGTCCATTGTTTATCTTTAAAGTAACCAACGCATTTTCTTCACATGACCTTGGAAAAAATGGAAATATTGGAAAAAAACTAACCTGGAAATGTTTTTTGGTTAGAAAAAAAATACGACTAACCAAAGTGGATTCAACTGGAATAAAATGAACAAACTGGACGAAAGTCATTTTTCTTTTGGAAGAGGAAAAATCTTCTTCCAGTTTGGTTAATCAAAATGATTTAGAAAATTCTTGCTTCCAGTTCTTTTAAATAGGTTAAGTCCATTGTGTATCTTTAAAAGTACCGAAACGCATTTTTCTTTCACGAATAGTGGGGAAGCTGCACTGGAAATATTTGGAATAAAATGGAAATATTTGGAAATATCGAACCTGGAATTTTTTTTATCCAAAAGAAAAATACACCTTTTCACGGAATTTTTGGAAAGCCATCAGGGATTTTCTGCCTCACTAGAGTGGAATCACTGCAGGCGTACAACCGTGTTTCTTACTCTGATGCATCAATTGTTTTAGTGTTTGAAGCTTCAAAGATTGGAGCTTGCTGCCTTCTATTTTAATCTTGTTTTTCGTTAATGCCGTTTTAGTTCTCAGCTTTTGGTTAGCCTGGGAATGAAAATGTACTTCTATTTATGTTCACATCACTTCCTCGTAAATAGTAGGTACAAACGGTTGGGTGGAAGAGATTGCCATAGGCAATAATCCTGCCTATTAGTTAGGATATCTGTATACAGGGTGTCTCGTATACCGATGCATATATTTCGAGGGTAGGTTCAGCCCACCGTGGACTATCATATAAGCGAAACTTGCAGTGGGGCATTTTGCTTCGTTAAAGAATTATGGCCAAATCCCTGTTTTCCCCATAGGTCTAGAGGTTATTAAATTTGGATCGATGCACGTTTTTAAAGAAATGATAGCCAGTACGTAAGTTTTGACTTCATGTATGGATAGTCATGCATATTTCCCTTCAAATGCAGTTGGTTGCATCAAAAAATATAAAGACGGGAGATATATTTAATCATAAGTTCAATTTTTTTTCTTCGAAAATTCGATTTTTCCCCTTTTATGAATTTAGAGTACCTACTTCTACAATTGCAATTCTGCGTATCACTAGTTTAAAAAAATACCCTATTATGTTTAGTTTTAGAAAAGTGAAAACTCATTTATATTACTTTAAAGATCATGGAACGCAAGACACACAAAGTTCAAAAAATACTTCTGAATCATGATAGAAAATTCAAAGTTGGATAAATTTTAACAGAATTGGCGCGTAATTTGAGGCTGAACCTACCCTCAAAATATATGCATCTGTATACGGGACACCTTGTATATTACTTCCGAGAAATTTCTAATATTAGAAATCGGAAGTACTCGTATTGTGTTCGTTTTTTTTTAAAAAAATATTTTTTTGCTCCGACTTAATTTTTTTTCATATTTCTGGACGTTTCATAACCTGTTGATCTGTTAAAATATTCCTTGTAATTGCCTGTGGCAATCTCTTCCACCCAACCTTCCTATACTCTTTTTGCAGGATATAAAGTGTATACTGTATAGTTAATATGATTCAAATGAAATCGGTTGATGTGTCTTGTAGATAGAAGTGATTGGAAGAGAATGCCAAAAGCATTATCACCACCCTTGATCAGGCTTTGTTTACTATTACATAATTATACCTTTTCATTGTATTTATTTTATTACCTTTATAAAAAAAAAAATTGTTCGAATTTTTTTGATAATAATTTTGAAGAAAAAATCAATTTACCGATAGATAAAATTCGATAAATTTTCATCTGAAATTAAAATAAATAAATTTTTATCGTGAAATGTATTACTTATTATTAATATTATTATCAGGACATAATGTACAAACAAATAATGGTAAAAGAAAAAGATAAACAACATAGATACTCGTAAAATACACTGCCAAGCGCTTAAGTAAAAAGATAGTGGTCAGGCGCATGGTCTGTATCACCAAAAACCGCTAGTACGAAGTTAATGAATTCAAAAATTTAAAATGGGATCATCTACAGAATGATTTTTACCGACAGATAGACACAAAACCAAAGTTGCTCAGGAGTTTATGAAACGTCCAGAAATATGAAAAAAAAAAATGCAATCGGAGCAATAAAATATTTTTTATTATTTTAAAAAACGAACACAATACCTACTTCCGATTTCTAATATTAGTAATTTACGGAAGTAATACGTATAATTTAACTAATTTACTTACTATATCCAACATGTCTGATTCTTCCAAAGTGAATTTAGAGTCAAAATTGACCCCTTTGTGTGGTTTACCGTTGTACATTTCCCCTTTTCTGAAATCCAACGCTGAAAATATATATTATTTCAAATTTAGAATCGCAAATTAAAATTATATTAGAATTCAATACACTAGCAGATCTATTACTATTCCAAGAAACCTGTCCCACACACACGACACAGTTACTTGCACGCACGCACACACACGCAGTCACTTGTACACACACAAAAACTATATTATTTTTTTAGGTTGGTATTGAAAATGGGCAAAATCGGTTGAACGATTAATCGATTTTCGATAAATACCTCGGAAATGATGAAAAAATAATTGAAAAAATAATGTCGAATAAAATTATTTCTAATGGTGAATTTTCACACACCTAGCTTACCTATTTTGAATATTAATTTCCTACATTTTTTTAAAAATTTCTCCCATAAAAAAGTGATTTTTCTTCAATTAGGAAAAAAGAGGATATGATTTTACGGCGGTACGACAAAAAGGCGTTTATCTTGAAAACCACATGAGATCGACCTAAAATGAATGGGAATATTATCTGTCGAAAATGGTCCAATATATCATTGCTAGGACATTGTCCGTAAATTATAGGACCACCCTATATGTATAATATATGTCCATATTATAGATACAAATATGTATAATATATGTCCATTGTAGATACAAAAATTCATTAATCGTTCAAGTGAAAAGTTCAAAGTGAGGCGTATGGTTCGTACCATCAAGATAATAATAATACTCTTTAGTGGAAGGTAACCACTAGGCGAGGTTAATGCTCAAAGCATTTACGACCACCTAACCCTCAGTCAGAGTCTTATTATTATGTGGTCACAAACTCAAATGAATGAGGGAAAATTCATGCTCTGGGTGGGATTCGAACCAACGGATCCCTACGCTACCTGGATTACCAGACTAGCGCGTTAACCACTTCACCACCAGTGTTCATACTTACTCCAAGTGTCCCCGATTATCCCATTCTTCAGAATTTGAAATACGAAGACCGCGTTCACTTGACTATTCACAGATGGATCTCTAGCCACTCTATCTTTGATGTGAGTGAAAATGTCTTCACATGTGAGGTACTTGGTTCCACTCACAACTTGTTGTCCAACAGAGGAGCCACCTCTTAAGACTGCTTTGCTACCTGCAGGCATTATTATGTGAGTCTTATTATTATGTGGTCACAAACTCAAATTAATGAGAAAAAAAAAATCATGCACTGAGTTGACCCATTGCATGACTTTTTTCAAATCCCAATTTGAACCAACGGAATCCCCCTACGCTACCTGGAAAAGCAGACTAGTGCGTTAAACACTTGACTACCACTCATCTTTATTTGATGGCGATAGTTATAGTGTGAGAATAAGTAATGTATAAAAATAACTACCCATTACATAACTATCAAATATTTTTCATTCACCAATTACGGTCATGCCTCGGTGAATACACCGCGCCTCAGGCCTAAAGGCAGAACGGCTAGTTTAGAATAAATTACAAGACGTAATTAAAATTTTAAACTGGATTTTAAATATGTAATTGAAACCTCACACAGACTCAACTATCGCATGATAAATTTAATGTTCAATCAAGCATGAGGACAGCGAGACCGAAATGTTTTAATTTAAAAAAATATCAACCGGCCCTTTTTTCGAATTATGTATTACCACAGTACGGCCTCCTTAGCTTTCACGATCACAAAATTTCACTACTGAACTCAAATATATTTTCTGACCCATCCTGTATTTTTTCTGAGGTTTTGCTGGTCTGATTTCATGCAGTTGAAAGCGACGTTAAACCCAATTAAAAAAGAAACTTACCCCCAATGGCTGTATGGAATTGCTTTGAAGGTGAGTTGTACAAGGGTCGTCGGACAGCAGGATGTTGGCTATTGTCAGCATCGGCATTTGATTGAACATAGTGGTTCAAACTTTTTGCTTTTATTCTAGCGATACTAATCATCGCACATGATTCTGAAAATATGTTAACAGAGGACAAAATATGAAGCATTTCAAAGAATTAAAAACAATCAATAAATTGATTTAATGAATTGGGGAAAAAAGATATTGGGATATTGAAGATACGGAAAAAATCCTATAATTCTGCGCTACCCACTAAAATTGTGCTATAATAACACAAACTACAATAATCTCGTGTCCGTGAGATAGGTACAGACACTTATATCACGGTGGTGAGAGTATTATATGGACGCCCAGATCCAATGTCTAGGCTCCTTTCATGTCCATTGATTCTGTTTGGTTTTTACCTCCATTCGCTGCGAATCGTACCAGCTACCCACATTAACCTCACCCAGCCTGGATAGGGTCGGAAATACCAGCCTCACCTGTTCGGAGAGAATAGAATTTTATGTGTGAAAAGTCTGCACAACCGGGGATCATTCATTTATATTTATTTATTTTATATTAAAAAAAAAAAAAAAAAAAAAACACTGCCAATTATGGACACAATACTTCCTCGTGATTGCTTCACATTGTAAACACGTGCCAATTTGAGATTTTATAGAAAATTACTTGTATCTCCAAAACGGCTCGACCGATTTTCTTCAAATTTGTTTTATATGGTAGAATATCGTATTTTCTACATTCTAAATTCCACAAAAAATTCTGTATTGGTAAGTCGTGGTACTTATTTTTTACTTTTTTGTCCAAAATTTTGGTTTTTCTTAAATATCAGAGTCAAATTATATTTAATTTAAAAATAAATAATAATAACCTATGTAAAACAATCATATGCATATTCTTACAAAATTTCATCGAAATCGGGTGTACCGTTCACGAATATAAGCGTTTAAGTAAAAAGTTAGTGGTCAGGCGCATGGTCTCTTTCACCAGAACCGCTACTACGAATTCGATGAATTTAAAATGGGACCATCTACAGAATGTCTTCTAGATGTGTGCAAAATTTCATCAAAATCGGTCGAGTAGTTTCCGAGATTTGCGCGTTACAAGGAATCATTTTAACAGACCGACAGACCGACAGACAGACACAAAACCAAATTTACTCAGTAGGTTATGAAACGTCCAGAAATATGAAAAAATTTAAATCGGAGCAAAAAAATATTTTTTTTTACAAAAACGAACACAATACTTCCGATTTCTAATATTAGAAATTTCTCGGAAGTAAAATAATATTAATTATTTGGTTTATTATAAAGAAGAGAGACTACGTACGCGACACCTGATGAAAAATGACTCCCAGACTTATCAACACCGTGACGAGATTGTTCACCATCTTTTTCTTGACTCCAAGGGATTTGAGCTGACGATATCAACAATGAAACGATATACTTATTAAATAATAATTAAATAAAAACGATATACTTATTTAATAAGTATATCGTTAAGTATTATTTATAAGTATATTTCTTCAAGTGGGTCTTTTTTTTATTCAATACTAATATGTCCAAACTAAAAGGCAGGGTTATTGCCTATGACAATCTATTCCACCCAACCTTCAATGAACTCTGGCGCGTAGTAATAAGCATATGTTGTTTTTGTAGACACATTATCATGATGCAAATGATGAATCAGCAATTAACGAACCAGCTCATTAGTTTCAAACACTGTGATTGAGTACTTTCTATTACGCGTAAAGTACTTTCCAATATATGTAAGGTACTTTTTATTACTTGCAAGGTATAGGAAGTTTTCGGAAAAGGTGGCCATCCCCCCTTAAAAGTACTTGTATTTGTACTTCTTAATGATTAATCATTTTCAATATTAGGAAATATAGAAAGTAATGTAATCGGGGTCACTATTCCGAAATTCAGCTGATAACATTTCTGGACAACTTAGGGCCAAATTATAAAGCAGGATTTTTTTATTTTTTATTATTATTTTTTTTTTGTGGGGTTTAACGTCGCTTTCAACTGCCATGGTCATATCACGACGGGGGTTTTACCCTCCATTCGCAGGAAACTCACAAACCTGCTACTCACATTGACCTCACCCAGCCTGAGTGGGGCCGGGAAAAGCCAGCGTCACGAGAATTAGAATTTGAATGGTCACCCATCCAAGTCTTAACCTCGCTGGATGTCGCTTAACTTCGGTGTTCTGAAGGGAACCGGTGTATTCAACATGCCATCGACGCTGGCTATAGCCAAATTATAAAGCAGGATTAAATTTAAAATGAGCGGGTCCTTCCCTTAAGTCGATCCAACCAATCACAGCGCACCATAGCCCGACCTGGGTGACTTTCTGGCTTCTTATTATTTTATTTTTTTAAAGATGAGTGTTTCACACTCATCTTTTTTATTTCGTAGCCATGAGACAGGACCTACTTTAGACGCTTGTGGTTTGTGTTGTAGCCTGCCCATCCCGTAGTATGCCTCCCCTCTGATGGGCGAGCAGTGACACAATACTTCCCATCAAGGTGCTAGGTCAACACAAGCGCAACGGAAGGTATCCCTTACAAACAAGTGTAACCAAATTTTGAATACAATTTTTTTTGTCGGCGCAGGGGTTCGAACCCGTTATCTTCTGACCTGAAAACTATCCTCTAACTTGGCCAGTTTTATGATATCGGCTGTCTGGATCTAGAATATTGCTCCCCTCTTTGGGCACCAACATCTAAAAAAGACAAAAAAAAAACCCGGGACCTTCCGCATGGCAAGTGAGTGCTTATCGTGCGCTCAAGTGACATTCTGGCTAATCCTGTTTTATAATGCGGCCCTTTGGCTCTCCTTATTCTGAAAAAAGACATGTTTATCAAATGGTCTGTTATTATCTAGGTACAAGTACATACTTAATTACGTTTGTTTGTATATGTGTGTGCATACGAAATATCTCTAGAACCAGTCCTGGATTTACAATAGGTGCTTCAGTAGCCCAAGCACAGGGCGGCTATTTCAGTGGGCAGTAAAATTCGGAAATAAAATTTGAATGGAGGGTAACACCCCCGTCCTGATCAGGACGTTCAAACCAAATAAAATCGTTGGCGTTAGGAAGGGTATCCAGCCATAAAAAAAGTGCTCCACCCAAACAACCTCAACCATGAGGTTGAACAATGCCGACCCATATGGGATGCAGCTAATATGGGATAAAGGCAAGGGAGTTATTTATATATTTATCTTTCATTACAATTTTCTAATGCGGTTTTAAAGTTTAACGTCAAAATTTATTTTCTTCGTTTTTTATTTCTGAGACGATACGAGAGGATACACCGCTCCATACATTTTCTAAACATTCCTGTTTCTCATATATTTACAGTATTCACGTAGGTAATGAGAGTGAGAGGAGCGAGACGGAGGATCAGAGAGATTGAGTGTGAAGATGGTGCAGGAATGGAACGAGTAGAGGAATGATGTATTTTTATTTAACTTTTGTAGCAATATTCTTTATAATGAAAACATTTAAAGTTTTGAAAGAAGAAAAAAAATCACGATATATTTATTATCACGTATGTGCGGTCTGTAATTTTTTTCTCATGATTGAATAATTTAACACATTTAAACCACATGTTAAAAATTCACTTTAGCACTGAATATGAGCCGACCTCCGTGGCTCAGTGGTTAAGAGCATTAGTTACTGACCCGGAGGTTGCGGGTTCGAATTTCGGCCGGAGCGTGAATTTCTGATCGAAATTGTCTGTTTCCGGAATGGCATGGATGTAAAGGTAAAGTGCCCTGAAGTAATGCGAAAGCGGTTCCGGGGCACACGTACCCTTAAAAAGAGCACTGAATATTACACAAAAAACAAAAGAGTTGGGACAACGCTGAAAAACGATGGAGTATACCGTGATTCACGGTTGGGACTACCGTGAAAACGGTTGCCACAATTGTGTGAAGCAAATTTTTTCTTATCATCAGTTGTGGAAACCGTGACTCACGGTTGTATTGATTGTTCTCTTCTCATCTTGTAAAGGTCTAAGATTTTTTTTTTATTATTTTTTTTTTTTCCAAAGTTTTCAATCAACTTAATATATTTTATATCACAAAGACTTCGTTCAATCATCCAAAAATGTTCCAACATTGTTTGATGGAATTGCATGTAACCATGCGTTGGATTCTTTCTGTTGGAGGGCTTGAAAACGAGCAGCATCAATTGGATTGGTAAAAAGAATGTTGTTGTCCATGACATATTTGGTTTGGATTTCTACCCATTGTTTCTAAAGGAGAGGTGTTTCAGGTAGACTGTCTCCATGAATTTGTCTCCAACAGATCAAAGCTTCATTGTGTAGGCTCACTTCTGTGCCCTGTGAGTTCAGGAGAGTAGACTCAAGATTTTTTTTTGGTTCACAGAACATGCATTTTAAGATAAGAGCTAGTTATTTGTGTTACCTATTATGTCACATTTTTTGGTGGGTAGCATCGACATTACGAGAACTAATGCTTATGCATCATATCTCCAACCAACCATCATATTCCAATATCAAATCTCAAATCTTTGAGGTGTCTCCATTAGAAAAAATCGCATATGAATAAATCTGGGCATCGAGGAGGCTAATGAGCATCGCCGAATCTGGAAATAGGGCGACCAGGAAAAATATGCATTGATGGTCTGGCTGTGAAGTAAAAATCTACACAGCTGGGTTTCGAATAACCCAGGTCACCGTGCGTGCAAGCCTAGTGCGCAGCTTCACTCGGCCACGGTGACTTCTCTTTATTTATTACGCGCAGGGACAAAGTACGGGAAAAAGGATAATTACTTGTATGATTTATTGCCTCATTTTCTTGGCTAAATTGCGTTCTAGCTCATTAGCGAGAATAATGAGCTAGCTAGGGGAGGTATAGGAGTATATGCAGGGTTTTTAATTTCTAGTGAGATTCTATCATATACACTAAGTGACAAACTGAACGCATAGGTTTTTTCTCGTATAACTTGTGTATTTCTTGTTGGAAAAACATTTTTCATATTTTTTTCTGACTGTGGAAATCACACAAAAATTGGTACAGAGATAGCAAAGACATGAGAGCCAATTTTCAAAATTGAATGAAGTACTTGTCATTGTCGGTCTTTCCCATTAAGGGTGTAGAAAAAAACTGTTTTTCAATGATTTTTAAAAATTCATTAATGGATTCAGAGGAATAATGACGTGTCCATCAAGGCTCAACATGTTTCAGACAAGAATTAATAAGGATCAATACATGGAGCAAGACAATATTACTCTTAATCCAAAACAATGAATTTTGAAGAAAAAAAAAAACATTGAAAAACAGTTTTTTGTACACCCTGTATGGGAAAGGTTGACAATGACAAGCACTTCATTCAATTGTGAAAATTGGCTTTAATTTTTTTGCTATCTCTGTACCAATATTTGTGTGATTTCCTCAATTAGAAAAAATATTTAAACGACTTTAAACTCTAATAAAAAAAGAAGGAAACAATAATAATAGTAAAAAAAAAAACAGAAGAAAAAAATGAAGAAACTAAAAAAGTAGAAATACCGGAATATGTATCAAGTATGAATTAATGAACTATCGTATATTTATAGGTAAAATAAATACGTAGCAGGTATATTTTAAAATTCCGAAAGGAAATACGAATTGGAGGAAAATATTAAAATCATAAAAAAAGAGAAAAATATTTTTGTAGACAAGAGAAAATTTGATTTACATACATACATGAATTACATTACACATTACATATTTAAAATACATATGTATATACTTGAATTAGAATGTATATTTGAATAATATTTTATGTATATTTGAATTACATAATGTATATGTTTGAATTACATAAGAGACAATGATGGGGAAAGTGCATTCTAAATTGATAAAATAAATCAGAAAATTCAGTTCCTGAGTACTCGGAAACTTAAGTATGGCAGGAGTCATGTCCATGTAATAATAATAATAATAACACCCTTTGGTATAATATAACCAACAGGCGAGGTTAATGCTCAAAGCATTTTCTACCACCTAACCCTCAGAGTCTTATTATTATGTGGTCACAAACTCAAATAAATGAGGAAAAACTCATGCATTGGGTGGGATTCGAACCAACGGATCCCTGCACTACCTGGATTACCAGACTAGCGCCTTAACCACTTGAATACCAGTGCACTGTAATTTAATACAAATCAAAATCAATTTAATACAGTTCAAATCGAACTTACAAAGCGTGTGAAACACAGTGGACTTAGATTTTATTTTTTATCAATTCCAACCACAAGGAAAAATATTTTAAGATTTTTTTAACATAATTTATGTACGTGTACATTAGACTGGTTTTATCTCATAGAGGTAAGAAAAAAATGTCAGATTTTTTACAACGCTCAGGCAGAAATGAGTTCGGCTTTTGCAGAAATTGAGATAGACAAAATTTCAAGACAATCAGAGTACGTTAACAGGACCCGCTCTGGCCTCAAAGTTTGGAAATTTGCCAAATTTTCGAGGTTGAGCTGACATTTTCGGCCATAACTCGAGAACGAAAAATCATACGAGCTTTAAAGATATATCAAATGAAAGACCATTTTGTTGACTTTACTTTGTTGTTAATACTAGTTCCCGAAATCTTAATGGTTACTGACTAAATTAAGAATATGTAGTCGAAAACGGGCCAGGTACCCAAAGTAGAGCATCTAAGGCATGATAGGATAATGGGTGAAAATACTTATGATTTATAAAACTGATACATATAAATGTTAGAAGATTAGTTTTGAATGATTTTTTGACACATTATAAAGCTATAAATACCCGTTTTTACCTACTTGATAGTTCCTGACAGGTTAAGGCATGGCCAGAAAAACAAAATAATAATACAAACATATTATGGCAAAGTTATTCTCATTTTTTTATTGTAGAACTACAAATATCTAAAATTAAAAGTACAAATAGGTAACATTTCGTCAAAAAAATATAAATTAAGCAGTAAAACTTAACTTAGTTAATTGGGAAAGGGGTAGAGAGGGAACTTTTTGAAGAATCAGGATAGAGTCTCCTACATTTACTCACAACTTGTGGGACAAACTGTTTCTGACATTCCTCTCTAGTTAATAAGTCGCTGAAGTCACTCCTCAACTTAACGCCTCTCTTGGCTGTGTCGTTTACAACTTTAAGGGATTGTACAATTTTAAGTCCTTTCTGATACTGAGGCTCACCATGCCAAATTTAGGGGTCTACCCTCAAAAAGTCAGTTTTTATGACAAATCGACTGAAGAAAATAAATGTTTCGTGAGTAATGAACTCTTTAAGGCCCCCTCTCACATAAGCTGGTATGTCTTATATTCGTACTGTAATGTTGACATTTTTTGTCCCCTTTGTATCATCAGAAGAACTGAAAAGTTCTGCAGCCATTCCAGACTTTTCATCATGTGACAAAGTTGGATCGAAAAATCCCAAGCCAACAGTTTCGGCATTCAAGTACCACACGTTATAGCAAAGAAACAGGAGCTACTGTAGACGCTTGTGGTCTGTGTTGTAACCTGCCCATCCCGTAGAATGCCTCCCCTCTGACACAATACTTCCCATTTAGGTGCTGGGTCAACACGAGCGCACCGGAAGGTATCCCTTACAAACAATTGTAACCAAAATAAGAATACAAATTTTTGTCGGCACGGAGGATCGAACCTTCCGCAAAGGACCTTCCGCATGGCAAGCGGTGCTTAACCACTGAGCTAATCGCGCTCTCATATAAATTATCTGGATGAAGTTCAGTTCTACTACCCATTTTACAGTCAAAGACGCTTCTCAAGACAACTTCTAGAATGTTGTGCCGATATGCTAAGGAGAGCAAGTCCCGCTCTAACATTTTTTCTAATAATGTGCAGGGTCCTTTTACTCTACACCTGTGTTTGATGCTGTCGTATCAAAACACATAGTTCAGAGAAAGCACTAAATAAAGTTGTCTATCACCTGTGGTACTTGAATGCCGAAATTGTTGGCTTGGGATTTTTCGGTCCAACTTTGTCACATGATGAAAATTCTAGAATGGCTGCAAAGCTTTTCAGTTCATCTGATGATACAGAGGGGACAAAAAATGTCAACATTACAGTACGAATAAAAGACATACCAGCTTATGTGAGAGGGGGCCTTAAAGATTTCATTACTCACGAAACATTTATTTTCTTCAGTCGATTTGTCATAAAAACTGATTTTTTGAGGGTAGACCACTAAATTTGGCATGGTGAGCTTCAGTATCAGAAAGGACTTAAAATTGTACAATCCCTTAAAGTTACAAAACGACACAGCCAAGAGAGGTGTTAAGTTGAGGAGTGACTTCAGCGACTTATTAACTAGAGAGGAATGTCAGAAACAGTTTGTCCCACAAGTTGTGAGTAAATGTAGGAGACTCTATCCTGATTCTTCAAAAAGTTCCCTCTCTACCTGTATAATTCTTGTGAATGTCTGAGTTGCCGCTCCTGTCTCCTATTTCCTCTCCTGATCATTTCGTGCTTGAGTTGAGAGTGGAGGGAAGTATTTTTAAACCCTAACAAAAGTTAAAAGTCCCACACCAAGAAATCTGTTCCAAGTCAGCTGGCAACCCTGCCATTTTGGAGAACCAACTTCCCCTCCTGCCTGCTGGGAATGCTATCTTCACACCAATCACCAACCAGCTCTAACCTCTTCACCACTTGCACTTTCTCTTTGTCTCTGCACGTTCCCAGACTTCCCAGGTAATATTTTTCCTATTTCTTTTTTACGGATTTTCTTCATGAGTTCTTGAATAAGCCCTTTATTAACCCCCCTGAAAGCCTCAACTGTCCATTTGGTCCTTCCACGCGGCCGTATGTCTGTTTTTAGGGGGTCCCCTTTTTAGGAAAATGTGCCAAGTTGAATTCTGCCTAAGTTTGAAGTCTGCCCTCATGGTTGAAGTTTGAAGTCTGCCTAAGTTTGAAGCATGCTAAAGTGATGAGTCAAATGTAATCCTTCTGTGATATAAGTGTTTTTTTGTGTTTGTTTTACCCATAAATTCAGTGTTGTTTGTGTTCAGTTAATTTTAAAGTTGGGGGTTCCCTTGGTAATTTTTTTTTTGTATTGGTTAAGTCATAGGGGTTCCCTTGGTAAATTTTTTTGTATTGGTTAAGTCATAGGGGTTCCCTTGGTTAGATTTTTTTTTGATTTTCACGTGACTCATAAAGCACATATTTTTTTTGTTGTTGTCAACCAAGTAAGTGCATTTTTCCTGTAATATTTACATCTAACATGGCAGGTGACCAGGACAGGAATCTGGTAGAGGTGGTGGTAGAGAGACGGAAACGTTTAATTACTAGGGTTCAGGAATTCCATGGACTCATTCCAAAAGTGGAAAATGACCCATTGCTTTTGGTCCGTATGCGAGCCTCCATGCCTTATCTGGAATCAACTTTCAAGGAGTTTCAATCAGTGCAGGATACTATTTGTGAATATAATGTTCTTCATCCTACTACAGAGGAAAGAATTGCCATTCATTCTGTTTCAAAACAGTTTGAAGCTATGTATTTTGATGTCTTGGGGGTCATTACAGGGACCTCAGAGGTCAAGCCTATGGTGGTTGCAACCAACGATGGTAGGATGAAGCCAAAGTTGCCTCAAGTGAATATTCAATGTTTTATGGGGGATTATGAATCTTTTCCTGCTTTTAAGTCACTTTTTGATGCTTTGATCCATAGTAACACAGGTTTAGAACCTATTGAAAAGTACACATATTTGGTTTCCTTGTTGAAGGGGTCAGCCCTGTCTAGTGTTCAAAGCATTGCCTTTGTGGCTGAAAACTATCAAGTTGCCTATAATTCACTTGTCAAGCGTTTTAGTAATCCTCGGGTGGTAGCCCATCAGTGTTGTAATAAATTATTTGCCTTTAAGCCATTAACCAGTGAGGTTCAGTTACAGAAGTGGCTGGATCAATTCAACACAAATGTTGAAGCATTGGAAAATACTTCCCTACAGGATAAGGGTGATTTTTTACTGTTGTACATGGGCCTTAATGCATTAGACCCTCTAACTAGACAGGCTTTTGAGCATGAGAAAATCTCATTAAATACCATACCCACCTATTCTGATCTCCGGACCTATGTTCAGGCACGGGTTTCAGTGGCGGAGCTCATGGGTGCCTCGTCTGGGTCTAGTGTTAAAAAACCATTCATGAAGCCAGAGGTGAGAGGGTCATATGTTACCCAGGTAGATGTTGCAGGTTTTTCCACAGATGTGTTGCCGTCCAATGTTGCCAGACCCTATAAAGGGTTTTCAAGTAGTTTCAAGGGTGATGTTCACCATGTAGCCAAACCCTCTAATGGGTCATTTAATGTTGCCAAACCCTATAATGGGTCATCCAGCGTTGCCAAACCTGACTTTAGGTCAAACCAGTCCCGTTCTGCCAGTGGTGTTTCCTGCCCTCATTGTTCCAAGGCTCACCGCCTAATTGAGTGTAATTTATTTGCCGCCATGTCTGTTCAAGAGCGTTTTGACACAGTGAGGACCCATCATTTGTGTTTTGCCTGCCTCGGGCCTCACTCAAGGTCATCATGCTCAACCAAGTTCAGTTGCCGTCATTGTGGATCTCGTGCTCACCATTCCTTGTTGCACAGAGATATGCCTGCTAATGAGATTTCTCCCAGTGGGGGGGTTTCTCAACCAGTTGTTTCAAATCCAATTTATACTGTTTCGGATCAACCTAATCAAGCTGAGGTTAATCTTGCCCTCTCCTGTAGAGACGTTTCTGGCTCAGGAGTCCTCCCTAGTCGTCAGGTGTTGTTGGGTACAGCATTGGTGTCCATATTGGACAGCTTTGGAATCCAGCACCCAGTTAGAGTGTTAATAGATCCTGGTAGCATGATTAGCATTGTGTCTGCCCATTTAGTAAATATTTTGAATTTGCCTATCCAGACAAGTAATGTCTGTGTTTCCGGTGTGGGTGAATCTGAACCCATGCGTGTGAAGGGTCAGGTTTCCTGCACTCTGTCTTCTCGTCTAGATGGCAGATCCCTTCCTATTGATGCTGTCATATTACCATCAATATCAGGTCATGTTCCCTCTGTTGCTGTCCCTAAGCATGTTTTGTCAAGTTTGGCGGGATATGCTTTGGCAGACCCAACCTTTTGCCATCCATCTAGAGTGGATATTTTATTGGGTGCTGAATATTATGCCAGCATTTTGGACTTACAAAAGTCGGTAGTGTCTGGTGAACCTTCCCTTATTCCTACTATGTTTGGTTATCTTGTTATGGGAGTGGTAAACTCTAATACCCCCCTTGTATCTCAGTCCTTTCATGTGACTACTGTGGACACAGCCAGGCGCGGCCGGTGGAAATTTGGTTTGGGGGTGCTGTCAAAATTTTACGAAAAGAAAAACTATGCAACATTTAATACATGTCTGCAAGGCCTAGTGGTGATGAAGTGGTTATGTCAGGGAGAGGGAATTCTAACTAGGGGGTCAATAGTTCAAGACTCACTTATGGTGATTTTCGAGAATTCAGTTAGAGTGGTTAAGTATCATAATAAATTAATTTGTTTTAATTTATAAAAATGATTAGCTGACGCAAATATATTATGATGATAATTTTGGAATATCGTTTATTTTTCACGACCATTGTAGATTTTTTTTCAACATACATGAGAAAAGAAAAAAAAATGTTCAAAAGAAAGAAAATAAGAATTTATAAAGGACTTACTCTTCACTGATTATTTGGAGTAGAATCCATTCGCTGGATTTCGAACAAAACTTGTGAATGGCTTTTTCATTGAAGTCAGAATCAAATATGTACCTATGTTTGAAATCATTTTTTTGTGAAGTGAAAACAAAGAAAACTTATTCTTAATAAGATGTCAACTGAATTAATTTTGTTTTTCCATACCTGCTTTGAAATGTAATTACCTAATTCCCCTGTGATAAAAAAAAACAATACTAAAAGTAAAAATATACATTTTTAACTTTAAAGAGAATGAATCGATAATGCTAATTTAATTTTAATATCCTTTATAAGAAGTTTCAAACCCAACTTAAATTGATTGCACTAATTTAATCTTAAAAATGAATTCAAAATTAAGGATAAAATTAATGTTATAATTATAGACCGATATTATGTTTACAAAACTTTGGGTAAAATAAACTGTTAGGTAAATTCAATGATTAATTGTTATTTGTTACACTGTACTTTAAATCATTAAATAAATTGTAATTGATTATTAATTAATTTTCAAAACAAAAACACGTGAAATTATTAACATAAATTTCGCGGAACGAAAGTAAACAGACCGAGTCAGGCGGTCAGGCGCAAAGGAGACCTTGAACTAGTTGTCTAGTTCCTTGTTCCTTCCTGCTTCGGTGCTTCCCCTCTCCTCATGAACGAAATCTATAAATAACTTGCATTTTTCTACTTCATAGCTCTAGAAGCTTGAAGTCAATCAGAAATTTTTCAGCTAACACTATCTTACTTCCTGGAGACAAAATCGTCTCCCCCGAGACAAATTTTTTTTCGTTTCTTTGTTCCTCTCTTTGCCCCGCTGTGCGGGTTGGTTTGGTTGCTCCATGCCTTCTCTTTCAATAAGGCATGAGCAGAGAAAAGAGAAATGCTCTACGGAGCGCGGCAGCGCTCCGCACGGAGAAGCCAAAAAGTAAGAAGAGCGTATTAGATTTATGTACTCTACAATCAAGCTTGGGTAAAGATTTATCTAATTAGTTACCTAGTTTTTATTTAGTACGATTTTTATTCATTATAATGATAATTTTATCAATTGATTGTTCGAGATATGCCTAATGATTTTCATTTACTACAAGCTAAAGAACCATGAATTTTTTTTTTTTTTTTTCCTTTTCGTCTGGGGGTGCTGGAGTTCCGCAGCTCCTTAGCACCGGCCGTCCCTGGACACAGCACTGCATGATCAACTGAGAAAGTTTTGGGAAAGGGAAGAGGTTCAAGTTAAAATTCCAGCCCATCCAGATGAGGCCCGATGTGAAGAGCACTTTGTGAACACACATTACAGGGACCCTGATGGAACTTATGTTGTTCGTTTGCCTTTTCGTGCTGACCGCCCACCTGATTTAGGAAATAATTTGAATCATGCCAAGTCTCGGTTGTTAAAACTGGAGCGTTCCCTGGAATATAAACCAGAATTTAAATCTCTTTATCATGAAAATTTAAAGGATTATGTTGATCAGGGACATATGATCCCAGCCACAAAGCCATCCACTTATGTTCTGATTCATCATGGTGTTATGAAGGCCTCTAGTTCTACGACCAAGGTGCGGGTTGTTTTCAGCCCTGCTGAGCGTGCAAGTCCCCAACATCCATCTTTGAACGAAACCTTGCTAGTTGGTCCAAAACTCCAGTCAGACATAAATGACCTGATTTTGAATTTCCGTTTAAATAAAATTGCCATTACGGCTGATATTCGTCAAATGTACCGTGCCATCAAGGTAGATCCTAGGGACAGCCCGTTTCAACAGATTTTATGGCGTGAGGATCCATCTCAGCCTATTCAGCAGTATGAGATACAGCGTGTGTGTTTTGGTGTCGCTTCTGCGCCATTTCAGGCCCAGCGAGTAATCAAGCAACTAGTTGTTGATGAGGGGGCGAGGTTCCCTTTGGCTGCCCGTGCACTAAGTAGTGAGGTGTACATTGACGATCTGGTCTCTGGGGCATCTTCTGTTGAGGAGGCACTCAGGATGCGGGATGAACTAGTGTCCCTCCTTGCTGCTGGCAAGTTTGAACTGAGGAAGTGGTCCAGTTCGCATCCTGGGGTCTTGGGAGATTTTCCAGAGGACATGTTGGAGAGGCCACACTCTTTATTTGATGATGTTGATGCCATTAAGATATTGGGTTTACAGTGGGACCCTTGCCAGGATATGTTTTGTTACAAGGTAGAACAACATTGCAATTGCCAAACCAAACGTCAAATATTGTCAAAAATTGCCAAAATCTATGATACCTCGGGTTTTTTATGCCCCGTCACCTGTTGGATGAAAGTTTTTCTCCAGGTAATTTGGCTGAGAGGGCTAGCTTGGGATGAGGTTTTGCCTGGTGACCTTTTGACTGAGTGGAAGAGGTTTGCTTCTGAGCTCCCTCTGCTTGAGTCAATTCGTATTCCCAGACTTATTCTGGATACATTTATTTTTCCTCCGGAATTGGTGGCATTTGCAGATGCTTCTCTTTCCGCTATGGGGTGTCTAGTTTATCTGCGCGTTGTCTGCACAGATGGGCGGGTCCTCATTAATTTGATTAGGGCCAAAAGTCGAGTGGCCCCTGTGAAGCCGGTAACGGTCCCAAGACTAGAGCTGGGCGCAGCTGTGATGTTGGCTGAAGTCCTTGAATCTCTGAAGCCTTTAATTACCCGTCTCAATATTTCAAACAAGTATCTATTTTCTGACTCTATGGTTGTCCTCTCCTGGTTGCACACCCCGCCCCATTTGCTCAAGATGTTTGTTGCCAATCGGGTGGTGCGCATTCTAGAATTAACTGATCCGTCTCAGTGGAGACATATTCAAACTGAGTTGAACCCAGCTGACTTGGCCAGTCGAGGATGTTTTCCTAGTGTTATTGTTGATCATGATTTGTGGTGGAATGGTCCACCTTTCCTAAAGCAGGAAATTTCCTTTTGGCCAATGAGTACTTTCACACCCGTTGAGGGCCTTCCTGAGCTGAAGTCAGCTGAGGTTACCACATTGGTTACAAAGGTTGTGCAGGAGTCTGAGGACTTAAGTTTTATTAAAAGGTTCTCTACCTTGTTTAGGGCCAAGCGCGTGACAGCCTGGATTCTTCGATGGCGTCACCGATGTTCGGGCAGTGCCCTTTCCAAACCTGTGGGCCCTTTGACCACCGATGAGTTAGTACAAGCCGAGCTGACCCTAGTGAGGATTACCCAGTCAGGACATTTCTCTAAAGAGATTGAGGCCGTTCAGTCTGGGCGTCAGTTGCCTGATTCACTGGCTCGGCTGTCCCCGTTCCTTGATGGGGGTGTTCTCAGGGTGGGGGGTAGAATAGACAAGGCACCATTGCCTTTTCATTCCCGTCATCCTGTACTTCTTCCAAACAATTGTCATATGGCCATATTGCTGGTCAGACATTTTCATATTTATTCATTGCATGGGGGCCCGCAAATTGTCCAAACTCTCATCCTGCGTCAATACTTTATTATTGGCCTGCGCAACCTTGTTCGAAAAATAATTTTTAAATGTTTGCCATGTTTCCGTCTGTCTGCCAAGCCTCCTCAGCCTCAGATGGCGGAGCTACCCTTATCACGGTTCCACCAGTGCCGACCCTTTGTCAATACAGGGGTGGATCTAGCTGGTCCGTTCTTAATAAAGGATGGGTATCGTAGGAATGCTCCATCACTGAAGGCTTATTTTGCCGTTTTTGTATGTTTTTCTGTAAAAGCAGTTCACCTTGAGTTGCTTACCTCGCTTTCCACAGCCTGCTTTCTTGGTGCATTGGACCGGTTTATTGCCAGGCGTTCTGTTCCGTCCATGATATTTTCGGACCAAGGTACCAATTTCAAGGGTGCAGCCAATGTCATCGAGGACACTTGTCGTTTCTTACAGGAGAATGAATACTCCATTGTTGACCATTTAGGTAGCCGAGAAATCAAGTGGTCCTTTAATGCCCCAGCCAACCCTTCAGCGGGCGGTCTGTGGGAAGCGAGTGTGAAGTCGGTCAAATCTCACTTGACTCGTGTGTTGACCAATCGACTTCTGCATTATGAGGAGTTTTCGACCGTTTTAGTGAAAATTGAAGCCATTTTAAATTCTAGACCATTGGGTGTTCCATCTCCCACCGTGGATAATTTAGATGTACTTACCCCTGGTCATTTTCTTGTTGGACAGCCTCTTTTGTCACGTCCTGAGCGCAACTTAACTTTGTCACCATCAAATTTTGTTGCTCGCTGGACTCTAGTATCACAGATCTGCCAACACTTTTGGAAGCGTTGGTCAGACGAATACTTGCATACTCTGCTTCAAAGACAGAAGTGGTATCACCAATCTGACAATGTCAAAGTTGGTGATGTTGTTTTAGTTTTGTCAGAAAATATGGCGCCTTTGCAATGGCCCATTGCTCGTATCACCAAGATACATCCTCACCAAGATGGTGTTGTACGTGTTGTTGAAATTACAACGTCTGCACGCAGACTTCTCAGACCCGTTCGAAAGCTTCTCCTTTTGCCCACCTTAACTTAGGTTAGTTATCCATTCTAGTCAATTTGTTGTTTTCATTTTTCATGTATATTTGATGTATTATGTTGAGTCTTGTCCTGGTCCAACATTAATTTTGTTCCGATACAGTCCACTTTTTTCCGATACAGTCCACTACTTGGTTGATAGGTCCCTTCTCCCAGTTGAAAAATGGCCATTTTGGTGGGGGGAAAATGTATAATTCTTGTGAATGTCTGAGTTGCCGCTCCTGTCTCCTATTTCCTCTCCTGATCATTTCGTGCTTGAGTTGAGAGTGGAGGGAAGTATTTTTAAACCCTAACAAAAGTTAAAAGTCCCACACCAAGAAATCTGTTCCAAGTCAGCTGGCAACCCTGCCATTTTGGAGAACCAACTTCCCCTCCTGCCTGCTGGGAATGCTATCTTCACACCAATCACCAACCAGCTCTAACCTCTTCACCACTTGCACTTTCTCTTTGTCTCTGCACGTTCCCAGACTTCCCAGGTAATATTTTTCCTATTTCTTTTTTACGGATTTTCTTCATGAGTTCTTGAATAAGCCCTTTATTAACCCCCCTGAAAGCCTCAATTGTCCACTACCCCTTTCCCAATTAACTAAGTTAAGGTTTACTGCTTAATTTATATTTTTTTGACGAAATGTTACCTATTTGTACTTTTAATTTTAGATATTTGTAGTTCTACAATAAAAAAATGAGAATAACTTTGACGTAATATGTTTGTATTATTATTTTGTTTTTCTGGCCATGCCTTAACCTGTCAGGAACTATCAAGTAGGTAAAAACGGGTATTTATAGCTTTATAATGTGTCAAAAAATCATTCAAAACTAATCTTCTAACATTTATATGTATAAGTTTTATAAATCATAAGTATTTTCACCCATTATCCTATCATGCCTTAGATGCTCTACTTTGGGTACCTGGCCCGTTTTCGACTACATATTCTTAATTTAGTCAGTAACCATTAAGATTTCGGGAACTAGTATTATACAACAAAGTAAAGTCAACAAAATGGTCTTTCATTTGATATATCTTTAAAGCTCGTATGATTTTTCGTTCTCGAGTTACGGCCGAAAATGTCAGCTCAACCTCGAAAATTTGGCAAATTTCCAAACTTTGAGGCCAGAGCGGGTCCTGTTAACGTGCTCTGATTGTCTTGAAATTTTGTCTATCTCAATTTCTGCAAAAGCCGAACTCATTTCTGCCTGAGCGTTGTAAAAATTCCGATATTGATTTTTTAAAACCAGTCTAGTGTACATATTCAGTTGAACTAAAATTTACATAAATATAATATATCTCCTTGCCTATATCCCATATTAGCTTATGTTGCTATTGGGGTCGGCATTGTTCAACCTCATGGTTGAGTTTGGTAGGGTGGAGCACGTTTTTTATGGCTGGATGCCCTTCCTAACGCCAACTTTACATATTTACAAAAAATTACATAGATATAAACAATTTAAAATACATAGATGAAATAATTAAAAAAATACACATGACTATAATATTATGATACAATGACTACGTACAAGATTACAGTATATACCTACAATATTTGTGAATAACCTAACTTTTGAGACCAGATAATGAATTTTTCTTATGTTATAAAATGACTCGTTCGTTATTTATTAGGAGAAAAATGTTAGGAATATTTCCGAAATTTTTTAAAAATTATAAACCACATACGAGTACATGGGGAATATTTATTTATTACATTAAGTTACTGCAAGTGAAATATCTCGTCCATGAGGGACTTGGGCATTATTGAACCCATGACAGAACCAGTGTTTCCTCTCTTGATGTCTATGCTGATCTTCTGCATGATTAAACTGCGGTCTCTAGGGGCGAAATTAATAGACAAATTCTATAACTGATGTCATTGCTAAGCGTCGGTTTTCCCTATCTTACACAGTACGCAATCCGTGACTTAGCGCCACAGAGGTATTACAAAATAAGTCTATTAATCCCACCCTAGGTTCTCCTGTTATAGCAATTATTTTTGTGCCAAGAATCTTCACTCTTTCAATCACTTCTTTGTACCTTTTCGAAAACTTAATATTATACAATCAATTGTAAAATAATATTACAAATAAATAAAATTATTAATATTATAAAATGACATATTTTCATAAATAGGAAAGAATCTGAAGGTATCTTTAGTTGTCTGAACATAGTGACATCAGAGGAGCTGGAAGTAGTTCCTATTACTTGCGTCTTACAACAGGGGAACCGCCTTCATAGCTAGGATGACTAGTTTTTTTTAAGGTGTGTGTTTCACAGCCTTTTCTATTTCGTAGCCATGAAACAGTAGCTACTTTAGATCTCTGTTGTAGCCTGCCCATCCCGTAGTATGCCTCCCCTTCGATGGGCGAGAAGTGACACAATACTTCCCATTTAGGTGCTGGATCAACACGAGCGCACCGGAAGGTATCCCTTACAAACAACTGTTATTAAATTTTGAACAATTTTTTTCCGGCTCTGGGGATCGAACCCAGGACCTGTCGCATGGCAAGCGAAAAATACCTGCCGGAGTTGACTTTTCCTTTCACACATTTGGGTGGGATTCAAACCAACGGAGTGGACGCCACCTGAACCACCAGAATAGCTCATTCACCACCACAACTCGTACCAATGTTTGGTACTCTTGTACCAATGCTTGGTACTCTATAACATTGTCGTGGAGAGATATAATAATAATATCGCCTTATTTATACTGCCCGGTTAGGACTAATGAGTCCCATTATTCCAGCAGGAAGCCCGAGACGTATTATTATGTAGTCAAAATCCCAAATAGGAGGATAACTTGCCATGTCCCGGCTGGGTTTCGAACCCGCGACCTCTGGAATCTCTGGATTCACAGAGTGCCGCCTTTACCACTGAGCTACCGGGACAGACTACAGTATGTCTCAGAAGTCCTGGCAATGGCCTCATAACTTTTGAATGGGTACGAATTTTTGGATTCTGTTTGTTTCTAAGGATAGGAAGTGCCCTATGGCCGATTCACTGGTGATGTCAAAATCCAGGTTCGAACCCCGGAAGTGGCACTTTTTTGATAAAAATGGCCATTTCTTGAGAAATTTAAATGAGAAGGTATTTTTTTAATTTCATATTATTAATAAACAGGTAAAAATACTGCATTCCTCAAAAAATAAATTTTCTATCACTATCAGTGGCGGAGCTATGGTGGTTTCAAACTTAAAAATCTGGTTTTTTGAGACACCCTTTAGCTTTGGTACCGGGGGACTCAATACAGTCCTCAATGATTTAAAATGACGAAAAAAGTGTCTTGGAAGTACTGAAATGGTAAAAACTCTGATATTTCACCTCGATCTGTGCCGGAGGGTTGGATAACAATGACCTATTTTCATGACAATAATCAATTTTTATTAGTTGCTTTGTCTTGAAGTGAAAAAGGGTTCGATAAAAACTTTAGTTTGTGAACAATTGTTAGAATGACGACAACAACAACAACAAATAGATATTGATTAGTTGAGTAAAGTTTGTAGGTACCTACCTACTACATATTGTTTTCAATCTTGGTCTCATTATCAGACACTCTAAATATTTCTATGATGAATCTACCATCACAACATTATACACCGCACTTGTCAGAAGTAAACTGGAGTATGGATCTGTCATCTGGTCTCCTCCTACACAAAACCACAGAGAAAATATTGAGAAAGTCCAAGCCAGATTTGTTAGATTTCTTTTTAAAAAAATGAATGGTTTTTACCCTAGTTATCCCAATGCCATCTCTTACTCTGACTTAATGGAACATCTCGATATTGGCACTCTAACAGCTCGTCGAGATTACCAAAGATTATTATTTATATACAATATTTTTAACAATAACATCTCAATATCTAATATCTCAGACGATATTTGTATCAATGTTCCCATAAGAACCTTAAGAATTAGACCCCAAAGAAATTTCTTTTTCATTAAAAACTGTCCCTGTTTACTCGAAAGCCTCAATTCGCCATGTATTGCAGCTATGCTACTTTTCAATCAATATTCATCACAATTGGATCTAGCAATGAAATCCTCTCACTATAAAATACTATGTAAGGAGATGCTAGGATTAGTACCAACTTGATTTTGTTGTTAATATTATTATTATTTTTTTTTTTTTATAATTTTTTTTTATTATTATGATTATTATTATTATTTTTTTCTCCCCCCTTCTTAACTTCTTCTCATTGTTCTTGTAAGAGGAGCTTGTAAAATTGCTTCGTTGGAACAATGCTAAAAAAAAAAAAAAAAAAAAAAAAAAAAAACTTCAACTCTTTGTTGTGTGAAGAGAAACAGATTTATTTATCTATTAACTAGATATCTAATTATCCACATTCATATTAGTTACCTACCTGTTTATTTCCTAATAACCTATGTATCATGGATTTGAGTCAACCTGATTCAGGACCATGCAGGTTCAAAATTAGTTCACTCCTGAACCTATGTAGGTACCTACTTAAATATTTATTTGATTTTAAAGTTTACTCTCTTCGATCCTCATGGCATTGCAATGAGTTTCTTCCCCAATGTGTCCCTTTCTAGATTCAGTAATGAGACTGCGGAATCCCCGGGTTCGATTCTCGGTATGAAATATTATAACTCGACTATGTGGTTGGGTGTGTTGGCGGTTCACTCAACCTCATCAAGACAAATGAGTAAATACTTTAATTGAGAATAGCAATCAGTGGTGGCATTACAAGTTAAATGAAATTCGAAAGAATGAGAGATACTTACTTATACTAGACTTGAAATGCTGTGATACCCACTAAAGTTGCGATTTGGTGAAGGTTGTGTGTTTGTATGGTGGATAATTGAAGCCTAGGTAAATAATAGGTAAAATGTGATCTTACAAGTATTATTGACTTTAAACACTTTGCTCTCTGGCACTGATGGAGGTGATATATCGGAGTTTTATCCATTTCAGTACTTCTAAGATACTTTTTTCGTCATTTTAAATCATTGAGGACTGTATTGAGTCCCGCGGTACCAAAGCTACAGGGTGTCTCAAAAAACCAGATTTTTAAGTTTGAAACCACCATAGCTCCGCCACTGATAGTGATAGAAAATTTATTTTTTGAGGAATGCAGTATTTTTATCTGTTAATTAATAATATGAAATTTAAAAAATACCTTCTCATTTAAATTTCTCAAGAAATGGCAATTTTTATCAAAAAAGTGCCACTTCCGGGGTTCGAACCTGGATTTTGATATCACCAGTAAATCGGCCATAGGGCACTTCCTATCCTTAGAAACAAACAGAATCCAAAAATTCGTACCCATTCAAAAGTTATGAGGACATTGCCAGGACTTCTGAGACATACTGTATATGTAAAGTGAACCAAAGTTTTTCCTTTGCAATACAGAAGGGCAATGTAGATTTTATACCGGCTGGGTTTTGAACCCGCGACCTCTGGATTACCAGACCGACGTCTTGACAACTGAGCTATTCAGGCACTTCAGAATTGACCCCGGCAAGGCCCTATCTGTGTCTCTTCCTCCTCCTCCTCCTCTTCGTCCTCCAGCGTGTCTCCCCAGTCCTCTTCGATCGCCTGAATTTTCGCCTGAACGGCGGCGCCCGTGGTTTTCGCCTGCAGGAACGTTTGAATATTCTCGACAGTTTCCGCCGCCTGTTCGGCGATTTCCGCCGCTTTGTCGGCACTTTCCGTCACGTCGGAATTTTCCGTCGCCCCTTCGACGACGCTTTCGGAATTTTCCATGACTTGCCCTCCGAAAGTGGCCAACGGGGAAATGCTGGGAACAGCTTTCGAGTGCACAGACTCTTTTCCGTCCGATAGAGGGGAAATATGTTCGGAATCATTCGAGACATCCCCTTCTGAAAGCCTCTCTTGTAATTCAGGCCCTGAAGGTTGTGACTCACTTCGCTCGTGGGAAGCCTCTTGTACGTCCGATGCATCAGCTACCACCCCGCCTGCTACTTCCTGGGAAGGATTATTTGGTTCAGACTCAACCCGCCCAGGACTGTCCTCCTCATAAGATTCACTCTCCACAATACCATCCACATCCGATGGGGTATCGATGACCATTCTGCCCTCACTTTCATAACCGTCCTGATAGTCACCGGTTTCTGAGAGCTCCATCGCGGTGGGAGGAGTGTCCGTGCGCACTGCTTGGGAATCGGAGGGAATACTGAGCGGAACACTCGGAGAGTGGTTGTTTGAATAGACCGTGCCGTTATTTGAGTGGTTGGTCGAATATAGCGTGCCTCCTTGTGAGTGGTCCGCCGAATAAACCGCACCGGCCTGTGAGTGGTCTGTGGAATAGACCATGCCGTTATTTGAGTGGTCCGTGGAGTAGACTATGCCGCTAGCGTGGTTGGCGGGATCTTCAGAACACAAAGGATCGGAATCCTGCTCTGTCAGAGGTGGCGCCGACTCGGTGAGTCCGCTAGATGGCAGCACTGTTGAGTCACTTTGTGACGTCATGATTGATTCGTTGTGTGACGTAAGCAAGGAATCGGACCCTGGATGGAGTATGTTGCCTGAGCTGTTGATGGACTGTATGACGCCGCTACCAAGTGCGTGGCCACCTGTGAGGACAATGGAAAATTTATTTTAGTGAGGAAAAAAAAACCTTCGATATCAATAGATACAATCGGAAGTAAAATAGGGAAACCCGAAAAAATAGCAAGGGAACTGATGATTGTAAAACTTCCATTCAGTTGCTGGGTCAAGACGAGCGCATCGGGAGGTAGGTATCCCTGACAAAAAACTGAAACCAAATTTTGAATACAATTTTTTTGTCAGCTCTAGGGATTACAGTAGCGAGTGGCTAATCGTCTCACAAATATTTGCTACACATTTTCAAATATTTCTTTGAACACAGAAACCTGAATTTATTTATTTATTTAGAAACTCTTCATTAGTAGAACATATGTACAGACAAATAATAGTAAAATTAAACATAAAAATTGACATAGACTACCTCCATCATAAGAAAATGCCTCGGCATACAATGAGTCCTATAAGTCAATAAATCATGGAAAAAATAACATAAACAGAGAAGTATATGTCTTGTCTCCCCTGCACCTCCACCATCTCTTCCTCCTCATCGCGTGAAGTCACTGTCTCAACATGTCGTAACTATAAATTTATTTTCATCAATCAACAGTAATACATTGTCAGTTAGACCTGTAGTATCTGTATACAGGGTGGGGCAAAAGTCTGGAAACCCCTGAATAACTTCCAAATGGCTTCTTCGGTAAAATTAATTTTTTTTAAGGTAAACCGGGCTAATAAGACCTTCTTTTAGAGTGGGGTCGATTTTTGTTACCGGCCCCCATGTCGGGGCCAGGGGGGCCAACTTCATTTTTTTAAATACGAACCCCCACCTTGCGATACATTTTTGGAGAGGGCTTTAAATAAGAAATACATTGGTGCAAATTTTATTTTTTAAATAATAACTGTTTGCAAATGGCGTCCAACTTTGTGTATGCACTTTGTGTATGCAGTAAAGTCTGGAAACCCCTGAATATCTTTTGAAAGGGCTTTCTCAGTAAATTTAAAATTGTGCACGGTAAATCGGAGTAATTAGACCTTTCCAAAAATGTATCGCAAGGTGGGGTTTCGTAATTAAAAAAATGAAGTTGGCCTCCCCGGCCCCGACATGGGGGGCCGGTAAAAAAAATCGGTCCCATTCTAATAAAAGGTCTAATTACCAAGGATTACCGTACACAATTTTAAATTTACTGAGAAAGCCCTTTCGAAAGATATTCAGGGGTTTCCAGACTTTTCTGCATACACAAAGTTGGACGCCATTTGCAAACAGTTAATATTTAAAAAATAAAATTTGCATCAATGTATTTCTTATTTAAAGCCTTCTCCAAAAATGTATCGCAAGGTGGGGGTTCGTATTTAAAAAAATGAAGTTGGCCCCCCTGGCCCCGACATGGGGGCCGGTAACAAAAATCGACCCCACTCTAAAAGAAGGTCTTATTAGCCCGGTTTACCTTACAAAATTTTAATTTTACCGAAGAAGCTATTCGAAAGTTATTCAGGGGTTTCCAGACTTTTGCCCCACCCTGTATACCTAATAAAGTGAATATCCTTATAGTATAAACAAGAAAAAAAAAATAAACAAAATATATACATATGTCCTAACTAAAGGGTGGGGTTATTGAATGTTTACCTGCGGTGGTGATGACGGTCTGTATCAGGGGCGAGCTCATGGCGTGCGCGCCCAGCAGGGAGGGTGTGTAGGGGCCGCCGCTCAGGACCAGAGTGGTGGGCGCCCCCCCATGCGGGTCCTGTGAGTCCAGGATGCTCTCGCCCGCGTGGGACCCATACATGGTCGGGCCTGCCCCCCCCTCCCCCGGGTCCTGAACCTCGCCCTGCGACACCAGAATGCCTGGAAATCGGAGACATGGAAAGCGCTCAATAAAAAAAGCTTAGGGTTGTATGCAGAGTCCTCACTGTAGGGATGCCTTGGTCATTTGTCCCTTCAGCTGATTTTGTTATTCAGAGACGTTTGTTTAAAGCATCTGTGCGCATGTGCAATTAGATGTTTCTTTAATAAATAATTGTCAAGGTCGAAGTATTCCCTATAGCAAGCTCGGGACCACCCTACAGTGAACCCTATAAGGATTACAAAATCGTCTCTGCATACCAGCCTTAATATTGTCTCTAAAAGTCATCAGTACTCGAAGGGATTTTTTCATCATTGAAAGAAGAAAGTTGAAGAAGTTGAAAGTTATCATATATTTGTGTGAATCACTTTCGTGCTATCACAACTACTCAAACTCGCTCTACTACATCTACGCTGAAACCGGGACTTGAACCACCGACCTCCAGGTTACAAGTCCGCCGCCTTATCGATCAAGCTACTGAGGTCATCATTGCAAGACATAAAAAGAGAACGATAGAATAGATATTTGATTGAGGAGCTCCGCCCCGAAAGTGGCACAGTGTTTTAAAGCATTGAGGGATTTGAATTTTAATTACATAGAAAGAGCGTTGCGGAACGAAATGTTGCACTCATTGGTATGTACATTGTATATCTTGTCGGCTTATCATCCTAAAATAGTTGGAGCCAGGCTAACTTTTTCGGTCTCGAAGCACTCACCTTCACAATACTTGTAGCCAGGCTAACTTTTTCGATCTCGACGCACTCACCTTCACAATACTTGGAGCCAGGCTAACTTTTTCGATCTCGAAGCACTCACCATCACAATAGTTGTAGCCAGGCTAACTTTTTCGATCTCGACGCACTCACCATCACAATACTTGGAGCCAGGCTAACTTTTTCGATCTCGACGCACTCACCTTCACAATAGTTGTAGCCAGGCTAACTTTTTCGATCTCAAAGCACTCACCATCACAATACTTGTAGCCAGGCTAACTTTTTCGATCTCGACGCACTCACCTTCACAATACTTGGAGCCAGGCTAACTTTTTCGATCTCGAAGCACTCACCATCACAATAGTTGTAGCCAGACTAACTTTTTCGATCTCGACGCACTCACCATCACAATACTTGGAGCCAGGCTAACTTTTTCGATCTCGACGCACTCACCTTCACAATACTTGGAGCCAGACTAACTATTTCGATCTCGATGCACTCACCATCACAATAGTTGGAGCCAGGCTAACTTTTTCGATCTCGACGCACTCACCTTGTCCGCTCATCATCACCTCCTGCTGCGCCTGCTCCACGTTGATGATCTCGTAGTCACCCCCGCCCGAGCTGCCATCGTCGGCGTAGCTTATCACGCAGTTGTTGGCCAGAATGTCGGGCAGGATGAGTCGACCGTCCGGCTGCTGTTCCAGAATGTACTGCTGCGTCCCGTTCAGAATAAGGACCGTCTGGCCGCATTCATTTGTGCCTGGGAAATACATATGCATTAAAAAAAAATTGGTAACACAGCACAGGCTATTGGTAACATGGGTTGGATGGTAGAGATTTCCTCAGGCAATAATCCTCGCCCTTGGTGATTTATGTAAATAACCAAAAACTAAATCATAATTTAGCTTTATGCTATTGATATATGTATAATTTCAGGTGCTATTTTTAATGTCTTATTTAACCGATTAACGCCTGAACTGTTGGAAAACGTTGATCCATTTTGAAAAAATAAATATCAAAACTTCTGATAGAACTGTCTAGTAAAATTCAGAAGGTAGCAAATATTGTCAACAATGAGAACTATAATGTTACAAAGTGGTAACATGTACCGTATTGAACTAACAGGTCAGAAACTTGCACTGCCTCCATCGCGCATCGTTGCCAAATGGCAACGCTAGGCGTTAATGGGTTTGCATTCTAATATACGTGGAAATTAAATGAACTTTACTACACATATGAATATATTTAATAAACAAAATCCTAGAAAAACCCATAGAATAAACCATTGTTTATAATATATAGTTATAGTACTATTATTATTATTAGGTTTTTTTTAAATAATTTACCTATGGGTATCTATTTTTTTTTTTTTTTTCATTTTTTTTTTTTTTTAATTCAAATGACAAATTGTTCTAATGTACTGTTTTATGTATTTATAAAGAGCAATAAAAATACAATCTTATCTTATCTTATCTTATCATCTTATCTTATCTAAAATACAATCTTATCTATATATGTCTTTCTCTTTTTCTCGCAACTTCTTCTATTATTGTCCTTGTCAGTGCAGCTAACAAATTTGCCTCGTTAGAACAATACAAAAAAAAAACTCACCGAGCACTGCCTCGTTCGGTTCCACCGCTGTTCCCTCCAGCATGGCCTCCGATGACGTCACGAGTGTCGACTCCATCCCGATCTCACCCGAACTCGTTTCGGCCATTCTCGCGTTGTTCGTGTCGATAATCGTGACGCCTGGGAAATGACAGAAATATTAAACCGGAAATTTCGCTGAGTGCAACAGTTCAGTCTGGCAACGCTGTGCAACATTATGCAACGTCTTGGTTTAAGAAAAATTAATTTGGGTTTAACGTCGCTTTAAACTGCATGGTAATATCACGACGGGGGGTGTTACCATCCACTAGCAGGAAACTCATAAACTTGCTACCCACATTAACCTCACCCAGCCTGGGTTAGGCCGGAATGCCAACATCACGAAGTCTTCAACTCACTGGACGTTATTATTATTAAATTATTTATGAACAGGACTTAATTATGTCTCAAACTCGCTGGACGTTGCTTAACTTCGTTGATCCTACGAGAACCGGTGCATTCAACGCGCCATCTAGTGAGCGTAGATTTAGTAAAGCGAGTTTGAGTAGTTGTGATATCACGAAAGTGATTAACACAAATATGATAACTTAATGTAATATTTAAGTATGTATATATTTTTTTATCATAATATTGTAAGTATATCCTAGCATACACGTGAATGGAATAGTAGTATTATTGCGTGTGTATGTATTAAAAAAAATCTGGTGTTAACATCACTGGTGTAAAAAAGTTAGTCAAAGCGGCCCCCCCCCCCCCCCCCCCCAATTTACCGGTAAATTGGGGCCGAGGGCAAAAAAGTAAAAAGTGATCAGAATAGACCCCTATTTTTTTTCAATCGAAGAAAAAGTTTTCCTCTAACTTTTTTGTATCTATAACCAATTCAAAGAAGCGGCACTTGCGGCCTATATTTGCGGCCCTGCGGTCGCATTCTGCGGCTGATTTCAAACGAAAGTTTCGTGATTCATCTGGTGTATAAAGTTAATTTGTATAGAAAATTTCAACTCTCTAGCTCTTACCGTTCTTGAGATATTCTGTTCACAGACAGACAGACGCACGGACCAATGGCTGAAAACAACTTTTTTGGTATCCTGAAGCTATGATTCGTCCAGAAATGTAAAAAACTAGGTAGGTCAAATTTTCGACCAATACAATACTTTCCATATTATAGGATAAGGAAAGTAATAAATAAAATAAATAAGAAAAAGACCCCACCTCCCGGCAGCACCAGGGTGCCATACGCCGAGCTCTGCATCACCGGCACCTCAATGTAGCCGCCGCCGCCGCCGTAGCCATCGTACGCCTCCACGCCCTCGCTCTGCTCCTCCTTCACCGTCACCATCTCCTTCTTCACCACGCTCGACGAAGCTGCGTAAAAAAGTGTTTCCTTGTATTAGTAAATTATACATATACATGAGTAGTTTTCACTTTCTATTACCTACAAAGTGTAGAAAGTATTGTTTTTTTTTTTTTGCGATATTATTAATTTATTCTCTATTTTTTGTGCACTGATAGTCAAGTGGTTAATGCGCTAGTTTGATAATCCAGGAAGCGTAGGGATCCGTTGGTTCGAATTCCACCCAGTGCATGAATTTTTCCTCATTACTTTGAGTTTGTGACCACATAATATTTGTCTGTCCCGGTAGCTCAGTGTGGTAAAGGCGGCACTCTGTGAATCCAGAGACTCCAGAGGTCGTGGGTTCGAAAACCCATCCGGGACATGACAAGTTGTCCTTCCATTTGGGATTTTTACCACATAATAATATGTCTTGGGCTTACTGCTGGAATAATGGGACTTTAATAGTCCTAAATTCCTAATCGAGCAGTATAAATAAGGCGATATTATTATTATTATATTATCATTCTCACCTTTTCCCAGACTCGACTCCACACTCTCCTCCTGGCCTCCCCTGCACCCTTCCTCTGAGCATTAACCTCGTCTAGTAGTTACCTTCCACTAAAGAATGTGTTATTATTAAGACACTCTTTTATTAACACACTCACACTAAAGAGTGTGTTATTGTTGTTATTATCATTCTCACCTTTTCCCAGACTCGACTCCAAACTTTCCTCCTGGCCTTTCCTGCACCCTTCCTCTGAGCATTAATCTCGACTAGTAGTTACCTTCCACTAAAGAGTATTATTATCAGAGACTGGTGGTTACCTTCCACTAAAGAGTATTCTTATCAGAGACTGGTGGTTACCTTCCACTAAAGAGTGTTATTATCAGAGACTGGTGGTTACCTTCCACTAAAGACTATTATTATCAGAGACTGGTGGTTACCTTCCACTAAAGAGTGTTATTATCAGAGACTGGTGGTTACCTTCCACTAAAGAGTATTATTATCAGAGACTGGTGGTTACCTTCCACTAAAGAGTATTATTATCAGAGACTGGTGGCTACCTTCCACTAAAGAGTGTTATTATCAGAGACTGGTGGTTACCTTCCACTAAAGAGTATTATTATCAGAGACTGGTGGTTACCTTCCACTAAAGAGTATTATTATCAGAGACTGGTGGTTACCTTCCACTAAAGAGTGTTATTATCAGAGACTGGTGGTTACCTTCCACTAAAGAGTATTATTATCAGAGACTGGTGGTTACCTTCCACTAAAGAGTATTATTATCAGAGACTGGTGGTTACCTTCCACTAAAGAGTGTTATTATCAGAGACTGGTGGTTACCTTCCACTAAAGAGTATTATTATCAGAGACTGGTGGTTACCTTCCACTAAAGAGTATTATTATCAGAGACTGGTGGTTACCTTCCACTAAAGAGTGTTATTATCAGAGACTGGTGGTTACCTTCCACTAAAGAGTGTTATCATCATTCTCACCTTTTCCCAGACTCGACTCCAGACAACTCTCCTCCTGGCCCCCGGGCCTGCTGCACCCCTCCTCGCTCTTGGCACTCTTCTCGCCGTGACTCGTACGCACGTGAGCCTTCAGGTTCACGCTCCGGTCGAAAGACTTGCGACAGTGTGGACACTTGTGGGACTTCTCGTTGCCGTGATCCGTGAGGCTCAGGTGGTCTGCCAGCCGGTCGTGGGTCTCGAACATGGTGTTGCACGTGGGACACACGTGTCCGATCATCTGGGACATGGAATAGAAGAAGTTAAAAAAAGTTTTCACGTGGGACACACGTGTCCGATCATCTGGGACATGGAATAAAAGAAGAAGTTAAAAAAAGTTTTCACGTGGGACACACGTGTCCGATCATCTGGGACATGGAATAAAAGAAGAAGTTAAAAAAAGTTTTCACGTGGGACACACGTGTCCGATCATCTGGGCCATGGAATAGAAGAAGAAGTTAAAAAAAGTTTTCACGTGGGACACACGTGTCCGATCATCTGGGACATGGAATAGAAGAAGAAGTTAAAAAAAGTT
Organism: Bactericera cockerelli; assembly: GCA_024516035.1. NCBI lineage: Eukaryota > Metazoa > Arthropoda > Insecta > Hemiptera > Triozidae > Bactericera > Bactericera cockerelli. Next base: position 7,650,537 of record CM044962.1, on the reverse strand, counting down.
TTCACGTGGGACACACGTGTCCGATCATCTGGGACATGGAATGGAAGAAGAAGTTAAAAAAAGTTTTCACGTGGGACACACGTGTCCGATCATCTGGGACATGGAATAGAAGAACAAGTAGAAGTAGAAGATTTATTTATTGGTGCTTCTTGGATGCTTCTTGCATCCTCGGTTCCCTTCCAGAAGGACGGTTTCCGGGACAAGTTTTTTATATTTAATAAAAATAAATAAAACATTACTCTTATTATAAAAAAATTTTTATTGTTGTACACCAATTTATAATTTGTTTACACAAGTCAAATACAGATACAGAAATGGGGTAGAGGAAGGAAAAGACATAATAGAACTTAAGAAGTAACAAAGTTAAAAAGTAAAGAAAAGTTAAAAAAAGTTTTCATATTTGTGTTAATCACTTACGTGATATCACAACTACTCAAACTCCCTTTTACTAAATCTACGCTGAAACCGGGACTTGAACCACCGACCTCCAGGTTACAAGTCCGCCGCCTTATCCATCAAGCCACTGAGGTCGGTTACTGAAATATTACATTTGGTAAATAGATTAAAATTAAAATAGAAGAAGAATAAATACAAGTACTTTTTTTTGTGTTGCTTTGCACTGCATTGTAGCATAGCGTGTAGAAATAAGAAGTGAGGAAACAAACCCCCAGCTGCATGGAAACGCCACATAGCGCGACACCATCGCAAAGGAGTAGAAATATTTCTCGATCTTGAAAAAAAAAAAATTGAAGTTATTGAACTGTTTATGTATGTATGTATTTATGTATGATTTTCTTTGTGGTGAAGCACAAGGCCTCTTCACAATTTTGTGGGTAGCGCAGCATTACTAAGAGCCTCCTTTACATTTCGAATTATTCTATTACATTAATTTCTTTTTACTCTGGTAATGCCGCCACTGGTCGTTACTCATACAAGTAACTACTCATTTTACCTCACGAGGTATGAGTGGACCCCGAACATCCAAGTACAGAGCAGAAAAATTCCTGCCCCGCTGGGGATCGAACCCAGGTCACCGTGCGTGCAATGCCTAGCGCGCTAACTCACTCTGCCACGGTGACTACTTGAACTGTTTATGTTTATATTGTTATTATTATTTTTTTTTTATCATATTTGTGTGAATCACTTTCGTGATATCACAACTACTCAAACTCAATTTACTAAATCTACGCTGAAACCAGGACTTGAACCACCGACCTCCAAGTTACAAGTCTGCCGCCTTATCGATCAAGCTACTGAGACCGGTGCTTATGTTTATATTTACATTTGATACGGGGGAAGAAATTTTGTGAGGGACGAGGAGAGGAGACTCCTTTGCGATACTAGCGCTGAGGACGCCACGATGTAGGCCGGGGGGGGGTGGTTTCCACACTTCTTAATTCTACAAGCTATGATTGTAGTATTAACAAAACTAAATAATACATATGAAAAAAATAAATGGGAACTTTTTTTTTTTAACGTTGCTTTCTGCATGGTCGTATTAAATAAAATAAATACTATACATGAGGAATCGAAAGTTTTCTTTCTTTTTACTTCCGCGAAATTTCTAATATTAGAAATTAGAAGTATTGTGTTCGTTTTTGTAAACAAAATAATATTTTTTTGCTTCGATTTCAATTTTTTTCATATTTCTGGACGATTCATAACCTCCTGAGCAACTTTTGTCCGTCTGTCGGTCTGTTAAAAATTGGCGTGTTTTTAAGGTTGCTTTGAACTTCAATTTTGGCTGTATGGGCTTATTTTTGGTCCATTGCCAAAAAAACTTCAATTTTTAATTTTTTTTTATTATAACAAAAATAGGCTTAACCCCGTAAGTTTGTGTAAAAATTAATAATAATAATAATATCGCCTTATTTATACTGCCCAATTAGGACTATTAAGCCCCATTATTCCAGCAGTACGCCCAAGACATATTATTATGTGGTAAAAATCCCAAATGGGAGGATAACTTGTCATGTCCCGGCTGGATTTCGAACCCACGACCTCTGGATTCTCTGGATCCACAGAGTGCCGCCTAGTAACAGTGGTAAACTGAGCTACCGGGACAGAGTTTGTGTAAAACTCTCACCTTGTTATGCACATTCTTGCAGTGCTTGTAGAGCAGGTTGGTCGAGAGCGCAATGTACGAACAGAACGCGCACTCGGGAAACTGCATGGCGTCGCTGCGCACGTTGTGAACGCGCCTCAAGTGGTACATGTAGAGGTTGCGCTTCGACAGCTTGATGCCGCAGTACTCGCACATGCGCACATCGAACCTCTCTCCGTGCACGCGTGACATGTGCTGCCGGGGAGCACATGACACGCGTGTTTTTTATTCTATTGTGTTTTTTTATTTTATTGTGTTTTTTTATTCTATTGTGTTTTTCATTCTATTGTGCTTTTTTATTCTATTGTGTCTTTTTATTCTATTGTGTTTTTTATTCTATTGTGTTTTTTATTCTATTGTGTTTTTTTATTCTATTGTGTTTTTTTATTCTATTGTGTTTTTTATTCTATTGTGTTTTTTATTCTATTGTGTTGTTTTATTCTATTGTGTTTTTTTATTCTATTGTGTTTTTTTATTCCATTGTGTTTTTTTATTCTATTGTGTTTTTTTATTCTATTGTGTTTTTTATTCTATTGTGTTTTTTATTCTATTGTGTTTTTTATTTTATTTTGTTTTTTTATTCTATTGTGTTTTTTATTTCTATTGTGTTTTTTATTCTATTTTTTTTTTATCATGTCCTATTTTGTAGAATGTATGTACTTTTGACACATTTTTTTGTATTAGCTTAGGGAAAGTGTTGCTTTGTAAACTATAAATGTACATTGATTCTAAAAAAAAAAAAAAAAAAAAAAAATAGGCTTAACCCCGTTAGTTTGTGTAAAAAAACACCAATCTCACATTGTTTTTTTTTTTTTTTTTTTTTTTTTTTTTTTTAAGAAATGCAGGTAAACTACGTGTATTTACAACATGATTATGAGAAAAATAGGTCATGTTGTAAATACACGCAGTTTACCTGAATTTCTTTAAAAAACAAAAAAAAAACCCCCCACTCTCACCTTGTTGTGCACATTCTTGCAGTGCTTGTACAGCAGGTTGGTCGAGAGCGCAATGTACGAACAGAACGCGCACTCGGGAAACTGCATGGCGTCGCTGCGCACGTTGTGAACGCGCCTCAAGTGGTACATGTAGAGGTTGCGCTTCGACAGCTTGATGCCGCAGTGCTCGCACATGCGCACATCGAACCTCTCTCCGTGCACGCGTGACAAGTGCTGCCGGGAGCACATGACACGCGTGCCTTTTATTCTATTGTGTTTTTTTTATTCTATTGTGTTTTTTATTCTATTGTGTTTTTTATTTTATTGTGCTTTTTATTCTATTGTGTTTTTTATTCTATTGTGTTTTTTATTCTACTGTGTTTTTTATTCTATTGTGTTTTTTATTCTATTGTGTTTTTTATTATATTGTTTTTTTTATTATATTGTGTTTTTTATTCTATTGTGTTTTTTTATTCTGTTTTGTTTTTTATTCTATTGTTTTTTTTTATTATATTGTTTTTTTTATTATATTGTGTTTTTTATTCTATTGTGTTTTTTATTCTTTTGTGTTTTTTATTCTATTGTGTTTTTTTATTATATTGTGTTTTTTATTCTATTGTGTTTTTTTATTCTATTGTGTTTTTTATTCTATTGTGTTTTTTATTCTATTGTGTTTTTTATTCTATTGTGTTTTTTTTTTATCATGTCCTATTTTGTTGAATGTATGTAGTTGACACATTTTTTGTATTAGCTTAGGGAAAGTGTTGCTTTGTAAACTATATGTATATTGGTTTTAAATAAAACAATTTATCTTATCTTATTATAACAAAAATAGGCTCAACCCTGTAAGTTTGTGTAAAAAAACACACCAATCTCACCTTGTTATTTTTTATTATAACAAAAAGAGGCTCAACCCCGTAAGTTCGTGTGTAAAAAAAAACAACCACTCTCACCTTGTTATGCACCAATCTCACCTTGTTATTTTTTATAAGAACAAAAATAGGCTTAACCCTATAAGTTTGTGTAAAAAAAAACCCCACTCTCACCTTGTTGTGCACATTCTTGCAGTGCTTGTTGTAAATACACGCAGTTTACCTGCATTTCATAAAAAAAAAAACAAAAAAAACACCCCTCTCACCTTGTTGTGCACATTCTTGCAGTGCTTGTACAGCAGGTTGGTCGAGAGCGCAATGTACGAACAGAACGCGCACTCGGGAAACTGCATGGCGTCGCTGCGCACGTTGTGAACGCGCCTCAAGTGGTACATGTAGAGGTTGCGCTTCGACAGCTTGATGCCGCAGTGCTCGCACATGCGCACATCGAACCTCTCTCCGTGCACGCGTGACAAGTGCTGCCGGGGAGCACATGACACGCGTGCTTTTTATTCTATTGTGTTTTTTTTATTCTATTGTGTTTTTTATTCTATTGTGTTTTTTATTTTATTGTGCTTTTTATTCTATTGTGTTTTTTATTCTATTGTGTTTTTTATTCTACTGTGTTTTTTATTCTATTGTGTTTTTTATTCTATTGTGTTTTTTATTATATTGTTTTTTTTATTATATTGTGTTTTTTATTCTATTGTGTTTTTTATTCTGTTTTGTTTTTTATTCTATTGTTTTTTTTATTATATTGTTTTTTTTATTATATTGTGTTTTTTATTCTATTGTGTTTTTTATTCTTTTGTGTTTTTTATTCTATTGTGTTTTTTTATTATATTGTGTTTTTTATTCTATTGTGTTTTTTTATTCTATTGTGTTTTTTATTCTATTGTGTTTTTTATTCTATTGTGTTTTTTATTCTATTGTGTTTTTTTTTTATCATGTCCTATTTTGTTGAATGTATGTAGTTGACACATTTTTTTGTATTAGCTTAGGGAAAGTGTTGCTTTGTAAACTATATGTATATTGGTTTTAAATAAAACAATTTATCTTATCTTATTATAACAAAAATAGGCTCAACCCTGTAAGTTTGTGTAAAAAAACACACCAATCTCACCTTGTTATTTTTTATTATAACAAAAAGAGGCTCAACCCCGTAAGTTCGTGTGTAAAAAAAAACACCACTCTCACCTTGTTATGCACCAATCTCACCTTGTTATTTTTTATAAGAACAAAAATAGGCTTAACCCTATAAGTTTGTGTAAAAAAAAACCCCACTCTCACCTTGTTGTGCACATTCTTGCAGTGCTTGTTGTAAATACACGCAGTTTACCTGCATTTCATAAAAAAAAAACAAAAAAAAACACCCCTCTCACCTTGTTGTGCACATTCTTGCAGTGCTTGTACAGCAGGTTGGTCGAGAGCGCAATGTACGAACAGAACGCGCACTCGGGAAACTGCATGGCGTCGCTGCGCACGTTGTGAACGCGCCTCAAGTGGTACATGTAGAGGTTGCGCTTCGACAGCTTGATGCCGCAGTGCTCGCACATGCGCACATCGAACCTTAGTGTGAGTAGAAGGCAATTCCATTATTGGCTACATTTTAGGCACCTAATAATAAATAGGTCCTAATTTTCATATTTGTTCAATCCTTTATTATATATATTATAGGCACATAATAATAAATAGGTCCTAATTTTCATATTTGTCCAATCCTTTATTATATATATTATAGGCACATAATAATAAATAGGTCCTAATTTTCATATTTGTTCAATCCTTTATTATATATATTATAGGCACATAATAATAAATAGGTCCTAATTTTCATATTTGTTCAATCCTTTATTATACAGAGTGTCCACTTTTAATGTGCGCCATAGGAAAAATACATGTAAAAACAGTTTTTCTTGTCTCAAAAGTCGCCATTAAGTATTTTAGTTAAACCAAATAGGTTAATTCATGTATTTTTATCTGAGGAATCCACTGGTGGTAATTTCATACACCTGGGACTTACAGTTAAAAAGTTAAGGGTTCGAAATCCGAGAAATGTGTTATGTTTGAAACTCAACATTTTTGTCAATTGGATACTCTATTTTATGTATTTTTTCACGAGAAATTGATTGGTAATATTTTCAACTACCTGGGGTTTACAGTTAAAAAGTTCTGGGTTCGAAACCGAGTAATTGCGTTATGTTTGAAACTCAATATTTTCGTACACCTGGAAACCTGGTTTTACTATCTGTTATACCCTATTTTAGCATTCTTTAACTTTATTTGTGTATTTTTTCAATAGAAATAACGATTTCTGCTTCTTTTGTCCGTAGAAGACCTACTGAAAAAAGGCGTGTTTTAAACTTGAATACATGACTTTGTAAAAAAGGTTAAGTGATAATCACTTTATGGGTAGGTACTAAAGCTAGGCATCAATCAGGGATAATATTACCAATCAATTTCTCGTGAAAAAATACATAAAATAGAGTATCCAATTGACAAAAATGTTGAGTTTCAAACATAACACATTTCTCGGATTTCGAACCCTTAACTTTTTAACTGTAAGTCCCAGGTGTATGAAATTACCACCAGTGGATTCCTCAGATAAAAATACATGAATTAACATATTTGGTTTAACTAAAATACTTAATGGCGACTTTTGAGACAAGAAAAACTGTTTTTACATGTATTTTTCCTATGGCGCACATTAAAAGTGGACACTCTGTATATATTATTTATCATAAGTTAGAACTTGGAACCCATACTGTCTATATTTCTATGTGTCTACTTGTATGCTGTCTATGTATTATTTAATAAATAAAGATGCCGAATACTTACAAATTAGAAATTACAATTACAAATTACCTCTCTCCGTGCACGCGTGTCATGTGCACGCGCCACGCGTGATAGGTGGCGAGGGGCGGGTCCACCAGGTCGGGGCCGCAGTATTTGCACTCGAAGCTGCGGCCGTCCGACTTGAGTGCGGCCGGATCACCCGAGCCTGACGACGATGATGATGGAGAAAAGAAAAAGGGTTTAAAGACAATTTCTTAATATATAATAATAATAATAATAATAATAATAATAATGCTTTTTCTTTGTGTTATTATATCACAACTTTTAGTGGGTAGCGCAGAATTATAGGACTTTTTCCAAATCTTTTAATATCCTAATATCTATCTTATTTTTGCCTATAATTCCGCCACTGGTCGCTGCTCACATTAAAGCAGCTACTCATTTTTCCTCACGAGGTATGAGTGGACCCCGAACACCCAAGAACAGAGCAGAAAAAATTCTGCTCCGCTGTGGATCGAATTCAGGTCACCGTGCGTGCAATGCCTAGCGCGCTAACTCAATCGGCCACGGTGACTTCCAATTTCTTAATACAAATCGAACTCAGGATCTCTGGACTACGGGCAGTAGTCACAACCGTTACGCCACGGAGGCTGGCGGACCCTGTATTTTTTTTTTGTTTGTATATCATCTACATCCATTTAGTTTATCCTTTCGGCTCAACATAAATGCACAATGACTGATGTTAGAGTAGGTCTGTTATAGTCAGTGGTCAGTATGGTTTATTGGTAATTGGAGTTTGGGTCTGTTATTCGGTTCTGTATGAATAGTTTATCATTTAGTTTATCCTTTCGGCTCAACATAAATGGACAAGGACTGATGTTAGGGTAGGTCTGTTATAGTCAGTGGTCAGTATGGTTTATTGGTAATTGGAGTTGGGGTCTGTTATTTGGTTCTGTATGAATAAATAAAACCACCTCACCTTTAGGAGAGATTTGCAGCGGCACGGTAACGAGGCTACCATTGTCCCCTGCGACGACGCGGCCAGCAGTCCCGACCACCGGCCTCTTCTTGGCCGCGCGGCCGCCGCCCGGCACCACACACTTGGTCTTGTTGTTCATGATGTAGTTGATGATCTGGTTGTCCGAGTTGACGACCTTGAGCTTGAAGTTGCGATTCCCGTGCACCAGGTCCGGGTACTTGAGAAGCACCTGCGCAGGCGTGAAAGGGTTAAAGTTTTAGAAGAAACCTTTTTTAGGTCGGGTTCTACGAAAAACAACTAACCTAAAAAACACCTGAAAAACACGAAAAACGTTAGTTCCAAAGGATTCGTCAAGATAGCGCCAATAGAGTTTTGCTTTAAACTCTACTGGCGCTATCTTGACGAATCCATTGGAACTAACGTTTTTCGTGTTTTTCAGGTGTTTTTTTAGGTTAGGTGTTTTTCGTAGAACCCGACCTTAATCTTAATTTTAGAAGTTTATTTTGAGGATGCGAAAGGGTTAATTTTAGAAGAAACCTTTTTTAATCTTTGGGCGGAATTAATAGACGTTTTTGTAATACCTGTTTTTGTACCTCTGTGGCGCTAAGTCACGGATTGCGTACTGTGTAAGATAGGGAAATCCGACACTTACCAACGACTTAGGTTATTGATGTTGTCTATTAATTCCGCCCTTAATTTTAGAAGTTTATTTTGGGGACGCGAAAGGGTTAATTTTGGAAGCAGCTTTTTTACCTTAAATTTAGATGTTTTTTTTTGAAGGCGTGAAAGGGTTCATTTTAGAAGTGGGTTTTTTTCTTTTTCTTAATTTGGAAGTTTTTTTGAGGCGTAGTAGGGTTAATTTTCGAAGAAGCTTTTTTTAATCTTAATTTTAGAAGTTTATGGAGGCGTGGTAGGGTTAATTTTAGAAGAAGCTTTTTTTAATCTTAATTTTAGAAGTTATTAGGAGGCGTGAGTTAAATTTATAAGAAGGGTTAAAGTTATGAGGAGATTTTTCTTAATTTTGAGTTTTTTTGAGGCGTGATAAAAGGGTTAGCTTTTTTAATCTGTTTTGCCAGCGTCGCGTCGATGGCATCTTAACTTCAGTCACCGAAGTTAAGCAACGTCCTGAGAAGCTAGATCTTGGATGGGTGACCATTCAAATTCGAAGCCTCGTGATGCTGGCTATTCCCGCTAGGTGAGGTTAATTAGAGTACGTTGTTTGTGTGCCTATTAACATATTGTTTATGTGGCTATTAACACAGCCATATACACAATGGAAAATAATTTTGTTCATATTAGTCTGTCCCGGTAGCTCAGTGGTAAAAACGGCACTCTGTGAATCTCAGAGGTCGCGGGTTCGAAACCCAGCCGGGACATGAGAAGTTATTCTCCCATTTGGGATTTTTACCACATAATAATACGTCTTGGGCTCACTGCTGGAATAATGGGACTTAACAGTCCTAATCGGGCAGTATAAATAAGGCGATATTATTATTATTATATTAATTTCCTCTTTAATCTTACCTCCTCGATAATTTTGGCATGGTTGGGGTCGATGCTGGCCAGATCCTTGGGTCTGTTGAGAGAGACATGGATGTTACCGTTCTCACTCAGGCTGGGAGGAGGTGCAAGCGAAGGGCTCTGGAAATCAGCAAAAATGAGAACAGGTAAGAAAACGAAAACACAAGCTGGGTGAGGTTGACAAAAGGGTTGGGTGGAAGAGATTGCTATAGGCAATAACCCCGCCCCTCACTTAGGATATCTGTATATATTTTTAATATATACATACAATTATACATGTTAATTACTTCCGAGAAATTTCTAATATTAGAAATCGGAAGTATTGTGTTCGTTTTTTTACATGTACCCCTATATATTATTTTTTATTAGTTTTTTTATTTGTATTTTTCTCTCCTTCAGTTTCCTATTTAATTGTGTCTTTGTACCACACGTGTATTGTATTTAGTGTAAAAATAAAACCATCCATCATATCTACGAAATAAAAAAGGCTGTGAAACACTCATCTTTTAATAAAACGAAACTTCCGATTTCTAATATTAGAAATTTCTCGGAAGGCACAATCGCTCAAAGATTCCTTGATGTCTTGAAACTTTTCAACCAAGAAAACACCATTGACAAGGAAGTTGCCTCATAGCAGTTAAATACACTATTCAAATAATTCGTCAAACTAAAGAATAGCAAGAATGTAAAAAAAACAACAGTCTAAAATAACATCCTCAAACTATGTAAAAAAGAAAAAAAAAAAGATTGTGTTGAGTATACCGTGCCCACAGGCAACACATCATTGGGTGTGCGGTTGTTAAAGATATATTTATATGTATTTTAACTTCTTCTTTAAATTCCACTCCTATCGGAGGTTGGAAATCATCATGTCTATCTGATGCTTGCTCTTAGCTGCATTGAGGAGTGTTTTATTGTCACATTGTAACCTAAGATTTTCCATCCCACGCGTTCTAGGTCTTTCTCTACCTTTTTTCCCCACATATCTTCCCCTGCAATACAAGATGGAGTAGCGCATATCTTTCTCCCCTCATCATGTGTCCAAAATACTGAAATTTTCTTGATTTTATACTTTTCATGACTTCTTGTTCTTTGCACATTCTTCTTAATACTTCTCGATTTGTAACTTTGTCGACCCATGGTACATTCAATATTCGACGATAGCACCACATTTCAAAGGCTTGCATTTTTGTAATTCTAAAAAAATTGAAGTAAATTACTAAATATATTTCAAACCATTACTTCTGTTCACTATCACATCTATTGCAGGTTGTATATATGATCCATGCCACTGACATGTGGTAGAGTACCAAGAATGCAGGCTGCATTGCCGCGTTGAATCCCTATGGATATTCTCTGCAGCAAGAATTCTTTGGCACATTGAGTGCCAGTGGCACGGATCAAATTATCACCCACAACATTTAAGAACTTTTTAGTTTCGACGGACATGGTTAACTTATAGAAAAAATTAAAAAAGAACCCCCATCACCTGCTCCTCCAGCTCCTCCTTGATAGTGATAATCTTGGTCGTGATCATGTTCGTATCGTCCGCATCCGTCGTGTGAACGGACCCTTGATCCTCCTCGGTCGTGGCGAGCGCGGCGCTCTGCTCTCTCGGCATCGTGTGAGCGGGGCCTTCGTCAGCAGCGGGCGTTGAGAAGCGGACTGACTTTTTGCGTGCAGAATCCAGCTTGTCTGGGGAGGGAGAAGTGAGTAGATGATCAGTAGAGTTTTAGGTGAAGAAGTGAGTAGATGATCAGTAGAGTTTTAGGTGAAGAAGTGAGTAGATGATCAGTAGAGTTTTAGGTGAAGAAGTGAGTAGACGATCAGTAGAGTTTTAGGTGAAGAAGTGAGTAGATGATCAGTAGAGTTTTTAGGTGAAGAAGTGAGTAGATGATCAGTAGAGTTTTAGGTGAAGAAGTGAGTAGACGATCAGTAGAGTTTTAGGTGAAGAAGTGAGTAGACGATCAGTAGAGTTTTAGGTGAAGAAGTGAGTAGACGATCAGTAGAGTTTTAGGTGAAGAAGTGAGTAGATGATCAGTAGAGTTTTAGGTGAAGAAGTGAGTGGATGATCAGTAGAGTTTGGGTAAGAGTTGGGTGGAAGAGATTGCCATAGGCAATAACCCCGCCTTTTAGTTAGGACATATGTATTATATTTTGTTTATTTATTTATTTTTTTGTTTATATTATTAATATTGTCAATTTTTATATTTTTAATTTTTACCATTATTTGTCTGTATATTGTATGTTCAACTAATTAAGAGTTTCTAAATAAATAAAAAAAAAAAAAAAGTTTAAGCTTCTCGGGATAATAGTATAATGTTTTTTTTTTTTTTTTTTTTTTTTTTTTTTTTTAATCATGTCACAAGTGAGTAGCGCAGAATCATAGGACTTTACCACTTTAATATACAGGATAAAAAAAAAAAAAAAAACAAATAGGGTTGTTCCATTTAAGATTCCAAAGTTGACCCCTCCTGGGGCCGCCCCTGGTAATGATAAAAAATCAAGACCTAGTAGAAAAGGTTTCCCCCTCGATATAATGGTACAATTGTATTACTTTTTCTCAAAATTTAAATCCATTCTCTAGATATTTCGAGTGGCTCCTTTTTTTTTTGGCGGACTCTGTATAATATCTTGTACTACTTTTTGCCTATAATTCCGCCACTGGTCGCTGTTGCACATCAAAGCAGCTACTCTTATTGTATGAGTGGACCTTGAACATTCAAGTACAGAGCAGAAAAAAACTTAATTCTGACCGAGTTTTTCCGTTTCCGGAATGGCATGGCTGTAAATGTAAAGTTCCCTGAAGTGATGCGAGAGCGATTTGTCTTTTTAAAAAATTTACAACGAGAAGTCACCTGTTTTGAGGATGGGTTTGGGCGTGGTGGTTCTGACAGGGGCGGGACTCGCGGGCGTCTCCTCATCCGACAGAAGGGCGGCCTCGTCCTCCACCACTGATTTGATGAGCGGGGGCGGGGTCAGCCTCATCTTCTTGCGCTCCGCCACTGATTCGGGCACCGACTCCGTCACGCGCTTCAGAATCTGAGACGAAAACATTTTTATTTATTTATTATTAATTCTAAATTTGTCTGTCCCGGTAGCTCAGTGGTAAAGGCGGCACTCTGAGAATCCAGAGGTTCCAGAGCTCGTGGGTTCGAAACCCAGCCAGGACATGACAAGTTATCCTCCCTTTTGGGATTTTTACCACATAATAATATGTCTTGGGCTTACTGTTGGAATAATGGGACTTTAATAGTCCTAATCGGGCAGTATAAATAAGGCGATATTATTATTAATATATTATTATAAATATTGTACAGTCGAATCTCGCTAGGGGCAAGGACTTCAAATCTTTTAGAACTCTCTTTAACCCATGAGTGGTGCGAAAAAAAGTTAAAAGACTGGTGTGGTGTAGAAAAATAATCTAACATATTTATTTTTCCATACTGCCTAATTAGGACTCATGAGTCCCATTTTTCCAGCAGTAAGCCAAGAAGACCCAAATGGGAGGATAATTTATCTTATCCAGGCAGGATTTTGAACCCGCAACCTCTGAATTACCAGTCAGACGCCTTGACCACTGAGCTACCGGGACAGACTTCATAGCCAGTAATAAATACTTTATAGACAATAATAAAAACAGGAAGTAGACCAGCAGTCTAGCTGGGGGACTATAAACATTGAGTAGACCAGCAGTCTGGTTGGGGGACTATAAACAGGGAGTAGACCAGCATTGGCTTGGTTCTGGGGGCCATTGGATGAATAATAGATAATGTATAGCCCAACACCAGCATTATGCTGAAAGGGCTATAATAACTTTCATATTTTCATTCCATTTCATTTGTATATATTTATGTATATGTATTATATTGTTACCTCAAATTGTATTTTGAATAAATATAGAAAGTACACAACCACCTGTATCAAAGAACATAAAAAGAAGAAAAAGAAAAAAGAAGAGAGAAAAAATGTATACTGTGTCGTTTAGGTAAGTGCCCATGTGGCACCAGTTGTAAAGTATTTTTAATAAATATTTTTACGTTCTCTCTCTCTCTCTCTCCCTCTCTCTCTCTCTCTTGAAAAAAAAAAATAGCTGGAGCAATTTTTTTTTTATTAAGATGAGTGTTTCACAGCCGTTTTTCTTTCATAGCCATGAAACAGGAGCTACTGTAGACGTTTGTGGTCTGTGGCCTGCTCATCCTGTAGTGTGCCTCCCCTCTGATGGGCGAAAAGTGACACAATACTTCCCAATTATGTGCTAGGTCAACATGAGCGCACCGGTAGGTATCCCATACAAACAATTGTAACCAAATTAATAATACAATTTTTTGTCGGCACGGGGATCGAACCCGGGACCTTCCGCATGGCAAGCGAGTGCTTAACCACTGAGCTAATCGCGGGCTATATTAGCTCAAATCCGTCTCACCCGCTCGTCCGGCTTCACGATGCTCTCCGACTCGTAGGACAAGGGGTTGTCAAAGTTGGGCACGTAGAAGTCTCTCTCTCCCTCTCCCTCTATCTCTCCTTCTATCCCTCTCTCTCTCTCTCTCTCTCTCTCTCTCTCTCTCTCTCTCTTCTCTCTCCTCTCTCTCTCTCCTCTCTCTCTCTCCTCTCTCCCTCTCTCTCTCTCCCTCTCTCTCTCTCTCCTCTCTCCTCTCTCTCCCTCTCTCTCTCTCTCCCTCTCTCTCTCTCTCCCTCTCTCTCTCTCTCTCTCTCTCTCTCCCTCTCTCTCTCTCTCTCCTCATTTTCTTTTTCTTCTTTCTTTTTGTTCTTTTTATGTTCTTTGATACAGGTGGTTGTGTACTTTCTATATTTATTTAAAAAAAAAAAAAAAAAAAATAGCTACAGCAATGAAATCCATCATCTCACCCTTTCGTCCGGCTTCACGATGCTCTCCGACTCGTAGGACAAGGGGTTGTCAAAGTTGGGCACGTAGAAGTACGAGGAGTCGAATGTGTATAACGTCATCTTATGGACTAATTATACATATACTAGCTTAAAACTAAACTAAACTAAATAATTATTAAAATTAATAAAAAAAATAGCTGAAGCAATGAAATCCATCATCTCACCCGCTCGTCCGGTTTCACGATGCTCTCCGACTCGTAGGACAAGGGGTTGTCAAAGTTGGGCACGTAGAAGTAGGAGGAGTTGGACGTCGAGTCTTCGGGCAGCTCGAAGCGGCTTGGCTTCACGTCCGCCTCCTCTTCGGCCCGCGCCGCCGCCCCGGATTGGGAACCGCTGAATGAGGAGGGCGCGGAGGACAGCGACGACCAGTCTGCTGCCTTGCTGGAGGTGAAATAAAAGTTAAAGTTATCATATTTGCGTTTTTTTTTTTTTTTTAATGCTGCGCTACCATCAAAATTGTGAAGAGGTCTTGTGCTTCACCACAAATAAATCATTTTTTTTTTTTCATGGGGAAAAACAGAAATATTTTTTTTTGTCATAAAATAAAAATAATAATTATATATAAAAATGAGGCATTCCCGCTCCATCTTCGTAAGGGTAAGCTTCTTATGAGCCTCCTTGCTCCTCTTATTCTCAAACCAACTGCTCTTATTATAGACATTTGCCCTTGTGCTTTATACCAAGATAGTATTTGGGAATATGGTTTGTTCCATTTTGTTGAAAGGTTGAATGACAATCTCCTCACATATGTGTCATATTCTTTGTGGAGCACACCTTCTACGGTACAGACTAGTGGTGTGAATGAATCATATTTGCGTTAATCACTTTCGTGATATCACAACTACTCAAACTCGCTTTACTAAATCTACGCTGAAACCGGGACTTGAACCACCGCGACCTCCAGGTTACATATCCGCAGCCTTATCCATCAAGCTACTGAGGTCGGTTTCCTGGAGGTGAAATATGAGAAGGGTGAGTGAGGTGGTTGTTGATGGTAAGGGTTGGGTGGAAGAGATTGCCACAGGCAATAACCGCGCCCTTTAGGTAGGACTTTAGCTTCTTTCTCTTTTTTTGTTCTTGTTTATTATTTGTTCAATTTATTTAATTTTTCTTTATAATTTCATTGTATTTTTCTGTATAGTATATTTTTTGTTCTACCTAATAAAGCATAATATAATAATAATAATATAGAGGGACAGGTGGAATAAACAACAATAATAAAATAAAATAATAATACTCTTTTTTAATATTTTACTCTGGAGGGTTATATCGATATAACTACTTCGTCACGCACTCGTCAAAAAAAAAAAAAAAACTCTGGAGGGAAGTCTTTCCACTTGATCAAAATTTCCTCCCCCAGTTTTTTTTGTCATAAATTTATGTATAAGGTTTCTTTTTAAAAAAATGTAATGACGTTGAGTACATACTTTGTATTTAAATAAATTCATATGGGTTTAACGTTGCTTTCAACTGCACGGTCATATAACAATAATAATTTTATATTCAGTATTATTAAAAATAAAAATAATAATTCTAGGTGAAATAGAACTCAAGGGACCGAATATTTTTCTATTATATCCAGGTTTCTCTTATAAAGAGGTTATTTTACCTCACTTATACCCAGGTTTCTCTTATTAAGAAGTTACAGTAGAAATCGGTTATAACGACACCGGTTATAACGAATAATCGGCTATAACGAACAAAATCTTTGGTCCCTTGGAGTCTTATGGAAAATTAACATATGTATCGATTATAACGAACATCGGCTATAATGAACAAATCGGCTATAGCGAACAAATTTTGAAGTCCCCAGACCAACTTCCTATCGGTTATAACAAACATTTTTTTTTTTTGCTATGAAGAATAAAATAGAAAACATGTTTTATCCTGCACAAACTTGTCGATTGCTTTTTACTAGGTCCTGAAAATCTTTTACATAATTTTTTTTCATTTCTTGTTTTATTTTAGTGTTTCGTGAATCGTGAATTGCATTTGTGTTTTATTTAGTAAAAGTTTTGTTTTTAAAAAAATGTCTATTAGAAAATCTTTTACGATTGAAGAAAAATTTGCTATAATATGCCGATTTGACGGTGGCGAAAAATGTGCCGATTTGGCTTTTATACCCTAAATAGATAAAAGTACATATGTACCTACATATGTACATATTATCTCTTATAACAAACATTGTTCTTTATAGACAATAAATATCGCTTATAGCGAACAAGTTCGCTATAAGCGATATATCGGTTATAGTGACAATCGGCTATAACGAACAATTTTCTCCGGTCCCTTGAAGTTCGTTATAACCGATTTCTACTGTATTTTCCCTCATAAAGAGGTAAATTGGACCTGGAAATTGTTCTCTTATATCGAAATTTCTCCTATAATCAATTCTCTTATATCCAGGTTCGACGGTATCGCCTTAGTAATGCTGCCCGATCAGAAAAAAAATTGAGTCCCATTATTCTAGCAGGAAGCCCAAGACGTATTTTTGTGAGTTCTAAATCGCAAATGGGAGGATAACTTGTCACGTCCCGGCTGGGTTTCGAACCCACGACCTCTGGAATCTTTGGATTCACAGAGTGCCACCTTTTCCACTGAGCTACCAGGACAACATGAAAGAATCAAGAAACAAATCCCTTTCAAACTTACCCAGGGGTGGTACTTCTCTTCTTCCAGAATGGTAACCTGAAAAGTAATGAAATTTATAAGTTCTCAGGAAAAACTTATAATTATACACAACTCTTGATAAAACAAATAAAAATCAAAATGATTTGAAGATAGAAAACATTTCTATTTTCAAATTATTTCAATGAAAAGAAATGGGAAAACACACCAGATGGATACTTTGTTCGTACGAACTCGACATGTATAGTATCTAGGCAAGCCAGCCTCCGTGGCTCAGTGGTCAAGAGCATTGGTTACCGATCTGGAGGTTGCGGGTTCGAATCCCGGCCGGGGCGGAAATTTCTGACCGAAACTTTCCGTTTACGGAATGGCATCGATGTAAAGGTAAAGTGCTCTGAAGTAATGCGAAAGCGGTTTCGGGGCACAACTAAAAAAAGTATCTAGGCGCACGGCATTGCGCCAGGCAGTGTTACACGAAACACTTCCAGCTGTTTTTACACCTTTAAAAAAAAAAAAAAAAAAAAAATGAGTTTTCACAGCCTTTTTTTATTACGTAGTCATGATAATTTATTGAGTATATGACCACATAATAGATTCTGAGGGATAGGTGGTAGAAAATGCTTTAAGCATTAATCTCGCCTGGTGGTCACCTTCCACTAAAGAGTTCTATGCATATTATTGACATCAGTAGTGTGCACAATTTCCTTACTTCTTCATGGCCATCTTGCCCACACCACTGGTGCTGGGTGTGCACGGCGTGCTGAGGGAGCTACCCGTGCTCTTGATCACACTCGATGGGGGTGTAGACTTGAGGGCGGACTTGAGTGGGGGTGTGGAGGGGGACTCCTTGAGAGAGGAGGAGAGGAAGTGCCTGTCCTTCATGTGGGCGTCTTCGAACGGGATGGTCTTGTTGATGAAGGCCTGAGGGAAAATAAAAATAACATCACCTTATTTATACTGCCTGATGAGGACTATTACGAGTCACACCCTTGGACCATTGACCACAAAAGAAAATACTTTGATCAACATCGTTACAAAGATATAATAATAATATTGCCTTATTTATACTGCCTGATGAGGACTATTAAAGTCCCATTATTCCAGCAGTAAGCCCAAGACGTATTATTATGTGATAAAAATCCCAAATGGCAGGATAACTTGTCATATTTTTTATTAGGAGAGGTGTGCCTATTATTATTATTATTATTACTTACTTTAATTGATATAAAAAGACATAATATGTGCAGTAAAAATAATTATTATAAAAATTGAAAAATGGAAACAATATGAAGGGGAAAAATACATAAATGAATATATACATAAGTCCAAACTAGAGGGCGGGGTTATTGCCTATGGCAATTTCTTTCACCCAACCCTTTATCAATATCTATTTACAAATATATCAATTCCTGGAAAAGAAAAATAATGAACAAAATTGTAAAATCAAGGATTAAAATGTTCACTTGAACACAGAAAAGTATTTTTTATTTGTAAAAAAAAAAGAAAATCAAAATTAAAATTTCAAAGAAGTAATTTTTTTACATAAAAAAATGTTGTCCTAATATCAAACCTAATTGGTATTAGGAATACAGAAAAATAAAAGATTTCAATCAAACATAATTATTTGTCAACAGTTTTTTTTATATCACGTAATAACTGTATTATCCTCTAAGTTCTCTGGACAAAAGTCACACATGAATGTTTTGTAGTTATCTGAACCAGTACACTCTTCAAGACACAAATTTCTACACAATTTGACAACAACAAAAAAACTTACCTTACTATCACTGATATCATCTGTGTCAATTAGTTTTGTCAGGATGTCAATTTTCAAAATTTTTGATGCTCTGACCAGGTCTTTTTGGATGTTGGTCTTGAACGAGAGAATACCCGAATAGATGAAACTGAGAAAAGAGAGAAGCAATGTAAAAGTAAAATTTGGCTCATTATCTTCATGTCTTATCAGTTATGAGCAGTGGCGTAGCTAGGGGAAGGGGTTTGGGGACAAACCCCCCCCCCCCCCCCGAAATTTCCAAGAAACCCCAGCAAAGATGGAATATATGTTAGGTGAGATTTCTGAACCCCCTCAAACCCCCCCCCCCCCCCAAATGTCTAGCTATGCCACTGGTTATGAGGATTCACTCCATCTATTTGTGTTTTGATATCTTGCCAGATTTTTTTCTCATATCAGGCGTAGTCTTTCACATAAAGATTGGGTTAATGTATGTGAGAACTCTCCTACCAACATATCAGATGTAGTCTTTCACATAAAAGATTAGGTTAGTGTTAGTGAGAATCTCTCTTCTACCAACATATCAGATGTAGTCTTTCACATAACAGATTGGGTTAATGTTAGTGTAAATCTCTCTACCAACATATCAGCTTTCACATAAAAGATTGGGTTAATGTATGTGAGAATCTCTTCTACCAACATATCAGACGTAGTCTTTCACATAAAAGATTGGGTTAATGTTAGCAAGAATCTCTTCTACCAACATATCAGACGTAGTCTTTCACATAAAAGATTGGGTTAATGTTAGTGAGAATCTCTCTACCAACATATCAGCTTTCACATAAGAGATTGGGTTAAAATATGTGAGAATCTCTTCTACCAACATATCAGACGTAGTCTTTCACATAAAAGATTGGGTTAATGTTAGCAAGAATCTCTTCTACCAACATATCAGACGTAGTCTTTCACATAAAAGATTGGGTTAATGTTAGTGAGAATCTCTCTACCAACATATCAGCTTTCACATAAAAGATTGGGTTAATGTATGTGAGAATCTCTTCTACCAACATATCAGACGTAGTCTTTCACATAAAAGATTGGGTTAATGTTAGCGAGAATCTCTTCTACCAACCACATAAAATTACTTACTTGACAATGGGCTCCATGAGTTCTTTCTTCAACTCTGGAGGCAGCGTCACCGTATGAGAATTCTCTAAGTTGATCTGAAGGAAATAGTTGGAGCACGCATTCATGACAATACGGTGCACCTGATGAGTAAAAGAACACCATTTAAGGTCTGTGATTAAACCAAAAGCACATTACAGAAATACTCTCCTCTCTCAAAATCCCTGAGCTTTCTGTTTCAACGGTCACACAATGCACTCTGATTGGTTATTGCATTGTGTGATGATTGAAAGGAAGATTAGGAGATTATGAGAGTGGAGTGTTTTTGGGAAGGGCTATAATTATAATTATCATTATTATTATTAAAAAAATATTATAAAAATTAAAAAAAGGAAACAATACAAATAATAAAAAGGAAAAAAATAGAGAAATATATATACACATATGTCCTAACATATTGTGGTGTTACAGCAATCCCAGCCAATTTAGAGGGCTGGCAGATTTATTAAATGAGTTTTTTTTTTTAATAATTTACCACAGATTTGTTTAAAGTCTTATTTTAGAAGTTGAACTGAAAGGTTTTTTTTTTTTTAATAAATGGCTTCAGAAGTCTTGCAACTTCTACTTACCAGCTTTATTTAACTGAAAGGTTGTGTGAGTCTTTAAATCATATTTTCTGAACAATGTTCATTCCTTGAAGAAGGTTCATCTTAAGAAGCCCTGATCCTCATAATACATACATTATTTGTTCTGTGTTCAATAAACTGGTGCAATCATCCCACAACATTTTCCCTCAAAAACTGCCAAATTCCACAATTTGTGATTATATTAATGACTATTTAAATTTTATTTTGAAAACAAAGGTCTATGATTAGTTGCGTCATCTCTTGTAAGACAAAAATACCTTCAAATCACCATCCACCATTTTCAGTGTGAAGTCGCAGTGTTTCTTCTGAGTGTAACAATGGTACAGCTTCTGAAGAAGGAAAGAGCTCCAATTTTCCACTTTAATTTTTTTCAGCACAGTTGGGGTTGGTTTTTCTTGAGCTGCTGCCATGGTATTGGTGTTTGTTGGTTTCTAGGAACACCTGGAAAATAAATTATTTATCTTGTATTACAAAATGATTTGTGTGTGTGTGTTGCAAGAACACAACTGAGGACATAGCTTACTATTCTCTGTCCAGCAAGACTTCTGATGTACCAATGTCTTTTTGAGTCCAGCCATAGTACTGGTTGCTTTTTACTTCCTGATAGAATAACCTAAAACAGGAATGGTAGAGCTCTTTAGAAAATTTCTTCCATCCAAGGTAGTAAATGATTTACATCCATACATTTATAATCGATGCAGCTCCAAAACAGCTGAACCAAATGACTCCAAAATTGGCACAGTATCCTTTTTTCTTTTGAGGAAATAAAAATTGCACACTGCTCTAAACACAGGCATATAATGATTCAAATAAGGAGCTTGTGAAAGGGTTTTCTACCCTCAAAAAAACCCCATATTTTTGTGGGGAGGTACTCTATTTTATGCTCCAGAACCAATTTCCCATTACAGCCTGGGTTATGTCAGAATGCCAGCATCACAAAGTCTTCACCTCGCTGGATGTTGCTTAACCTCTGTGATCTTACGAGAACTGGTGTATTCAATTGAAGAAACATAGCACAAGCCAAGGATTTCTCAGGTACCTAGAATTTTTTTGGAACATAAATACATTTATTCTTCCAACAAGCAGGGTATTTTACTTACCAATATCCAAGCAAACAAATCAGGAAAACTTTAAAAGGACGAGAGGAATTGAATCACACTTCACACAACAGGGGATGTTCCTTTGATATTCTAGAGCTCAAACACAACACAGCCATTTCGAAAACTATAAAAGCCCTATTGATTTTGAGGGCTTCTAAAGTTTGAAAGATTTACTTTTGGTTTCAAATTCCTACCAAGATACAAGTGAGCGACTAGTAATTTTCAAAGTAACCGCTATCACCGAACTGATAAGAATTCGGTTCCTTCTCAGGTTTTTTTTAAATGATAAAGAACTCTGAAACAGCTCGCTCTTTGATGATTTCTTCAATTTTTTTCCTCAGAAAATCCACCATTTTCTGTTGGAAAAGAACTACAGATGGCGGCACAATCGCGGAACATGCGCCCTTCAGACTGTAACGTTGCCAATTTTCCAGGATGAAAATTGAGTCGTATTTTTCTTTCTAACTAAAGAAAAATTCCTGGTTAGGTTTTTTCCAAATATTTCCATTTTATTCCAAGGTCATTCGTGAAAGAAAAATGCGTTTGGTTACTTTTAAAGATAAACAATGGACTTAACCTATAAAAGAACTGGAAGCAAGAATTTTCTACTTCCACTTTGGTTAACTTTGGAAGTGGAAATTTTTCCTCTTCCAAAAGAAAAATGACTTGCTTCCAGTTTGGTTCATTTTATTCCCGTTTGGTTAACTTTGGTTAGAAAGAAAAATACGGCATTGTTTAGAAATCCGTAACCAAAGACAAAGACCCATAATAATCGAGACATGGGCATTATTGAAATATCTCGAGAACATAATTATTATAAAGTTGATCTTTTGAATTATTATAAAGTTGATCTTTTGAATTATTATAAAGTTGATCTTTTGAAAATTTGGAAAATCAAGCCGTGGAAAATGAACAAGGCCAATTGAAAAAGTTGTTGAACGTTAAACAGGTTGGAAAATAGTTGTACCTATAATCGGTGCAGAATGGAAAGTGAGTGAAAAAAGACATATCAACATATGCCGTATTTTTCTTTCTAACCAAAGTTAACCAAACGGGAATAAAATGAACCAAACTGGAAGCAAGTCATTTTTCTTTTGGAAGAGGAAAAATTTCCACTTCCAAAGTTAACCAAAGTGGAAGTGGAAAATTCTTGCTTCCAGTTCTTTTATAGGTTAAGTCCATTGTTTTTCTTTAAAAGTAACCAAACGCATTTTTCTTTTACGAATGACCTTGGAATAAAATGGAAATATTTGGAAGAAACCTAACCAGGAAATTTTTTTTGGTTAAGTCGTATTTTTCTTTCTAACTAATAAAAATTCCTGGTAAAAACCTATAAAAGAACTGGAAGCAAGAATTTTCTACTTCCACTTTGGTTAACTTTGGAAGTGGAAATTTTTCCTCTTCCAAAAGAAAAATGACTTGCTTCCAGTTTGGTTCATTTTCTTCCCGTTGGGTTAACTTTGGTTAGAAAGAAAAATACGGCATTAGAAACAAAAATACGACTATATATTATGCCACTGTTGAAACAGTTGGTATTAATAAAACTCATCCTTTATCTATTCATGAATTCATGATTTTAAAGTTGAATGAATGAAAAACAAAAAGAAAATTAATCAATGAAGAAAAAAAAATGAATTTTATGAATCATAATATTCATAATCATAAAATTAAAAAAATCTGAAATCCCAAGAAAATCGTATATCGTATCTACCGAGTATCGTGTATCGTCAATCATACGTGAAAATGTAATCAATAATTAATTCGATTTTTCATTTTACAAGCTTAGTAATAAAATAAATATTTTTTTAATTGAAGTGTTTTATAATTTGGTTCATGAACAAGTGGGAAACCTTTTGTGTTTGTAAGATTCCGACGAAGTGTTTGCTAAATATAGAAATCAATAAGTAATAAGGAAAACTAGGGAACTTAATCTCCAAGTGAATGTTCCATCTTCTAGTTTTGCAGTAAGAAAACATTCTTTCAGGAACCTGTGGATTTCAAAAATCTCTGAGCCAATCTTAATGCATGAGCAATCTCATTTATAAGTAATTCAGCGGCAAGTCAAGAATAATCAAGTGTAGGCCCAGAAAACCGTGGAATTCAAAAACTTGTTTTCCCTTGCCTATCTGAATGATAAGGTTGCTGAGGGAAGAGATTTGATGGCAGAGTTTATCCGGGGAGGTCCGGGACTCCCATTCTTCACTCCCAGTCACAATTTACCTAGTCCCGGGAGTGATGAGGGGGCAGCCGAGGATTTTGATCCATTCATGCCCGGAGATGAGGACTTGCCTCCCCCTCCTGATGATGTGGTCTTTGTGGCACCTCCTGAAAATCAGTAAGTAGCTAAGAAATTCTGAGGTACCTATGTTAATTGTCATTGAGTGTATATCAAATTTCATTGTAAAATAAATAAATTAAAATAAAAAAATAACTAACCTCAGTAGCTTGATTAAATAAGTTTACAGACACAACACTTGCAGGCTGGTGGTTCAAGTCCCAAGTATGAATTCTGTTAGTGAGGTGGTTTTGAGTAATTTTGTGACATCATTCATCATTTGATTAACACAAACATGATTTATGAAATTGTTATTTTTGCAATAGTAATTTTTTTATTCAAATAATCTTTCTGCCACTGTAAGATAGGGCTCCTGACTGAAAAAATACAAGAAGAGTTTTTTTTTAATGTTAAAATATTATTGTATTAGACTTTCTAGAATACTTTTTGATAAAAAGTTGGGAATTGAACCCAAACTTAAACTCCAAAACACAAAGTTGTATATTTAATCTGATAAGTTCTTTGGGTTGATCTATTAAAAAGAAGATGGTTTGCTCTCATCAATTTTTCTCCATCTATTACCATTTTGGTTGTACAGAAATTATAGTGTTTTTGCTGCACCCCCATGATCTCAGGCTGAACCCCCAAAAAAAGAGAGAAAAAAAAGAAAAAAAAAATAAGATACCAAACAAACAAAACAAAATATTATGTACAGCCAAAACTGTAAGAGACAGAGAAAAATTGATGGAAATGTACTAACACCTAAATTTCTTGATCTACGGAACTTTTCAGATTACTAATTACCAGAATGACTTCAGGGTTTAGAGTTCCCAGGTTTGATTTCCAACTTTTTATGTCAAAAAATGTACATAACATTAAAGTTATTTAACATTTAAAATTAGTTATGTCAATTGAGATGAGGAAGAACATATCAAGACATGAAAGAAGAGGTACAGGAACTGACAAGTGGAGAATTGTTGCATGATAATTGCAAATTTTTAATCACACAATTCCTGATTAATCCTTTTATTATCAGATGGTACCATGGACGGCTGGACAGATACACTGCAGAAGAGAGACTGTGGGAGCTAGGAGAGCTTGGTAGCTATCTAGTACGAGAAAGTGACCGCAAGCCTGGCTCCTATGTGCTTTCTTACCTGGGCAAGGCTGGCATCAACCATTTCAGGTACATAACTAATATATTTACATTGCTACAGCATTATTGCATCACTGCATTTGTTTTTGGACAATAAATTGTTTCTGATTATTGATCAATAATAATAATAAAATGAAAATAAAGAAAAAAATCCAAAAGTATTAAAAAAATTCAAGAGAGAGATTTATTACCCACTTGTCTGAAAGTATCATAAGTTTCTAAAAGTAATAATTTTATACATTATTATTTTTATTTAGTAAATCTTTACAAACACCAAACTATCTCACTTACTGATTGCTTGACATCACACTGTATCTGTAAATGAGAAATACTGAGGAAACTGAAAATTGTCAACATACATTTCTGTTTGTATTTTACTGGTGTATTCTCTTGGTATACTTTTATATTCTTAAAAGAAAGAAAACTAACTGGAGTTAATTTATCCCCCCCCCCCCCAGGGTGACGGCAGTGTGCGGTGACTTCTACATTGGAGGTCGCCAGTTTGACTCTCTCTCTGACCTGATCAGCTACTACTCGTCCTGCTCGGATCTGCTCAAGAGAGAGAGACTTGTGCATCCATGTGCTCCTCCGGAGCCAGTGAATGATAAGAAGCGCATAGTGGCTATACTGCCATACACAAAGATGCCAGATACTGACGAGCTGACATTTCAGAAAGGTACAATTCTTGACATTTCAGAAAGGTAGGGCTATCTGTTACGAAAGCTCTTTGTCACTGCGACCTTAGATAGATCTTTTGTGACAATTCTTACTCTTTTGTTATTTTTTTAAATGATCTCCATCCAACTTTAGTTGAAAAGTTGGCTCGTTCTGAAGCACATATTTCTATGTGTGATCAACCATTATGAGAACTTGGGCTCTTTCTTTATAAGTCATTAAACCCTTGGGGAACTGCAAGCTAGTGTTGCTTGCTAGTCTGTTCTCTCTTGATAGTTATTTAGCAAGACACTAATCTTCTCCCTGTTTTACTGAATTGATGGTTTTACTGAATATACACACTTTAAAAATAATAAGTCAAACCTGGATTTAAGAGAACTCAAGAGATCAGAAATTTCTTCTCTCACATCCAGGTTTCTCTTCTAGAGAGGTTATTTTCTTTTACAGAGACATAAATTGGAGCTGGAAATTTTCCTCTTATATCCAGGTTTATAATAATAATAACACTCTTTAGTGGAAGGTAACCACCAGGCGAGGTTAATGTTTATAGCATTTTCTACCACCTAACCCTCGGAGTCTTATTATTATGTGGTCACAAAATCAAATTAATGAGGAAAAATTCATGCACTGGGTGGGATTCGAACCAACGGATCCCTACACTACCTGGATTACCAGACTAGCGCGTTAACCACTTGACTACCAGGTTTGATTGTATTTATCATTTTCTGGCTTTTTTATTCCTAATCTTCTTTTTTTTTTTAATTATGTTTTATGAATTGATCTTAATTCTTCAATATTTTCCTCAGGTGACATATTCTTTGTTCACAATGAGTTGGGAGATGGGTGGCTCTGGGTGACTGCACACCGCACAGGGGAGCAGGGCATGATATTCCGTGACCTGGTCGAGGATCTGGATGAGGCCATTGACCCCAACACCGTGTTTGATTGGTTCCATCCGGAGTGCTCGAAGAATGAGGCGGTGGACATGCTGGTGAAAGCTGGCCCTGGTAAGAAATTCAATAAGTTTAAGTATAAGTAGTGCTTTATTTAGACTGTCAGTGCTAGACAGGTAGTCCCATTATGCCAACAGTTTAACAAAGCACCTCTTTATTTATTTGAGTATAGGTACAATGTTAATAAAAAAACAATTAGAGGTAAGTATGATAGAAAACAAAAGACATTTGAAGCGGATAAAACCACATGAACTTTCCTCCGGTAACCACCCAACAGACAAGTCTGCTTGTCTGTTAGGTGGTTACCGCTCTTCTCTTCCACCCAACAAGGGTTGGGTGGAAGAGATTGCCATAGGCAATAACCTTGCCCTTTAGTTTGGACATATGTATATATATATTTTTTCTTGTTTATATTATTAATATCGTCGATTTTTATATTTAATTTTCACCATTATTTGTCTGTATATATGTTCTACTAATTAAGAGTTTCTAAATAAATAAAATAAATGTCCATGTACAATTGTACATAAGTTATTTTAATATGCATTAGTAGTTAAAGATTAGAATTAAAATACTTATTAGTTTTAAGTACCTACTAGATTGTATTAGTAAAAATAAGCCAGCGTCGATAGTGCGTTGAATGCACCGGTTCTCATAGAATCACCGAAGTTGAGCAACGTCCAGCGAGGTGAAGACTTCGTGATGCTGGCATTCCGGCCCAACCCAGGCTGGGTGAGGTTAATGTGAGATCAGGTTTGAAAGTTTCCTGCGAATGGAGGGTAACACCCCCGTCGTGATATGACCATGCTGTTTAAAGCGACGGCAAGCCCAAAATAAAAATAAATAAACAGCGGTAAAGTGCCAGGTTATAATTCATATTTATGAATTATGAATTCATATTTATGAATTATAACCTAGTTATAATTTATGTCTGGTAGGGAGTAGACCAGCAGTCTGGCTGGGGGACTATAAACAGGGAGTAGACCAGCATTGGCTTGGTTTTGGGGGTCCTTGTCAATTTTTAGCCTCCTTGTATAGACAGTGGTAGAAGTGCTGAGTCATTACTCCACTGTCTGGCTACCATCGTTCATGATGACGCCACCCCATGATGATGATGATAATTCATATTTTTTGTTCATCTCTCCAGGCAGTTTCCTGGTGCGTCCGAGCGACAACTCGCCGGGCGACTATTCTCTCTTCTTCCACATCAACAATCAGATCCAGGCAATCTCTTCCACCCAACCCTTCCACCAATCTCTTCCACCCAACTTAGTTTTTTTTTTTTTTTTTTTAAAGATGAGTGTTTCACAGCCTTTTTTTTATTTCTTAGCCATGAAACAGGAGCTACTGTAGACGCTTGTGGTCTGTGTTGTAGCCTGCCCATCCCGTAGTATGTCTCCATTGTCTCCCCTCTGATGGGCGAGAAGTGACACAATACTTCCCATTTAGGTGCTGGGTCAACACGAGCGCACCGGAAGGTATCCCTTACAAACAATTGTAACCAAATTAAGAATACAAATTTTTGTCGGCGCGGGGGTTCGAACCCGGGACCTTCCGCATGGCAAGCGAGTGCTTAACCACTGAGCTAATCGCGCGCTCTTATAATTCATGTTTGTTGTTCGTCTCCTCTCCAGGCAGTTTCCTGGTGCGTCCGAGCGACTATTCTCTCTTCTTCCATATCAACAACCAGATCCAGGCAATCTCTTCCACCCAGCCTAGTTATAATTCATATTTTTTGTTCGTCTCCTCTCCAGGCAGTTTCCTGGTGCGTCCGAGCGACTATTCTCTCTTCTTCCACATCAACAATCAGATCCAGGCAATCTCTTCCACCCAACCTAGTTATAATTCATATTTTTTGTTCGTCTCCTCTCCAGGCAGTTTCCTGGTGCGTCCGAGCGACTATTCTTTCTTCTTCCACATCAACAATCAGATCCAGGCAATCTCTTCCACCCAACCTAGTTATAATTCATATTTTTTGTTCGTCTCCTCTACAGGCAGTTTCCTGGTGCGTCCGAGCGACAACTCCCCTGGCGACTATTCTCTCTTCTTCCACATCAACAACCAGATCCAGCGGTTTCGCATTGAGAAACGAGCGGTGCGCTATATGATGGGCGGTCGAACGTTCGAGTGTTTGGACGCGGTGATCAACCGCTACCGAAAAGAGCAGATCGTGGAAGGCCACACCCTGGGATTCCCTGTCACGCGGGTGAGTTGAAGAGAATACTCCCATATTTTGATTTTTATTGGAGCAAAAAAAAAAAAAATTTTTTTTTTATGATATTTTATTAATTATTATGATAATTACTCTTTGAAATAGTCTCATTTTAAATGTATTTTAAAAAAAATGCAGTATTATTTCATCATAGGGTGGCCTCATCGTGAACGATGATGGTAGCCAGACAGTGGAGGAATGACTCAGCACTTGCACCACTGTCTTTACAAGGAGGCTAATAATTGACAAGGGCCCCCAGAACCAAGCCAATGCTGGTCTACTCCCTGTTTATAGTCCCCCAGCCAGACTTTTTGTTATGTCTTTATTTATTACTTCCGATAAATTTCTAATATTAGAAATCGGAATTATTGTGTTCGTTTTTGTAAAAAAAATAAAATATTTTTTTGCTCCGATTTCAATTTTTTTTATTATTTTATTTTATGAATTATCATGATAATTACTCTTTGAAATAGTTTCATTTTAAATGTATTTAAAAAAACACAGAAGAATTCCGCTAACTCTGATAGAGCGCACGATTAGCACAGTGGTAAAGACTCGCTTGCCATTTAGAAGGTTCGATCCCCCGAACCGACAAAAAAATTGTTTTCTAAATTTGATTAGAGTTGTTTGTAAGGTATCCCCTTCCAATGCGCTTGTGTTGACCCAGCACCTAAATCAAATGGGAAGTATTGTGTCACTTCTCGTCCATCAGAGGGGAGGCATACTACGGGATGGGCAGGCTGCAACACAGACCACAAGCGTCTACAGTAGCTCCTGTTTCATGACTACCAAATAAAAAAGGCTATGAAACACGCATCTTTTTTTAAAAAAGGGCCAGAAGTTTTGACATGATTTTAGGGCGTAATTAATAGACAAAATCGATAACTCAAGTCATTCCTTAGCTTTGATTTTCGCTATCTAAAACAGTACGCAATCCAAGACTTAGCGCTACAGAGGTATTACAAAAACGTCTATTAATTTCGCCCTTAATGTAGGTGGATATTATTACCGTCAATTCCAGTGGCGTAGCCAGGGGGGGGGGGGGGGTTGGGGACAAAACCACCCCCGAAATTTCCAAGAAACCCCAGCAATGGAATATACGTTAGGCGATATTTCTTTGTGGTGCCGTAAGAGGGTCTTCAGAAATTTGTGGGTAGAATATTATTTTACAAATTTTACTGTAGTCGACAAATTAGGTACGTCTGGCTGGGGGACTCTAAACAGGGAGTAGACCAGTAGTGAGTGAGATAGCGCACTTGTCTTTCAGCCTGACAAAAATGTTACCGTGTCTGTTAAACGTCCTCCTTCGAGACGCTTACTAACAACCTCCTTTATAGGAATTCTATGAATAAGAAGAAAAAACGGATAAAAAAAAACATTACCAATATCGTAAGCTTCTTGAAGTAAACACTTTTGTTAAGCAACGTTGAGAATAATAGATGCCTCCTGGTGATAGCAATAGCCGTATTTTTCTTTCTAACCAAATTGGATGCAACTGGAATAAAATGAAAAAACTGGAAGCAAGTCATATTTCTTTTGGAAGAGGAAAAATCTTCTTCCAGTTTGGTTAACCAAACTGGAAGAAGAAAATTCTTGCTACCAGTTCTTTTATAGGTTAAGGTTGATAGTAGTCACTGTGGCAGAGTGAGTTAGCGCGCTAGGCATTGCACACATGGTGACCTGGGTTCGATTCCCAGCGGGGGAGGATTCTGCTCTGTACTTGGATGTTTGGGGTCCACTCATACCTCGTGAGGAAAAATGAGTAGCTGCTCTGATGTAAAGCAGCGACCAGTGGCAGAATCATAGGCAAAAAAAATAATACGAGATATTGTAAATTAAAGTGGTAAAGTCCTATGATTCTGCGCTACCCACTAAAATTGTGACATAATAACACAAAGAAAAAGCATTATTATAGGTTAACTCCATTGTTTATCTTTAAAAGTACCGAAACGCATTTTTCTTTCACGAATAGTGGGGAAGCTAAACTGGAAATATTTGGAATAAAATGGAAATATTTGGAAATATCGAACCTGGAAAAAAAAATTATCCAAAAGAAAAATATCCCTATTGTGTGCGGCAAGGTGTTGTAAAAGCTCACCTTAACAACCTATATGTATATTACCTTTTCGAATTTGCCATCATCTATTTATTTTCTCTTCATAGACTGTGAGTGAAGTGGACGCCAAGATTAAGCCTGTGCAGCATGCAGAGAAGATTTACGCCACTCTCAGAGAGTGTCGGGAGCAAGTGGGACTGAAGAAGATCAAAGGTATGTGTGACACTTGTGACAGCTAACAAAAAACATTGCAAACGGGTGGCAATTTTGAGATTTTTTATTAAATCACTTACCTTACCTTACCAATTGGCACTACAGCCCGGAGTGGGCCTTGGCCTCTTCAACAATGCTTCGCCATTCAACTCTGTTGTTTACTACGTCTTTCCATCCTCTGACTCCAATCATTTGCAGGTCTTTAGTGACATCATCAATCCATCTCATCCTGGGTCTTCCTCTTTTCCTGGTACTGTATATTTTTGCATTCATGATTTTTTTGGGCATTCTTGATTCATCCATGCGTTGTACATGACCAAACCATCTTATTCGTTGAGACTTGATGAACTTAATTATATCTTCCCCGTTGAGTATGTCATGGATTTCGGAATTGTACCTGATACGCCAGTTATCTTCATCTACTCTGACGGGACCATAAATTCTGCGAATAATTTTTCTTTCGAATCTTCGGATCTTTTCTTGGTCGTCTTTGGTTAGTACCCAGTTTTCACTACCATATGTGATTATTGGTCGAATGGTGGTCTTATAGATTTTTAACTTGGTATTTCTAGATATAAGCTTGCTTTTGAGGAGTTTTTGATTAGCGAAGTATGCTTTGTTTCCCAGTTGTATTCTTTCTTGAATTGCGTTACTAGTTCTTCCATTGTTATTGATTATTTCACCAAGATATTTGAATTTTGTAACTCCTTAAAACTTTTTGTCACCAATTTGTAGGTCTTCCAATGTTCTTCTTTCTTCTGAGGCTGATAGTTTCATAAACTTGGTTTTACTCACATTCACAATTAATCCCTGTTCTTTGCCTTTTTCCTCCAATTCTTTGTATAATTCAATCAGTCTTTGTTTTGTCCGCGATATTAAGGCAATGTCATCAGCGTATGCACAAATCTGGGTGGATTTAATAAAGATAGTGCCTCTTTGGTCAATGTTTTTAACAGCTTTGTGTAGTGCAATAATGAATAGAGTTGCAGAAAGTGAATCACCTTGCCTTACCCCTGCGTTGATTTCAAAAGGGTCACTTAGGATATTGTCTATCTTCACCTTGGCTTTTGATTTTTGCATGGTCATCATCGCAAGGTTAATTAGTTTTGCGGGTATGTTGAGATCTTGCATGGCGATTTTCACTTTGCTGCGCTGAATCTGATCAAAGGCTTGTTTAAAGTCAATAAATAGTATGTGTAAATCTATGTCATATTCATAACATTTTTCGAAAATTTGTCTTACAACAAATAATTGATCATTGGTACCTCTTGCTGTTCTAAATCCGCATTGGTATTCACCAATTTTGTCCTCTGTAAATTCCTTAATTCTGTTGTTGATTATGGTTGTTAGTACCTTGTATGCTGTACTGAGTAGGGTGATTCCACGATAGTTCTCACACATCAATTTGTCTCCTTTCTTGTGTATGGGGCAAATTATCCCCACATTCCAACCATCGGGCATGGTCTCATTCTCCCATACTTGTTTTATCATGTCATGTATTGTATTTTCTATAGCATATCCTCCATATTTTATAAGTTCTGCGACAACACCATCTTCTCCTGGAGCTCTATTGTTTTTCATTCTTTTTATTGCATTAGACACTTCATCTATACTTGGTACATCTTCTAGCCTTTGGTTGACATCGGCTATAGTGGTGTTTTGTACAGTTTCGTTTTCACAATCTTTGTTCAAAAGGTTTTCAAAATGCGTTTTCCACTTCTCTATTATTTTACTTTCGTCCATTTCTATAGTTCCATCATTGTTCCTGTATCCTCTGGCTCTTGGTTGAAATTTTTTCTGTGTTTTCTTCAGTGCTTGATAGAACTTTCTCTGCTCACCTTCTCTATTCATATATTCAATTTCTTTGATCTTGTCTGTCATACTATCTTTCTTTTTCTTTTTCAGGATTCTTTTGGCTTCTTTTCTTAATTCCTTATAGGCTTCACAGTTTCTCCTTGTATTTCTAGCTAACATAGCCCGTCTTGTTCGATTCTTCTTGTTTATAATCTCCTCACATTCTTGGTCAAACCATCCACGGTTTCTCTCATTACCAATCTCACCAACAATTTCTTTTGCGGCTTTCAGTATGCTGTCCTTGACGTGTTCCCATTTTTCATTGATTGTTGTACCTTGCGTTCCTTCTAGTTCTTCTTTTAGTTTTTCTTGATATTGATGTAATAGGTTATCATCATTTTTTAAATTTGAAATATTCCATTTCATCTGCCTTGTTCTTTTAAGGTTTTGTAGTACAGCTACTCTTTCTCTCATAACTACTTTAACCAAGTAGTGATCAGAATCTATGTTGGGTCCTCGGCATGCTCTTACATCCATTATTGACGAGTAATGTCTTTTAGACACCAGAACATGATCAATTTGATTGACCTCTTCCCTTCCAGGAATTTTCCATGTGCCAAGATGAATTGTTTTATGTTGGAAGGATGTGCTTCGGATGAAAAGTTTGTTTTGAGCTGCAAAGTCTGTGAGGTAGTCTCCATTCTTGCTGTTTTCCTTGTGAAGTGAGTATTTCCCAGCTACTTCTGCTTGATCCTCATGTCCTCCAATTTGGGCATTGAAATCACCCATGATGAGTTTTATATCATATCTAGGTATTTGTGATAGTAATTGGTCTAACTCATCATAGAATATTTCTTTGTCTTCATCAGATTTTTCTTCTGTTGGTGCATGAACAGAGATGACAGAGATATTTCTGAATTTTCCCTTCAGGCGTATTCCACATATTCTATCATTGATGTAATTATATTCCATAATGCTGCCTCTTACTGATTTGTTTATTATAAAACCGGTGCCCAAGTGTCCAGTTCTTGCTTCAGGTCCGCTGTATATTATACTGTAGTCTTTCTTATCAATCCTACCTTGACCCTGCCATCTTATCTCTTGCAATGCTATGATGTCCAATTTGTGTTTAATCATTTCATTGGCCAACTCTTGCATTTTGCCTGCTTGTAATAATGTTCTCACATTCCATGTGGCCAATTGAAGATCGTTTGTATCATATTTTTTCCGTGTCCTGGTATTCATGTCCAGATATTCGTTCCGATTTTCAGTCCAGTTAAGCAGTCCATTTTTGTTCCGAGGCTTCTGTTGAAGTTTCGTAGCATTTTGTCCCGAGGGACATTTTAAGGTTTCGGGTCGCTAGCCCGAAGCCCAACCCCCAACCTGGAGGACCAGGTCAATGTTTAAAGTCCATTGACACGACGATTATTAAATCACTTATATCTCCAAAACCACTCGACCGATCATCTTCGAATGTGTTATTTTTGGTAGAATACCATTTCCCTACATTCCAGAATCTACAAAATATTCTGTATCGGCAAGTCGTGAACCTTATTTTTTACTTTTTTGTCCAAAATTTTAGATTTTCTTCAATATCAGAGCTAAATCAAAATTTATTTAAAAAAATAAATATAAATGCACTATGTCAAACGCTAATACGCATGTACATACAAAATTTAATCAAAATCGGGTGTACCGTTCACGAGATATAAGAGTTTAAGTTAAAAGTTAGTTCTCAGGCGCATGGCCTCTATCACCAAGAACCGCTAGTGCGAAGTTGATGAATTTAAAAAATGGGACCGTCTACAGAATGTCTTTTATATGTTTACAAAAATTCGTCAAAATCCGTTCAGTAGTTTCTGAGATTTGCGCGTAAAAAGGAGGTTGCTCAGGAGGTTATGAAACGAAACGTCCAGAAATATGAAAAAATTGAAATCGGAGCAATAAAATATTTTTTTATATACAAAAAAAATTATATACAGATTGAACAAAATACTTCTGATTTCTAATCTATATGTATATAAAAAACACTGCCAATTATGGACACAATACTTCCTCGTGATTGTTTCACATTGTTAACACGTGCCAGTTTTGAGATTTTATACAAAATTAATTGTATCTCCAAAACGACTGAACCGATTTTCTTCAAATTTGATTTATATGGTAGAAAACCGTTTTTTCTACAATCTAGATTCCACAAAAAATTCTGTATCGGCAAGTCGTGGTCCTTATTTTTTGACTTTTTTGTCCAAAATTTCGGATTTTCTTATATATCAGAGTCAAATTATAATTAATTTAAAAATAAATATAAATAACTTAAGAAAAACAATAATATGCATATTCTTACAAAATTTCATCAAAATCGAGTGTACCGTTCACGAGATATAAGCGTTTAAGTAAAAAGTTAGTGGTCAGGCGCATGGTCTCTTTCACCCAGAACCGCTAGTACGAATTCAATGAATTTAAAATGGGACCATCTACAGAATGTCTCCTAGATATGTGCAAAATTTCAACAAAATCGGTCGAGTAGTTTCTGAGATTTGCGCGTTACAAGGAATCGTTTTAACAGACCGACGGATCGACAGACCGACAGACGGACACAAAACCAAATTTACTCAGTAGGTTATGAAACGTCCAGAAATATGAAAAAAATTGAAATCGGA
The DNA here is from genome assembly GCA_024516035.1 of Bactericera cockerelli. Lineage (NCBI taxonomy): Eukaryota > Metazoa > Arthropoda > Insecta > Hemiptera > Triozidae > Bactericera > Bactericera cockerelli. Next base: position 7,615,193 of record CM044962.1, on the reverse strand, counting down.
GCAAAAAAATATTTTTTTTTACAAAAACGAACACAATACTTCCGATTTCTAATATTAGAAATTTCTCGGAAGTAAAAAATACTTGAAGTAATGATATTTTTCGGTTCTAAGTGCGGTTAGCTTTTAGAGAAGGTGGGTTTTTACTGCGTGGAAATCCCACACCCCAGGTTAGAATGGATCTGGGTGTCTTTGAAAGATTTTTTTCCTGCCTTTCAGTAAAAAAAATATTAGAAATTTATCGGAACTAAAATTTAAGCAAGTAGGACTGAAGATCGAGTTTATCAACTGGCGACTTCTTGAACGGATCAACTGGTGACTAGAACGAAAACTGCACATTGCATACTTAAATAATTATACGGCGCGAATAAAATCTTATCGAAAATTTGTATAAAGACAACCCGGAAAAGCGTTAATGAAATAAAACAAAATAACTTTTCGACCCACTCTATTTACTCAAGTTTAATTATTATTATTATTAATATTTTCCCCAGGCATTCGCATGCAAGGGTACCTGCTAAAGAAAAGCGAGAAGAACAAGAAATGGAAGAGTCTCTACTTTGTGTTCATTGTGGACGGTACGGACACACACCTCTGCTTCTACGATAACCCCAAGGTACGACTTTTTTTAAATTTATTTATTTATTTAATAACAAGATAACATATACAAAGGTATTTTTCCCAAGCTAAAGCTTCTAAGAAGTTTTGTTCTACAATCTTTATGGTTCTCTTTGGTTCTACAACAAACCCAAGGTAATGAGATAAATAATTAGATTTGCACTCTGTGACGGTAGTCGAACAAACTCGTTTCTGTACAGGCGCAATTTTTTACTTCCTAGAAATTTCTAATATTAGAAATTGGAAGTATTGTGTTTGTTTTCGTAAAAAGAAATATTTTTTTGCTCCGATTTCAATTTTTTTTTTTTTTTTTTTTTTTTTTTTTTAATTTTCATGCCTTTTTGATACCATTTGAAATAGCGTAACGCTAAATTTAATGTGACACTATTTTGCTTAACCCATTAACGCCTAGCGTTGCCATATGGCAACGATGGAGGCAGTGCAAGTTTCTGACCTGTTAGTTCAATACGGTACATTTTACCACTTTATACCATTATAGTTCGCATTGTTGACAATATTTGCTACCTTTTGAATTTTACTAGACAGTTCCAACAGTTGTTCTATCAGTAATTTTGATATTTATTTTTTCAAAATGGATCAACGTTTTCTAACAGTTCAGGCGTCAATTTTTTTTTTTTTTTTTTTTTTTTTAAGCTTTATTAGGTAGAACAAAAAATATATACAGTAGAACACAATGAAATATAAAGAAAAACAAAAAGATTAAACAAATACACAAGAAGGAAAAAAAAAGAGAGAAATGTCCTACCTAAAGGGCGGGGTTATTGCCTGTGGCAATCTCTTCCACCCAACCCTCAATTGGTTTAACTCTATTATTTTTTTTCACAGCGCACGAAGCCCAAAGGCCTGATCGACCTGGCGTGCGCCTACCTCTACCCAGTACACGACTCTGTGTTCAGCCGCCAGTTCTGCTTCCAGATAGTGGAGCGCGCTCTGCCGTGTCTTGCCAACACCACGTACCTCTCTTCCGAGTATGCGGAGACCACCCAGGTAATATTATTAATCTGGTTTCCGTTTTTATTAATATTTTTATTAATAAAAACTTTTTTAATATTTTTTTTTAAATAAAAAAAAAATTAAAAAAAATATATTAATAATAAAAAAAATTAATATTTTTATTAATATTAATAAAAATATTAATTAGTATTAATAAAAAATCTGGTGTGACACCACAAGACTTTCCGTATCACCACCACTGGTGACTCAACGGTATTATTATTACCTGACCTGGTCTTGCTCTACCGTGTCTTGCCAACACCACGTACCTCTCTTCCGAGTATGCGGAGACCACCCAGGTAATGTTGATAAAAAATTAAGTGGCAGAGAATGCCTGAGGCATTAAATTCGCCCCGGATTACAAAACAATTGTAATTAAAAATTAATATTGACCTTTATTATTTTTTTGTAGATACTAGTAAGTTGTTTTTTTTAATTTATTGTTATTAATTCTTTGTTGATGATTTTTTTGTAAAAATAAATAAAGTGTAAATAAATAAATAAAAATCTGGTGTGACACCACAAGACTTTCCATCACCACCACTGGTGACTCAACGATAGACTCAAACTTTAGCCCTATTTACATTTTCAAATAAAATAACATTTGATAATGTTTGATATAATTTTATTTTTCTCGCTTTCTCTTCTCTCATATGGAAGTTTCCCTTATATTCAAGTTCAACTAAAATAACTAAACCATAAATTACCTCTGTTACTAAACCATACTAACTGAACCATAAATTACCTCTTTTCCTCAACCATAATAACTAAACCATAAATTACCTCTGTTTCCTCTGTTCTCACAACTATAAAAACAATTAAGAGGTTGACATACTTACTTCTACTATACTATAAAGTCATTAATAGTTTTTATTTATTCTTAAGTATACAGAATTACAGATAGTCATAGATACTTTTTGAGTTTTGTATAGGTATTTCATATAGGTATTTCTAGTTATAAGATTTTTTTTTCACAGATAATTTATCTATTACTTTAGTTTTATATTTATACAAAAAACATGTAAATAGACCTTATAATAAGGCTCTATCTTTTCAATAAATAAATAAATTTCCCAGGAGTGGATCACAGCTCTGCGCCCCCACTGCGTCTTTATTTTATTATTATTTACTAAACCATAATAACTAAACCATAAACTACCTCTGTTACTAAACCATAATAACTAAACCACAATTACCTCTGTTACTTACAAACCATAATAACTAAACCACAAATTACCTCTGTTACTAAACCATAATAACTAAACCATAAATTACCTCTGTTACTAAACCATAAATTATCTCTGTTACTTACTTTACTTTCCGTGTCCATGTTTGATGTCATGGTGGTGGAAGGATTGATGCTGGTGTGAACCTATTGGACGCCCAGAACCATTGTTCTGGGGACCTTCCGTGTCCAGTGTGTAGTGTATGGTGTATGTGTAGTGTGTTGAAATTAAGTACTGAAAACTGAAAATTTTAAAAATATTTCTTAAAATTTGGTAAGTATTTAAGAACCATAATAACTAAACCATAAATTACCCCTGTTACTAAATCATAATTACTAAATCATAATAACTAAACCATAAATCACCCCTGTTTCCCCAGGAGTGGATCACAGCTCTCCGCCCCCACTGCGTCCCCCAGATGACCCGCTCCCCCAAGATGGCGAAGGTGAGGGAGCTCCGCTGTCTCTCTCTTCACCTCCTCGAGGCTCACCGTCTCCCCTCCAAGCTGGTGCCCTCCCCCTTCTGTGTGATCTCTCTCAACCAGGTGAGACTATCTGTCTGTCCCGCCCTGTCCTAGAACTGAAACTTCTTGCACATTGCATACTTAAATAATTATACGGCGCGAATAAAATCTTATCGAAAATTTGTATAAATATTATACAATTATACAGGCTTTACAGTTACACTCATGTGAATTTGTAAATAAAATTAATAATGACGTTTTACTTCTTTTTTTTTCATTATGTTTTATACTTTATCCTATAAAATATATAAGACCTGTTTGACTATAAAATATGTAAGACCGGTAGCTCAGTGGTAAAGGCGGCACTCTGTGAATCCAAAGATTCCAGAGGTCGCGGGTTCGAGACCCATCAGCTGGCACATGACAAGTTATCCTTCCATTGATGATTGTATGATTTTATTTGTGGTGAAGCACAAGGCCTCTTCACAATTTTTTGGGTAGCGCAGCACTACTAAGAGCCTTCTTCACTTTTCTGATTCTATTACACTAATTTCTTTTTACTCTCGTAATGGCGCCACTAGTCGTTACTCATTCAAGTAACTACTCAGTTTTCCTCACGAGGAATGAGTGGACCCCGTACATCCAAGTACAGAGCAGAAAAATTCCTGCCCCGCTGGGGATCGAACCCAGGTCACCATGCGTGCAATGCCTAGCGCGCTAACTCACTCTGCCACGGTGACGGGAAACCTTATGACCAGAAGGATTTAAATCCGTAAATTTGTTTTGTTTTTTCATCTCACAATTTAGCTTGTATGTGATGATTGTTAAGTAATGTCTTCGTGGTGTTTCAGGTGAAAGTGGCGCGCACTAAAGTGAAGTCAGGGTCGGATCCTATGTTTGATGAGGAGTTCTTACTAGAGTAAGTACTAGAGTCCTCACCAGAGGACTTTTTTTTTTAAAGATGAGTGTTTCACAGCCTTTTTTATTTCGTAGCCATGAAACACAGGAGCTACTGAAGACGCTTGTGGTCTGTGTTGTAGCCTGCCCATTCCGTAGTATGCCTCCCCTCTGATGGGCAAGAAGTTTAGAAATAGACAACAGACTTTTCCGCCCTGACAAGTCAGGCTAGCTTGCAGTTTTCCTAGAACTTAATGGCTTGAAAACCGGCGTGACCGACAGGCTTATTGCCTTGTTAAAACACCGTTAAATCGAGAGAAAAAAATAGTCTTCACGATGGTTGATCGCACATAGAAATATGTGGTTCAGGACGAGCCAACTTTCAATTTAACTTGGCTAGAGAACATCACTCCCCCCCAGTTGTAGTAGTAGTAAACTCTGAATTGAAATTTCTTTACTTAAATCACAAAGAGCGGGGTTATTGGCAATCTCTACCACCCAACCCAAGTTAGTTTCAACAACAACAACATTTACAAGGAGAGATAGGTTTGGGTGGAAGAGATTGGCATAGGCAATAACCCTGCCCTTTAGTTAGGACATATGTATTTATCTATTTATTTCCATTTTATTCTTTATACTAACGGGTTACACCCGCCGCTTCGCCAGCCCATCAGACACACACACACACACACACACACACTCACTCATTTCTCTCTCTCTCTCTCTCTCTCTCTCTCTCACACACACACACACACACACACACACACACACACACACACACTTGGTATGTGACCGCAGCCAATCAAATTGTGACCACAATTTTTTTCCGTCATTTCTGGTTTTCAAAGCTGATTTTTTGCATGGTAAGTCTCGCTGGGGGACTATAAACAGGGAGTAGACCAGCATTGGCTTGGTTCTGGGGGCCCTTGTCAATTATTAGCCTCCTTGTAAAGACAGTTGTTGAAGTGCTGAGTCGTTCCTCCACTGTCTGGCTACCATCGTTCACGATGACGCCACCCTATGATGAAGCTTGGTTACCGAGTATCTTTTGATTTAGCTAATCGTGTGCTCAAATACTGTGTGTTCTAGCGATGTGCCCCCTGACATTCTCACATTCACCATCACCCTGTATAACAAAGGCAAAAGGTCCAAAGACACTCAAGTGGCGGAGCTTACAGTCGATCTCAACACTCTCGTCAACGGGGAAGAGGTAAGAGGAAGCAGTGGCCTAGTGGTTCAAATAATTGGTTACAATGGTTACTGATCCAAAAGTTGCGGGTTTCGAATCTCGGCCGGAGTGAAAAAGTAACCTGTAGGTCGGTGGTTCAAGTCCCGGTTTCAGCGTAGATTTAGTAAAGCGAGTTTGAGTAGTTGTGATATCACGAAAGTGTCTAACACAAATAGAGAGAGAGAGAAAAAAAGTAAAATTTATTTACAAACAACTGACATCACTATCGATGCTTGCCATAAGACACAGTACTCTTGTTACTTGTGTTTTGAGGTAGACAATGACGATGGTTATTTTCAGGATGGTTTGTATAGGTGGTTATGAAATATACGACAAGAATCGCGAACAGCTTTTAACTGATAACTTTTCATAACTTTCTTTTATTTATTCGTTAAACCAAATAGAATCAATGAACATGAAAGGAGCCTAGACATTGGATCTGGGCGTCCATAAATAATAAACGTTGAATATATTAACAACAACTGACATCTCATGATGTATGCCTATAGACACAGTTGTACATAGTTTGGTGATTTTGAACAATAATAATGGTGGATGAATTTTTTTTTTTTTATGTTTTTTTTTGATGTTTTGTTCAGGTGTTGTTTTTATAGATTTTATATAATCCTCTCACCACCATGATTTAGGTATTACTAGCTATCTCACGGACACGGAACTATTATTATTATTTGTTCTATTCGATTCCCCAGACGGAGGACTGGTTCTCGCTGGCCGGAGTCACGCCCATAGGAGAGTGGGGCAGTCTGCGGCTGAGGTTCCGCTACTCACACGACCTGGTCATGCCCAGTGAGGAGTACTCGCCCCTCCAGCAGCTGCTCCTAGAGCCAGACCTGACGGTGGTGAAGGCGCTGGCCACCGTGTGCCACGGGGACAGGAGTCGGCTGGCGTCCTCCTTGCTCAGAATATTCAGGTATTGTATAGTATAGTATAGTAGTGCTTTATTTAGACTGTCGGCTCGAGACAGGGAGTCCCATTATGCTAACAGTTTAATATAGCACCTCTTTATTTATTGTATATTTTATACAGGATTTTATTGTATATTTTATACAGGTAATGTATTTTTTTTTTAAGTTTCCATGTATTTATGAATCTGTGAATCCAGAGGTTCCAGAGAGGAAGAGATTGCCAGAGACAATAACCCCTCCCTTTAGTTAGGACATATATGTTCATATTTATATATTTCTATTCTTTTTCCTTTTTACTGTACCTATATATTGTTTCAATTTTTTATTGTTATAATAATTAGTTGTATTGTACATATCTAATGAAGTGTTTAATAATAATAAGAACTGGGTATTCAGTTTGCCATCGACGCTGGCTAGACTATGAAATTAAAACTCGCATTCCTCGCAACTCGAGTCTGTCCCGGTAGCTCAGTGGTAAAGGTGGCACTCTGTGAATCCAGAGGTTCCAGAGGTCGTGGGTTCGAAACCCAGCCGGGACATGACAATTTTTCCTCCCATTTGGGATTTTTACCACATAATAATATGTCTTGGCCTTCCGCTAGAATAATGGAACTTTATTAGGCCGTATCGGGCAGTACAAAAAAGGCGATATTATTATTATTATTTTTTTTTCACAAATAAACATCTTAAAAAAATAAAAAATCTTGTGCTGAAGGAGGACCCTTACTCAGCTGCTATTGTTTATTCTGTATGATATGTAACTAAATCCCATATTGTGTATGAAAAGGCAACTTGTTTGCGATTAAAGTTTTAAAAAAAAAATATTAGAAATTTATCTGAAGTAATAAACGACGACTAACTTCGCTCCAGATACGAAACGAAGGAAGCGGAACTGCTCACTTCGCTCAACGACTCGGAGATCGCCGGCGAGGATGAAACCAGCCACCTGTTGCGGGGCGACTCGCTCACCACCTCCCTGATGGACCTGTATATGCGCTCCGTGTGTGGCGACTTCCTCAAGGCAGCCCTGACCGACATCACCGTCAAACTGCTGGAGACCAAGCAGAGCTGTGAGGTGAGTGTTTTTTGAAGGGGTTTTTTGTTGTTGTGGATTTTGAAGGGGTTTTTTGTTGTTGTGTATTTTGAAGGGGTTTTTTTGTGTGGATTTGGGCCCTGACCGACATCACCGTCAAACTGCTCGAGACCAAGCAGAGCTGTGAGGTGAGTGTGGATTTTGAAGGGGTTTTTTGTTGTTGTGGATTTTGAAGGGGTTTTTTGTGTGGATTTTGAGGGTTTTTTGTGTGGATTTTGAAGGGGTTTTTTTGTGTGTTGATTTTGAAGGGTTTTTTTGTGTCGATATTAGGTGGCCCTGACCGACATCACCGTCAAACTGCTCGAGACCAAGCAGAGCTGTGAGGTGAGTGCTTTTTTGAAGGGGTTTTTTGTTGTAATTTTTGAAGGTTTTTTTTTTTGAAGGGGTTTTTTGTGACGATTTTGAAGGTTTTTTTGTGTGTGGATTTTGAAGGCGGCCCTGACCGACATCACCGTCAAACTGCTGGAGACCAAGCAGAGCTGTGAGGTGAGTTGTGGATTTTTTGAAGGGGTTTTTTGTTGTTGTGGATTTTGAAGGGGTTTTTGCTGCGGGGCGACTCGCTCACCACCTCCCTGATGGACCTGTATATGCGCTCCGTGTGTGGCGACTTCCTCAAGGCGGCCCTGACCGACATCACCGTCAAACTGCTGGAGACCAAGCAGAGCTGTGAGGTGAGTGTGGATTTTTTTTGAAGGGGTTTTTTGTTGTTTGTATATTTTGAAGGGGTCTTTTGTTGTTGGGGATTTTGAAGGGGTTTTTTGTGTGGATTTTGAAGGGGTTTTTTTTGTGTGGATTTTGAAGGGGTTTTCTTTGTGTGGATTTTGAAGGGTTTTTTTTGTGTGTGGATTTTGAAGGAATTTTTTGTGTAGTTTTGAAGGGGTTTTTTGTGTGTGGATTTTGAAGGGGTTTTTGTTGCGGGGCGACTCGCTCACCACCTCCCTGACGGACCTGTTTGACGGTGATATCGGTGGTGAGCGAGTCGCCCTGCAACAAAAACCCCTTCAAAATCCACACACTAAAAACTCCTGACCGACATCACCGTCAAACTGCTGGAGACCAAGCAGAGCTGTGAGGTGAGTTGTGGATTTTGAAGGGGTTTTTTGTTGTTGTGAATTTTGAAGGGGTTTTTGTTGCGGGGCGACTCGCTCACCACCTCCCTGATAGACCTGTATATGCGCTCCGTGTGTGGCGACTTCCTCAAGGCGGCTCTGACCGACATCACCGTCAAACTGCTGGAGACCAAGCAGAGCTGTGAGGTGAGTGTGGATTTTTTGAAGGGGTTTTTTGTTGTTGTGGATTTTGAAGGGGTTTTTTGTTGTGTGGATTTTGAGGGTTTTTTTTTTAATTTCCAAATATGTAGATAATAATAATAATAATCATTTTTCCTCACAAACTCTGCCCCGCTGGGGATCGACCCAGGTCACCGTGCGGCTAGCGCGCTAACTCACTCGGCCACGGTGACTTGGTATTGATATTTATTTTATTGTGAAAATATACAAAAATGCACGTACACAATGTTACAGAGAAGTGGAACAAAAGACAAAAAGTACAAATAAGATGACATAAAATAAAAGGGGGGGGTGAAAAAAAATTGAGCTAATATTTATATAGGTTCTATAAGACATTTGATTAGATGGAGGGTAAGAATGGAAAGATGACTAGACAGAATGGAAGATTGACTGATTATGAAACGAGAGATTGGGTCAGATCCTGCAGACTGTAGGGAGACACATTCATGATAATCTCCCTGAGTGAGGTTTTGAATAAATCAATGTTATTGTTCTCCTTTAGTGCGTTTGGTAATATAAAAAAAAGTTATCATATTTGTGTTATTCACTTTCGTGATATCACAACTACTCAAACTCGCTTTTACTAAATCTACGCTGAAACCGGGACTTGAACCACCGACCTCTCCAGGTTACAAGTCCGCTGCCTTATCGACCAAGCCACTGAGGTCGGATTTGTTTGGTAATACATTTGTTTGGTAATGTATATTGTAGATTTTAATAAAATAAAATGATTCTATTGTTCTCAGTTGAACCCCAACAAGATGGAGTCGCCCGAGGAGGCGTGCGCCAATGCAGAGTTCCTGCTACAGGTGCTGGATGATGTGACTCTCAGCATCTTCATGTGCGCCGACGCGTGCCCGCGGTGAGTGTGGGTTGGGTGGAAGAGATTGCTCTAGGCAATAACCCCGCCCTTTAGTCAGGACATATGTTTTTGTATATTTTCTATTCTTTTTCATTTTTTTTTTTTTTACTATCGTTTGGACCATCTATGGGTCACGGATATCTTTATTTCTTTCATGATACAAAGTAAATTTACAGAGTGATTCACAAATTACAAATGAAAAAGCTACACAATAGAGACAGATTTACAGATATTACAACTAGATATGTATTTTTATAGTATAATATATATTGTTTCCATTTTTTTTTTTTTTCATTGTTAAAATAATTATTTGTATGTACAAATTATCCATTTATATCTAATAAAGCGTTGTATAATAATAATAATGAGTTTGGGTGTTCAGAATCGAAGCCTTAATTCTGGTAGTCAAGTGGTTAACGCGCTAGTCTGGTATCCGTTGGTTTGAATCGCAGTCTCGTGAAATCTCGGGATTGACGTTGTGAGATTCGTGAAATCTCGTTTTATATTCCGAGGTTCGTGCAGTCTCGTGTTTCATACTTTCCGTCTCTCTTCCTCCACAGAACGCTCCGCTACATCTGTCACTGCCTCCAGCACTTCGTGAAACCTCGGGATTGATGTTGTGAGATTCGTGAAATCTCGTTTTATATTCCGAGGTTCGTGCAGTCTCGTGTTTCATACTTTCCGTCTCTCTTCCTCCACAGAACTCTCCGCTACATCTGTCACTGCCTCCAGCACTTCGTGAAACCTCGGGATTGATGTTGTAAGATTCGTGAAATCTCGTTCTATATTCCGAGGTTCGTGCAGTCTCGTGTTTCATTCTCTCCGTCTCTCTTCCTCCACAGAACGCTCCGCTACATCTGTCACTGTGTCCAGCACTTCGTGCTGTCTCGTGACTCCTCGGGATTGATGTTGTGAGATTCGTGAAATCTCGTTTTATATTCCGAGCTTCGTGCACACTCGTGCAGTCTCGTGTTTCATACTCTCCGCCTCTCTCTTCCTCCACAGAACTCTCCGCTACATCTGTCACTGCCTCCAGCACTTCGTGCAGTCTCGTGAAATCTCGGGATTGATGTTGTGAGATTCGTGGCATCTCGTTTTATATTCCGAGGTTCGTGCAGTCTCGTGTTTCATACTCTCCGTCTCTCTTCCTCCACAGAACTCTCCGCTACATCTGTCACTGTCTCCAGCGTTCGGTGCTCGCCAAGTGGCCGCACGAGCGGTTCGTGCGAACTCGGGTCGTGTCGGGTTTCATCTTCCTCCGACTCCTATGCCCCGCCCTTCTCAACCCGAGGCAGTTCGGGCTCCTCCCCTCCCCGCCCCCTCAGCACGCCTCCCGCTCTCTCATCATGGTGAGTGGGGAACGATTGGCGCAGTGGTAAGGTACTCGCTCGTCATGCGGAAGGTCCCGGGTTCGAACCCCCCACTGCCGACATATTTTTGTTGTTTTAATTACAATAGCTGGGTGGAAGAGATTCTCATATTTTTTCGTCTACTGTTTTATGGCTACGAAATAAAAAAATCTTACTTTGGCTCATCTTTTTTCTTCTTCCTTAAAAAAATAAAAAATAGAAAGAAATAAATCTTACTCACTTATCCCATGTCCAATTCTTAAAAGATATAAAATGATAAAACCGACCTCAGTAGCTTGATCGATAAGGCAGCGGACTTGTAACCTGGAGGTTAGTGGTCAGCGTAGAATTAGTAAATCGAGTTTGAGTAGTTGTGATATCAAAATATGATAACTTTTTTTTTAACAATAGCAAAGTGGTACATATAAACAAAACCTGATTCAATTTCCCAGGTGGCCAAATGTCTCATGAACCTCGCTAGTCTGGTGGAGTTTGGAGGCAAAGAACAATACATGGAGGTGGTCAACCCGTTCATTCTCAAAAACAAAGAGCGGATGGTGGTCTTTCTCGATCAACTGTCGGTGAGTAAATAAATAAATGTGTGTTCTGTGTGTCACAGTGGAATCTCGCTAACGCGAAATCCCGATAAAGTAGAACCCCGTTATTATGATTCCCGATATTATGAACTTCGGATAAAATGAACTTTTTTTCCGCAATTTTTTTTTTTTTAATGGAATTTTTCTCTGATTTCTCAAGAATTACTGACTTCTTTAGATCCTCACAATAGGTCTATGTACAATGTACATACATATTTCGCATTTATGTACCTAATCTGTACTTAAATTAACATTCAAATACATGTACCCCCGTTCATATGTCTAAAATTTGCCTAATTTCCCTTTCTTTTACCTATGATTATTCGATCGATTATATGGAACCCCAATATTATGAACCTTAACATTGAACCCCGCTATTATGAACTACCCCTGGTCCCAATTAGTTCATAATAACGGGGTTCTACTGTAGGTCGAAAATCCCGTTAAACTCATCTGATGAGGAGAATCAAATATATTTTTTTAAATACAAATTCGTTTAACTCATAGATAAAACACCTCCCGCATATCTGCTGTCCTCTTCATTGTTCTCAACACACTCGCCGCATTTCCAACCTGAACAGCCAAACTTATTCGTTGCATCAAGTATGATTTTGCTCTCTTCTCTCCTGTCACACATGCTATCCGCTCTCCCAACTCTTTTAAAAACTTCTTCCCATCTTTGCAAATTGGCCCCATGGTTTCAATCGCAACGGGTACCAAGTGATAATCACTTGCAATTTGCTTGTATTTGTATCCCGTTAATTTATCTAACCATGTTTTTTACACAAAAAAAAAATTAATCAAATTCGCTCGGCATTTTCAGAACGTGAGCGAGAAGCCGGGGACTGCCGAGGCGGATAAACTGAAGGGAGACGTGGGCCGCGACCTCGCGACAATTCACCACATCTGTGTCACCCACCTGAAGGAGCTGCAGACGATGAGCCGCAGCCAGGTGAGAATAGAATAGAAATTACCTTGTTTATACTGCCGAGGTGATACTAAAAAGTCCCTTTATTCCAGCAGTCTAAACAAGGTCTCGTTTATTTTCAAATTTAAACAGACATTTTGTACATACATTTAATATTCTTAAGATTATATACACAAAATAAACCTTGCTTAGGTTAAAAAAAAGAAGAGAGAAAAAAAGAAAGGAAAATAATAATAATAAAAGGTGAGTCCTTTTTTTAATAGTTTTCATTCACCCATTGCGTACCGATTCCTTTTTTTTTCCTTTTAGTTCACGAGTTATGCCCGTTTCTACAATAAAATACAAAAAAAAATCACAATAAAATTAAACACTTATTATTATTATTATTATACAACGCTTTATTAGGTATAAATAATACAATGAAAATGAAAAAGAATAGAAAATATAAAAAAACATAAGTCCTAACTAAAGGGAAGGGTTATTGCCTATGGCAATCTCTTCCACCCAACCCTTTGACTAGAATTAAAAAAACTTATGCCTAGAATTAAAAAAAAACACTTATGATTAGCTTATAAAAAACACTTATGACTAGCTTATAACTACCTATCTAAATAGCTCAGAAGTTCTACCATAGAGCAGGTTAACAGATAGAGGTCGTTTAACCTGATAACCCCAGGAGACCGGGCTCAATTCAATCTATTTCAGCTGTCCATCACATATGATACACAGGTTTCCTTCGATAAATAATAATGTTTATTTACATAGGAGTCTGTGTCTATCACATGTGATTCCCAAATAAAGAATCCGCTAAGCATGCAAATTTTGTAATACTGTCTATCACATTTGATAACCAGCCTCTAAGATAAGGATAACCTCGTCTATCATATCTGATCACCAGGTACCCAGAAGACGGTGTCTTATCATATATGATACCCATGGTACGTAATGGGTGAAACATAACTGTTACGCCAGCCTCCGTGCCGTAACGAGGCGACACTTTCCTTTTACATCCATGCCATTCCGAAAACGGAAAAACTCGGTCAGAATTTTCCGCTCCGGCCGGGATTTGAACCCACAACTTCCGGGTCGGTAACCAATGCTCTTAACCACTGAGAAGTAATGGCTGTATGGAATGGCCTTGCCAACCAATGCCAAAAAAAAAAAACACTGAGAAGTATTATTATACTTCTCAATTAGGTGCTGGTTATTTTATTTCCTACGTATAGTAAATTCATTATTTTTTTTACTTTCTCTGTTCCATTGCAGGCGTCACTGAAGAAACTCGTCATAGTCACTGATATGTTGAGTAAGCACAAGGAGAAGTACATGGAAATGATGTAGAGTGAGAGTTGTGCAATTCAGGAAGTCTATTTCTAACCCTTGGCTGTGCAATGCTCTCTCTTACTCTTTATGTTGAGTAAGCACAAGGAGAAGTACATGGAAATGATGTAGAGTGAGAGTTGTGCAATTCAGGAAGTCTATTTCTAACCCTTGGCTGTGCAATGCTCTCTCTTACTCTTTATGTTGAGTAAGCACAAGGAGAAGTACATGGAAATGATGTAGAGTGAGAGTTGTGCAATTTAGGAAGTCTATTTCTAACCCTTGGCTGTGCAATGCTCTCTCTTACTCTTTATGTTGAGTAAGCACAAGGAGAAGTACATGGAAATGATGTAGAGTGAGAGTTGTGCAATTCAGGAAGTCTATTTCTAACCCTTGGCTGTGCAATGCTCTCTCTTACTCTTTATGTTGAGTAAGCACAAGGAGAAGTACATGGAAATGATGTAGAGTGAGAGTTGTGCAATTCAGGAAGTCAATTTCTAACCCTTGGCTGTGCAATGCTCTCTTTTACTCGAAATGTTGAGTAAGCATAAGGAGAAGTACATGGAAATGATGTAGGGTGAGAGTTGTGCAATTCAGGAAGTCAATTTCTAAACCTTGGCTGTGCAGTGCTCTCTCTTACTGGATATGTTGAGTAAACACAAGGAGAAGTACATGGGAATGATGTAGAGTAAGAATTGTGCAGTTTAGAAGTCGATTTCTAACCCTTGGCTGTGCAATGCTCTCTCTTACTCGATATGTTGAGTAAGCATAAGAAGAAGTACATGGAAATGATGTAGAGTGAGAGTTGTGCAATTCAGGAAGTCAATTTCTAACCCTTGGCTGTGCAATACTCTCTCTTACTTGATATGTTGAGTAAGCACAAGGAGAAGTACATGGAAATGATGTAGAGTGAGAGTTGTGCAATTCAGGAAGTCAATTTCTAACCCTTGGCTGTGCAATGCTCTCTCTTACTCGATATGTTGAGTAAGCATGAGGATAAGTACATGGGAATGATGTAGAGTAAGAATTGTGCAATTTAGAAGTCGATATCTAACCCTGGGATATTCAATGCTCTCTCAATATCTTGAGTAAGCATAAGGAAAATGAAACCTCCACGAGTTTAGTAGGTTTTTTTACTTCCGAGAAATCTATACTTATAAAAGAGAGTTTCACTGACAGACTGATTCATCACTGTTTCTCCGAACTGGTAAGTCCTAGGAAGCTGAAATTTGGTAGGTAGCTTTGTCTTATAGTCAAGATGTGCAATAAGACGGGATTTTTCGAAATTCCCACTACAACACCTGCCATTGGCGAAAAAGGATTTTTTGCTTTCACGGCCATGCCTCGGCCCGCAAAGCGCGCGATAGCCCGCTAGTTCCTAATATTAGAAATCGGAAGTTTTGTGTTCGTTTTTGTAAAAATAATAACATTTTTTCACTCCAATTTCAATTTTTTTCATATTTCTGGACGTTTCATAACTTCATGAGCTACTGTGTATGTCTGTCGGTCTGTCTGTTAAAAATATTCTTTGTAACGCGCAAATATCGGAAACTACTGTAAACATATTGGAGATGTTCTGTAGATGATCCCATTTTAAATTCATCATATTCGTACTAGCGGTTCTGGGTGAAAGAGACCATGAGCTTGACCACTAACTTTTTACTTAAACGCTTATATCTCGTGAACGGTACACCCGGTTTTGATGAAATTTTGTATATATATGCATATTATTGTTTTACATATGCCATTTATATTATTTTTTAAATTAATTATGATTTAGCTCTGTTTTTAAGAAAATCCAAAACTTTGAAAAATTAAGTCAAAAAATAATGTCCACGACTTGACGATACAGAATTTTTGTAGAATCTAGAATGTAGGAAAAACGGTATTCTACCATATAAAACAAATTTGAAGAAAATCGGTTCACCGGTTTTGGAGATACAAGTGATTTAGTACAAAATCTCAAAATTGCCACGTGTAGACAATGTGAACCAATCACGAGGAAGTATTGTGTCAATAATTGGCAGTGTTATTTACTTTTTACTCTATTTAGAAAAAAAGATTCGCTATTGAAAAAAAACTGATCCTCAAACTATTTTTTGGATTTATTTTATATCTAATTTTCTCATGTATGAACTTTTTCTTTTAAAATGTAATTTTGTGTCCTTTATTTTTCCTACACATGAAAATAGTAACACACGGTGATTTCGCATGATAATTTAATTTGCAAAAAAAAAGATAAAAACTTTTGATAATGTGCCAAATTTTATTATTTTTTTTCCTGTCGTGTTTTTCACTTGCTGTTTTTGATGAGTTTTCTTACTTGTTATTTTGCCATTAATCCATAACAATATTGAATCCATTTTAGGGAATTCCTAAGAAAAACTACTGTGGATTTATGAAATGTGTATTTTTTTAACGTCGCTTTCAACTGCATGGTCAATGGTCATATTATCACGACGGGGGTGTTACCCTCCATTCGCAGGAAATTCACAAACCTGCTACCCACATTAACCTCACCCAGCCTGGGTTGGCCCGGAAAGCCTGCATCACGAAGTCTCCAATTCGCTGGACGTTGCTTAACTTCGGTGCTCTTACGAGAACCGGTGCATTCAACCCGCCATCGACGCTGGCAATGTGTAACTTTAAAAACCGTCAGGGACCTAATTATATCATGCTACAAAAAATTTCTCTCGCCATACAAAAAAGTCGCAGAGATAATTAGCTCGGAGTTTGAGGATAGCATAAAAGCATTTGAAAATAAAAACAACGCTTTGGGGCATTTATTTTCTTCTTCTTCATAATCGCCCAATTTTCAATTTGCATATTATTGGGAGCCATACAATTTTTTTCTATCCCTAGACATCATTACATACTTAAGTCTTTGTTCAAGAAATCAATTTTTGGTCGCAATGACATCTCTCTAGTGGGGTGTTGCCTATTCTTTTTTTTCCCCCCCTTCATACTTTTTCAATTTTTCATTGTTTACTATTATTTTCGAAATATAATTTGATTAAATATAGATATACTCGAGTCATATATTCTAAGATTAAATACATGCGTTGCTTTTGTTTCTTAACAGTTTCAGACAGTTCAGATTCTAATATTATTATTATTATTATAAACTGGTTGGAGTTCCACAAGAGAAGACCAATTATCACACCGTCCTCTATTTAGATCTATTGTGACCAGTTAATTCTATTTGGTTTTAACGTCCTGATTTGAAGTAGTCAGGACGGGGGATTTACCCTCTCTTCGCTGGGAATCGTACCAGCTACCCACATTAACCTCATCCAGCCTGGGTAGCACCGAAAATGCCAGCCTCACGAGTTAGAAGGGAAGAGAATTTTCTTCGAAAAGTCTGCCCCAACCGGGAGTCGAACTCGGAATCTCTGGACTACGGACAGTAGTTTCAACCATGGAGGCTGGCGATCAGGTTCTAAGTAAAATCGAATTTTCATTATTAACTAATAAATAATGTAATTATTAATTAAGTACTGTAATAATTAATTAATTACTGTAATTATTAATTAATCACAGTGGAATCCCGTAAGTCGGAGAATTCTTTGGAAATGTTACAGGAACCTGGATATAAGAAAACTCAAGGGGCCAGCGTCGATGGCATGTTGAATACACCGGTTCCCTTCAGAACACCGAAGTTAAGCGACATCCAGCGAGGTTAAGACTTGGATGGGTGACCATTCAAATTCTAATGCTCGTGACGCTGGCTTTTCCCGGCCCCACTCAGGCTGGGTGAGGTCAATGTGAGTAGCAGGTTTGTGAGTTTCCTGCGAATGGAGGGTAAAACCCCCGTCGTGATATGACCATGGCAGTTGAAAGCGACGTTAAACCCCACTTAAAAAAAAAACTCAAGGGACCGGAACCTTTTTCTCTCTTATATTCGGGTTTCTCTTATTAAGAGGTTATTTTCCCTTGCAGAGAGGTAAATTTTACCTGGAAATCGTTCTCTTATATCCAGCTTTGACTGTATTATGGTAGTCAAGTGGTTAACGCGCTGGTCTGGTAATCCAGATATTGTAGGGATCCGTTGGTTCGAATCCCACCCAGTGCATAAATTTTTCCTCATTAAGTGGAGTTTGTGACCACATAATAATAAGACTGAGGGTTAGGTGGTAAGAAATTGCTTTGAGCATTACCCTTGCCTGGTGGTTACCTTCCACTAAAAAGTGTTATTATTATTATATATTATCTATAAAAAATAAGTTTATTTGTGTTATTATTTCACAATTTTAGTGGGTAGCGCAGAATTATAGGACTTTTCCATATCTTTAATATCCCAAATATCTTATTTTTGCCTATAATTCCGCCACAGGTCTCTGCTAACATTGAAGCAGCACCGCTGGGGATCGAACCCAGGTCACCTAGCGCGCTAACTCACTCGGCCACGCCGATTACTATTATTATGGTTAAATAAAAACTACAAAAATTAATTAAATATAACTATAAAACAACAACATTTATTTTTTTGATACAATCTGGAATTTTGTTGACAAGTTTAGAAAAAATAAAAACTGGTTTCAGTCGAAAATTTGGGTAACATGAGAAAACATTGCACGGTGTGCTAAGCCTTCTTAAAAGAAGCAAAATCTTTCTTTTTTAACAAAAACTTCAAATTTCTTGGCAATTTGAATTGGTTTAGCGTTCATCTATCTTAAAGGTACGAAAATCATTCTTTTTTCTTAAATAAAAACTTCAAATTTCTAGGCAATTTGAATTAGTTTAGCGTTTATCTATCTAAAAAGTAGAAATCATGTTTATTATATTTGAAAACCAAAACTTGAAATTTCTTTTCAATTTGAATTAGTTTACCGTTTATCGATCATGAAGGTAGCAAAATCATTGTTATTTTTTGAAAACAAAAACTTCAAATTTCTTATTAGAACGCAAGATACAGAACTTCTTGGAGAGGTTTAGACGGTTAATCGAGTCATGCTGACAGAATGATAAGAAACAAAAGTAAATAAAATACATTAATATAAAAAAAAACTTCAACATTTTACAAAAACTGTGAGGATGCAGTTTCTAGAACCATCTTTATAAATACCTGCACAAAAGACTCTCAAGCCTTTAAGTACAACAAAAAAACAAATTTAAATTACAATTTTAAGACCCACCGAAATCGCCACAATAAATAAATAGTATAAAAATGACGTCTCTTGGTACTCTTTGAGACTAAAAAATAAATATTATCTGTGCTGAACTTAATGACTCATTATAAGCACGGCCATTAACCTTTGGATTGTGCATAAAGTTGATTGATTAAATCTGTTCATTAGCAACTATGCACTTGGGCCTTAATAGATGGAAATCTGCGGGTTATTGTTCAACACCAAATAAATTAATTGATCGTTACTTTTGTGAGGGCCATAACGTGAGTCTTATTCAATTTCTTGGCGATTTTCTCTATACATAAAGTTGAAATTCGGCGCGAGGCACTCAATATTTACTTGGCGACAGAATTTTCGAGTTTTGTTTTGAGTCATAATTTATGAACGTTAGGTACGTTCTCTTTAAAAATAAATAAAAATATGAGTGTTTTCATAGCCGCGTGATTCTTTTTTTATGACTTCGCAGAGTACCGCTTTTCGATCCAAACGTATTACAAACAGTGTCATGGTAAAAAAATTGATTATTTTCAAGTAAAACCGATTTCCAAAATTTGGAACATAGATCATATTTTGAGACACGCATTCAATTATTGAAAGTATCTGGGACTAGTTGGGGTGAATCGATCTGGATCAAACTTTGTTATATAATTTTATAAATGAAATGCATTAATTGAAGCCATGGTAAAAAAAACACTGATTGGTTTGAATTGACCTGACCAAAACAATTATTGACAATATCTGGGACTAGTTGGGGTTAATTGATCAAGGTCAGACTTTGTTGAACACTTTTGTAAGAATCAATCGCATTATGATTAAAAAGCCATGGTAAAAATTTATCGACGATTGCCCTAACTCCCAGGAACTTTATTTGGAGCCATCATTCGTTGGAGCCGTGATATACTTTTGGATCTAACAGCTGCATGGGTGGCATTCGTTGGAGCCGTGATATAATTTTGGATCTAACAGCTGCAGTGGTGGCATTCGTTGGAACCGTGATATACTTTTGGATCTAACAGCTGCAGTGGTGGCATTCGTTGGAGCCGTGATATAATTTTGGATCTAACAGCTGCAGTGGTGGCATTCGTTGGAGCCGTGATATACTTTTGGATCTAACAGCTGCAGTGGTGACATTCGTTGGAGCCGTGATATACTTTTGGATTTAATAGCTGCATGGGTGGCATTCGTTGGAGCCGTGATATACTTTTGGATCTAACAGCTGCAGTGGTGGCATTCGTTGGAGCCGCGGTAGAAGTTTCGCTCTCAAGGCCACACCTTGTTGAACACCTCCATGAAGGAGTCGTAGATCATGAATGTGATGGCCACGTCCAGACACACACGACCTAACCGGGGTACGGTGCCCTTGTAGAACCTGCGACAGAGAAGAGAGGAGAAATAAAAAACGTTTTTCGTTATAATAAAAAATCGAGCATAACAATAGGGGTTGGGTGGAAGAGATTGCCATAGGCAATAACCCCGCCCTTTAGTTAGGACATGTGTATATATTTTTTTTTTTTTTCTTCTTCTTGTTTATATTATTAATAATGAGTAGTCACTGTGGCAGAGCGAGTTAGCGCGCTAGGCATTGCACACATGGTGACCTGGGTTCGATTCCCAGCGGGGGAGGATTTTTTCTGCTCTGTACTTGGATGTTCGGGGTCCACTCATACCTCGTGAGGAAAAATGAGTAGTTACTTGTATGAGTAACGACCAGTGGCGGCATTACCAGAGTAAAAAGAAATTAATGTAATAGAATAATTCGAAATATAAAGGAGGCTCTTAGTAATGCTGCGCTACCCACAAAAATTGTGAAGAGGCCTTGTGCTTCACCACAAAGAAATTCGTACATACATATTATTAATAATGTCAATTTCTATACACATTTAATTTTTACCATTATTTGTCTGTATATATGTTCTACTAATGAAGAGTTTCTAAATAAATAAAAAAATAAATAGGGGTTTACTCAGATCATTTTTTTGATATCTTGATTTTTTTGGAACCATAAAACAAACTGGCTCCCATTAATTTACCAGAATTTTCGAGGGTCCCAATTAGATCAACTTTTTTTATTATTTATCGTAGATGGGGGTTGTGACATATCAAAACCAATGATTTTGAGATGCTGATAACGAATTTGACGCTGATTTTCAGCCAACTGTTACCTTTGAGTCACCAGGGGCTTTTGGTCCCGTTCCCATTCATAATAGGATAAGGAACCGACCTCAGTAGCTTGATCGATAAGGCAGCGGACTTGTAACCTTTAGCTCGGTGGTTCAAGTCCCCGGTTTCAGCTTAGATTTAGTAAAGCGTGTTTGAGTAGTTGTGATATCACGAGAGTGATTCACACATATGTGATAACTTAACTTAATAGGATAAGGAAAATCGTATGATGTTTACACCAGATTTTTCTTTTCTTTTTGGTGGGGGTGGAAATGCAACTTTAAAACTTACGCGGCGGCTCCTTCGTGTTTCCAGATCTGCACCGCACAGTCCAGTGTGTTCTTGTACCGCGCCGCCTCCAGACCTGGGACAGAGGAAGGCGAGTTTTAGGGCGGAATTAATAGACAACATCAATAACTTAAGTCGTTGGTAAGTGTCGGTTTTCCCTATCTTACACAGTACGCAATCCGTAACTTAGCGCCACAGAGGTATTACAAAAACGTCTACTAATTCCTCCCTTAATTTCATAGTCTAGCCAGCGTCGATGGCAAACTAAATACCCAGTTCTTATTATTATTAAACACTTTATTAGATATGAAAAGACATATGTACATTTGTACAATGCAACTAATTAATTATAACAATGAAAAAATGGAAACAATATACAGGGTGTAACAGACTAAATGTAAAATCTCTTAAGGGGTGGTAGTATAGATCATTTCCAACCATTAATGTTCTATAGCACTTTTGATTTAACTCAGTGGTTCTCGAGATATTATTTTTTTGAATTATTTTTACAAGTCCCCTGCCGCTCGACAAAGAATGGCATCTAACTCCGTAAATACAGTAGATGAAGCAATAGATTTAAAATTTTCCATAAGATAACAATATTTCACTATTATTTAGACTAGATTTATTCTTAAAAAGTGCACACGTACTGAAAAAAATCGGCAGCAGCGGAAAATTTATCGCGAACATGAAATCCACCTGAAACTTCAGCCGCCATTTTCTCAAAATACTGCCCTCATAAAGTATTGGTTTCATTTATGTAAAAACTTGCTTGAAGTCTTATCTTTCAGAAAATATGACACACTTGATATAAAACTTTCATTTTTTATTGGAACCAAGAGAAACTAAAAAAAAGTCAGTCAGTACTACTAACTGTACCTACTAGGCTACCATCCTACTTTTACCTAGGGAACTAATTTTTTTCTTCAATTTGACAAATTATGGTTGTCATTTACTTTCCAACGGCCCAAAAAGTTAGCCTCAGTCGATTCATTGATAAGGCTGCGGACTCTTAACTTGGAGGTCACTGGTTCGAGTCTCAAGTATGGCAAATATTTAGTAAGACGAGTTTGAGCTATTGTGACACCACGATCGTGATTAATTGCCCTTAATATTTTAGTATGTATGTATGGTTTTATTTGTGGTGAAGCACAAGGCCTCTTCACATTTTTTGTGGGTAGCGCAGCATTACTAAGAGCCTCCTTTACTTTTCGAATTATTCTATTACATTAATTTCTTTTTACTCTGATAATGCCGCCACTGGTCGTTACTCATACAAGTAACTACTCATTTTTCCTCACGAGGTATGAGTGGACCCCGAACATCCGAGTACAGAGCAGAAAAACTCCTGTCCCGCTGGGGATCGAACCCAGGTCACCATGCGTGCAACGCCTAGCACGCTAACTCACTCTGCCACGGTGACTACTAATTGACCTTAATATTTTAGTATTCCATGTGTTTTATTAAAATTCGGTACCTACTAACATAATAGTTTGTACCTCTATGTAACAACTTATGAATGTTCAGTATTTACCGTACCACCTTTACCTGTGGGTGTTAACTATGTAGGTACATTGTTATGTTTCATTTCATTCAAACCATTTTATCATTGAGACCCTTTCCTCTTATGAACAAATGAACAATTACGATTAATATTGATTTCTGAAGCACCACAGCTAAAAGTATCATACATGGATACGTACATACTAATTTGCCACACTTGAGACTCGAACCAGTGACCTCCAAGTTAAGAGTCTACTGAGGCAAACTTTTGGGCCGTTGGAAAATAAATGGCAACCATAATTTGTCAAATTGAAGAAAAAAATTAGTTCCCTTGGTAAAAGTAGGATGGTAGCCTAGTAGGTACAGTTAGTAGTACTGACTGACTTTTTTTTTATTTCTCTTGGTTTCAATAAAAAATGAAAGTTTTATATCAAGTGTGTCATATTTTCTGAAAGATAAGACTTCAAGCAAGTTTTTACATAAATGAAACCAATGCTTTATGAGGGCAGTATTTTGAGAAAATGGCGGCTGAAGTTTCAGGTGGATTTCATGTTCGCGATAAATTTTCCGCTGCTGCCGATTTTTTTCAGTACGTGTGCACTTTTTAAGAATAAATCTAGTCTAAATAATAGTGAAATATTGTTATCTTATGGAAAAATTTAAATCTATTGCTTCATCTACTGTATTTACGGAGTTAGATGCCATTCTTTGTCGAGCGGCAGGGGACTTGTAAAAATAATTCAAAAAAATAATATCTCGAGAACCACTGAGTTAAATCAAAAGTGCTATAGAACATTAATGGTTGGAAATGATCTATACTACCACCCCTTAAGAGATTTTACATTTAGTCTGTTACACCCTGTATAATAATAATAATAAATAATATCGCCTTATTTATACTGCCCGATAAGGACTATTAAAGTCCCATTATTCCAGCAGTAAGCCCAAGACTCATTATTATGTGGTAAAAATCCCAAATGGGAGGATAACTTGTCATGTCCCGGCTGGGTTTCGAACCCACGTCCTCTGGAACCTCTGGATTCACAGAGTGCCGCCTTTACCACTGAGCTACCGGGACAGACTCGAGTTGCGAGGAATGCGAGTTTTAATTTCATAGTCTAGCCAGCAGCGTCGCTGGCAAACTGATAACCCAGTTCTTTTTATTATTAAACACTTCATTAGATATGAAAAGACATATGTACAGTACAACTAATTATTATAACAATGAAAAAATATTTATTATTATTTTACACTTTATTAGATATAAATGGACATAATATACAATGTAAATAATTATTTAAACAATGAAAAAAATGGAAACAATATATACAATAAAATGAAAAAGAATAAAAAAATATATAAAAACATATGTCCTAACTAAAGGGCGGGTATTATTACCTGTGGCAATCTCTTCCACCCAACCCTTAGTACAGACAAGTTTGACTGTTATATGTAATATTTTTAAGAATCCTAGTTTTACATAAAAATATTACATTTAACATTACTTTGGTTGTGTAATTTTTTTTTCTTTTTTTTACCATAAATATATTAATTCTATTTGATAGTTCACATATATTTATGTTTCCTTGTCTTTTATACTAAAGTAAATATTAGAGAGCATATGATATTTTAATGAAATTGAATTTAAAAATGGTTCATCCATTACTCATGGGGTTTTCTAGACAAAGAGAACCCTGTTTCGAGTAAGGATTTATTATGAACCTTATAACCTCTTCGCGCCCAACACCAATTTTTGTTTTGTAGTACAAAGTGACCGGTGCCCTCGCCCGAGGACAAACATTTTATGCTACTTGGTAGTATAAATTTTTAGCTTGGACACTTAGGACTTAAAATAAATGAAAACAATTCAAAATTCAAATCATGGATAAAATCTCGGGAAGAGATAGGTGCCATAGTTTATATATTTCTGACGCGGGATGAAAGTATCCCTTTAAAAAATCAGTACATCACCTAGTTAAAAAAAAGAGGACATTGGGCGCGAAGAGGATAATAAATATGTTTGACTGTACAACAAAAAAAAAAAGGAAAAAGCACGCACCTTGCATTCTCGTCTTGACCACATCCAGGGGCGTGTTCCCGAAGACGCTGGCGGCGCCCGCCACGGCTCCGAAGACGCCCACCAGGTACTTGGGCACGTGGGCGTTCGAGTCGCCCTTCCGGTACCAATCCTTCATGGTCTCCATCACGAAGAACCGGATGGCCTGGTTGGAGCCCTGCTTGAGAATCGTCGCCGAGAGCCCTTGGTACACGCCTTTGAAACCTGTAATTAATATTATTATTATATAAATATTATATAAAAAAAAATATTATAAAAAAATAAAAATAATAATATAATAATATCGCCTTTTTTATACTGCCCGATAAGGACTATCAAAGTCCCATTATTCCAGCAGTAAGCCCAAGACATATTATTATGTGGTAAAAATCCCAAATGGGAGGATAACTTGTCATGTCCCGGCTGGGTTTCGAACCCACGACATCTGGAACTTCTGGCTTCACAAGAGTGCCGCCTTTAGGAAATAGAGGTGTATTAAATATAAAATAAATTATAGGTATGGTATTTTATGTATTTATGTAACAATAATGTGAATATCTTGTTTATGTAATGTATCTGTAAAAACAAAATAAAACCCCTTAAAGGGAGGCCCGTGCTCTGTACAGAGTGTCAGAGGGCTTATTATTACATAAATATTTATTAGGAGGATAAAGTAATGTAAAATATTAACAGTAATAATTCAAGAAAAAATAAATAAATGATAAAAATCATCATATCATCATAGGGTGGCGTCATCGTGAACGATGGTAGCCAGACAGTGGAGGAATGACTCAGCACTTCTACCACTGTCTTTACAAGGAGGCTAATAATTGACAAGGGCCCCCAGAACCAAGCCATGATAAAATAGTTTGAAAAATAAATAAATAACAAAGAACAGATGTCCTAACTAAAGGGCGGGGTTATTGCCTATGGCAATCTCTTCCCACCAACCCTTTCTGTTGAGTGGAAGAGATTGTTCCTCCACGAGTATTACCTTCTTCCTTGATGATGAGCGACGTCCCGTGGAAGAATCCCTTGAACCTCGGGTTCGATGACCTCTGGTCGTTGATGAACTTGACCTTCACCGTCTCCATAGGGGTCACGGCGAAGATGGCCTCACAGATGCCCGCACCCAGCCCGCACAGAACCCGCATGCCCGGCGACAGGTTCCCGCTCGAGTCTACCGCTTGCTTTTTGAACTGCTCGAATGCGCCGAACCTGAAGAGTTAGTATTGTTGAGTTTGGAGCCCCGAAATAATAATAATAATATCGCCTTATTTATACTGCCCGATTAGGACTATTAAAGTCCCATTATTCCAGCAGTATTTGTTATTATCTGACCTGGTTGCAGGGTTTTCAGTGAAACCCTTACAATTAACACTGCGACCTAATTAGATCTATTGTGACCACTTGATTAAGTTCGATATTAAAATCCTGATTTGAGATAGTCAGGACGGGGGTTTTACCCTCCATTCGCTGGGAATCGTACCAACTATCCCCATTAACCTCACCCAGCCTGGGTAGGGTCAGAAATGCCAGCCTCACGTGTTTGGAAGGGACAGAATTTTCTTCGAAAAGTCTGTCCCAACCGGGGATCGAACTCGGGATCTCTAGACTACGGGCAGTAGCCACAACCATTACGCCACGGAGGCTGGCTAACCTGAAGAGTTGGTATTGTTTAATTTGGAGCCCCGAAATAATAATAATAATAATATTGCCTTATTTATACTGCCCGATAAGGACTACTAAAGTCCCATTATTCCAGCAGTAAGCCTAAGACATATTATTATGTGGTAAAAATCCCAAATGGGAGGATAACTTGTCATGTCCCGGCTGGGTTTCGAACCCACGACCTCTGGAACCTCTGGATTCACAGAGTGCCGCATTTACCTCTAGCACAGTCCCAGATACCTGTAAACTTCTTGTCCTATTCTATTCTATTCTTCAATAGATCCTCACCTCACAGCAGACTTGGGTATAGACCCGTAGAGTAGAACACTCAGTCCCCTGTAGAGACCAAACACCCCGTGTCCCTGCAACTGTCTTCTTAGCACAGTCCCAGATACCTGTAAACTTCTTGTCCTAATCTATTCTATTCTATTCTATTCTATACAATAGATCCTCACCTCACAGCAGACTTGGGTATAGACCCGTAGAGCAAAACACTCAGTCCCCTGTAGAGACCAAACACCCCGTGTCCCTGTACCGTCTTCTTAGCACAGTCCCAGATACCTGTGAACTTCTTGTCCTATTCTATTCTATTCTTCAATGGATCCTCACCTCACAGCAGACTTGGGTATAGACCCGTAGAGCAGAACACTCAGTCCCCTGTAGAGACCAAACACCCCGTGTCCCTGTACTGTCGTCTTAGCACAGTCCCAGATACCGGTATACTTCTTGTCCTATTCTATTCTATTCTTCAATAGATCCTCACCTCACAGCAGACTTGGGAATAGACCCATAGAGCAGAACACTCAGTCCCCTGTAGAGACCAAACACCCGTTTCCCTGTACTGTCTTCTTAGCACAGTCCCAGATACCTGTAAACTTCTTGTCCTATTCTATTCTTGTCCTATTCTATTCTATTCTATTCTATTCTTCAATAGGTCCTCACCTCACAGCAGACTTGGGTATAGACCCGTAGAGCAGAACACTCAGTCCCCTGTAGAGACCAAACACCCCGTGTCCCTGTACTGTCTTCTTAGCACAGTCCCAGATACCTGTAAACTTCTTGTCCTATTCTATTCTTGTCCTATTCTATTCTATTCTATTCTATTCTATTCTATTCTTCAATAGGTCCTCACCTCACAGCAGACTTGGGTATAGACCCATAGAGTAGAACACTCAGTCCCCTGTAGAGACCAAACACCCCGTGTCCCTGTACTGTCTTCTTAGCACAGTCCCAGATACCTGTAAACTTCTTGTCCTATTCTATTCTTCAATAGATTCTCACCTCACAGCAGACTTGGGTATAGACCCGTGGAGCAGAACACTCAGTCCCCTGTAGAGACCAAACACCCCGTGTCCCTGCAACTGTCTTCTTAGCACAGTCCCAGATACCTGTAAACTTCTTGTCCTATTCTATTCTATTCTTCAATAGATCCTCACCTCACAGCAGACTTGGGTATAGACCCGTGGAGCAGAACACTCAGTCCCCTGTAGAGACCAAACACCCCGTGTCCCTGCAACTGTCTTCTTAGCACAGTCCCAGATACCTGTAAACTTCTTGTCCTATTCTATTCTATTCTTTAATGGATCCTCACCTCACAGCAGACTTGGGTATAGACCCGTAGAGCAGAACACTCAGTCCCCTGTAGAGACCAAACACCCCGTGTCCCTGCAACTGTCTTCTTAGCACAGTCCCAGATACCTGTAAACTTCTTGTCCTATTCTATTCTATTCTTCAATGGATCCTCACCTCACAGCAGACTTGGGTATAGACCCGTAGAGCAGAACACTCAGTCCCCTGTAGAGACCAAACACCCCGTGTCCCTGTACTGTCGTCTTAGCACAGTCCCAGATACCGGTATACTTCTTGTCCTATTCTATTCTATTCTTCAATAGATCCTCACCTCACAGCAGACTTGGGAATAGACCCATAGAGCAGAACACTCAGTCCCCTGTAGAGACCAAAACACCCGTGTCCCTGTACTGTCGTCTTAGCACAGTCCAGATACCGGTATACTTCTTGTCCTATTCTATTCTATTCTTCAATAGATCCTCACCTCACAGCAGACTTGGGAATAGACCCATAGAGCAGAACACTCAGTCCCCTGTAGAGACCAAACACCCCGTTTCCCTGTACTGTCTTCTTAGCACAGTCCCAGATACCTGTAAACTTCTTGTCCTATTCTATTCTTGTCCTATTCTATTCTATTCTATTCTATTCTTCAATAGGTCCTCACCTCACAGCAGACTTGGGTATAGACCCGTAGAGCAGAACACTCAGTCCCCTGTAGAGACCAAACACCCCGTGTCCCTGTACTGTCTTCTTAGCACAGTCCCAGATACCTGTAAACTTCTTGTCTTATTCTATTCTTGTCCTATTCTATTCTATTCTATTCTATTCTATTCTATTCTTCAATAGGTCCTCACCTCACAGCAGACTTGGGTATAGACCCATAGAGTAGAACACTCAGTCCCCTGTAGAGACCAAACACCCCGTGTCCCTGTACTGTCTTCTTAGCACAGTCCCAGATACCTGTAAACTTCTTGTCCTATTCTATTCTTCAATAGATTCTCACCTCACAGCAGACTTGGGTATAGACCCGTAGAGCAGAACACTCAGTCCCCTGTAGAGACCAAACACCCCGTGTCCCTGTACTGTCTTCTTAGCACAGTCCCAGATACCTGTAAACTTCTTGTCCTATTCTATTCTTCAATAGATCCTCACCTCACAGCAGACTTGGGTATAGACCCGTAGAGCAGAACACTCAGTCCCCTGTAGAGACCAAACACCCCGTGTCCCTGTACCGTCTTCTTAGCACAGTCCCAGGTACCTGTAAACTTCTTGTCCTATTCTATTCTATTCTCCAATAGATCCTCACCTTACAGCAGACTTGGGTATAGACCCGTAGAGCAGAACACTCAGTCCCCTGTAGAGACCAAACACCCCGTGTCCCTGTACTGTCTTCTTAGCACAGTCCCAGATACCTGTAAACTTCTTGTCCTATTCTATTCTATTCTATGCTATTCTATTCTTCAATAGATCCTCACCTCACAGCAGACTTGGGTATAGACCCGTAGAGCAGAACACTCAGTCCCCTGTAGAGACCAAAACCCCGTGTCCCTGTACTGTCTTCTTAGCACAGTCCC
The DNA here is from genome assembly GCA_024516035.1 of Bactericera cockerelli. Taxonomy (NCBI): domain Eukaryota; kingdom Metazoa; phylum Arthropoda; class Insecta; order Hemiptera; family Triozidae; genus Bactericera; species Bactericera cockerelli. Next base: position 7,585,437 of record CM044962.1, on the reverse strand, counting down.
AGATACCTGTAAACTTCTTGTCCTATTCTATTCTATTCTATGCTATTCTATTCTTCAATAGATCCTCACCTCACAGCAGACTTGGGTATAGAGCCGTAGAGCAGAACACTCAGTCCCTGTAGAGACCAAACACCCCGTGTCCCTGTACTGTCTTCTTAGCACAGTCCCAGATACCTGTAAACTTCTTGTCCTATTCTATTCTATTCTTCAATAGATCCTCACCTCACAGCAGACTTCTTTTTTTTGGGGGGGGGGGGGAAACCATGTAAATGTCATATGACGGCCAAGGAAATCCTCATGGATAAATGGCAATTTCTGCGACAGATGTACAGAGATGAAAAACTCAACCTTGCAAACCCATCACCGAAGCTCGCCAGATAATGTTGGACTCTTACCAAATAAAACCTTTCCGACTATGACTCTTTACATGGGAAATGTCAACCGGAACCACGTGAATATTACTTCAGTTATTCTATTCTATTCTATTCTTCAATAGATCCTCACCTCACAGCAGACTTGGGTATAGACCCGTAGAGCAGAACACTCAGTCCCCTGTAGAGACCAAACACCCCGTGTCCCTGCACTGTCTTCTTAGCACAGTCCCAGATACCTGTAAACTTCTTGTCCTATTCTATTCTTTAATAGATCCTCACCTCACAGCAGACTTGGGTATAGACCCGTAGAGCAGAACACTCAGTCCCCTGTAGAGACCAAACACCCCGTGTCCGTGCACTGTCTTCTTAGCACAGTCCCAGATACCGGTATACTTCTTGTCGGCCCCTTTTCCGTCCAGCTGAAGTTGTGTCTTGACATACTCTGTGGGAAATGTGATGCAGATCTCGATGCCTCCTGTGATACCCCCTGCGGAAGAAAAAAATATATTAATATTATTAAATTATTTATTAGATAATTAGACATAGAGTACAAGTAGTGACGATTACAAAAAAATAAAAAAAGGAACAATATATTTTTATTTTTTTAATATTTTCAAACGCATCATTTATGAGAGGCAATTACATGAAAATTTAAAAAGGGGAAAAGATAGATAAATTTAATATAAACAATAAAAAGGGAAAAAATAGATAAATATATACACAGTTACACACTTTTGTCCCAACTATATAGCGGGTTTTTGCATGCCTATGGCATGCAAAAAACACTTCCACCCAAACCCACATAAACCTCACCCAGCCTGGATAGGGCACGGAAAAGCCAGCATTACGAAGGTTCATTTTTGAGTGGTCACCCAAACAGTCCAAACCACGCTGGGCGTTTCAGTCACCTGACGAGAACTGGTGTAGTCGTGCCATCTATGCTGCCTTCAATGAGCACCCGCACGCACGAACACACACACACGCGCACACACACTCTCTTTCACACACATACACAGTACACACACACACTATTACATACACATATACACACAGACACTCTCTCTCTCTCTCTCTCACTCCTACTCTCTCTCTCTCACTCCTACTCTCTCTCTCTCACTCCTACTCTCTCTCTCTCACTCCTACTCTCTCTCTCTCTCTCTCTCCTCTCTCTCACTCCTACTCTCTCTCACTCCTACTCTCTCTCTCTCTCTCTCTCTCTCACTCTCTACTCTCTCTCTCCTCTCTCTCTCTCTCTCTCTCACTCCTACTCTCTCTCACTCCTACTCTCTCTCTCTCTCTCTCTCTCTCACTCCTACTCTCTCTCACTCCACTCTCTCTCTCTCTCTCTCTCTCACTCCTACTCTCTCTCACTCCTACTCTCTCTCTCTCTCTCTCACTCCTACTCTCTCTCACTCCTACTCTCTCTCACTCCTACTCTCTCTCTCTCCTCTCCTCTCTCTCTCACTCCTACTCTCTCTCACTCCTACTCTCTCTCACTCCTACTCTCTCTCACTCCTACTCTCTCTCTCTCTCTCACTCCTACTCTCTCTCACTCCCACTCTCTCTCTCTCTCTCTCTCTCTCTCTCACTCCTACTCTCTCTCTCTCTCTCTCACACACACACACACACACACACACACACACACACACTGAGTCAAATCTGGAAGATTAATATCAACCGTATTCACTTGATTATACAATAATTGTGCTTATGAATGGCGGCATTGTGTCTCCACTAATATGTATAATTTTTTTGCCAAAACATGATAATGTTAATAAATACTTTACCTAGATAATAATCATACCATAATATGAGAGCAGCATCATACCATTCATACCTCACCCAACGTTTGAGCCTGGCCATTCAGAGGGGGAATGCAGCCAGCATTGCGGGCTCATTCCCTTTCACATTCGAAAAAACATATCTAGTGTAAGTTGCTCCGAAAAATCACAATATCTAGTGTAAGTTGCGCCGAAAAGTAATAATATCTAGTGTAAGTTGGATTTTCTTACGTTTGCCCATGATAAACGATATAAACACATTATGTAGTAGCATGTACATTGTACCTATATAATTTATTATTTCTGCTTATTGGCATGACTCAATGACCCTTGAAAGGTCATTTCTCTCTGCCAATAATATGACTGGTATCACTAACACATATCATGTTGCTATAAATAAGTATATAATATGTAGGTATACTGGTATATGTAGTGTGGATCTGTGGAAATAAGTATACGTAAACTGAGAAGTCACCGTGTCAGAGTGGGTTAGCGCACTAGGCTTGCACACACGGTGACCTGGGTTCGATCCCCAGCGGTGTAGTATTTTTCTGCTCTGTACTTGGATGTCCGCGGTCCACTCATACCTCGTTAGTAAAAATGATCACTTGTAGGTGTAATGACCAGTGAATTTATCGTATTATCCTATCTCAGTAGCCATGCAGAAGGTACTACCGAACCCCAGAGCTGACGAAAAAATTAGTTAGTTGTTTGTAAGAGATGCCTTCCGTGTTAACCCAGCACCTAATAGGGAAGTATTGTGTCACTGCTCGTCCATCAGAGGGGAGACATGCTATGGGTTGGATAGGCTACAAGACAGACCACAAGCGTCTACAGTAGCTGCTGTTTCATGGCTACTAATTAAAAAAGGCTCAGTTAAGCGATAATCTTTATAAAATTAAAACAACTCTAACCGTGCAGCCTTATAAAATTTGCCGTACTTAGGACTGGAACCATCAACCTCCAGATTACAACCCCGCCGCTTTATTCATACAGCTACCAAGGTCACCAAGCTCGGTAAGACAATAAATAATAATATTAGTTCCGGTATGTTATGTTAAATTAAAAAGTTTTGTCCAAGAAGGTCAAAATTACAAAAGAAAATACATACGAACTAGGTTTAGCGTAAGTATACACGCACGTTTTGTTTTTCTTGGTGTTGCAAATTGCAAAACAAGCGTTTTGCTTGATGTATCTTTTTCCAATTATTTTTTTTACACACAACAGTAAAGTCTATTTCCGCTGTTGGAAAATAAACGGAAACACTTTCATCTAACTCAAGGCTCAGACAGTGAAATTAATGTAACTTGTGTGGACACCTTAGCTCCAACATACCTCCAACAAACTTTGACTAAAGCAGCCAACCTAGCAAGCCAGAGAAAACATGAAAAATATTGTAACATCAAAGACCAAGGATACATCTTCAAAGGATTGGCATTTGAGAGCATGGGGACATTTGGAGAGGAAACCACTAAATATATTCAAGAATTAGGAAACAAATTAGTTGAATTAAGAGACTGGAGATAAGACAGCAGCCTGGCCATTCAGAGGGGGAATGCAGCCAGCATTGCGGGCTCATTCCCTTTCACAAATTTGCTGACTGAAGTGTTTTTTTTATAGATAACGTTTCAATAAAAAGAAAGTTTATTTGAAGAAGAAAAAAAAATAATCTCTTAAGACAAGGACTCTCCAGTGCTACAAACCTCTTAAAAAAGGATGAGTGTTTCATAGCTTTTTTTGTATTTCTTAGCCATGAAACAGGAGCTACTGTAGACAGGTAGACACTTGTGGTCTGTGTTGTAGCTTGCCCATACCGTAGTATGTCTCCCCTCTGATGGGCGAATGGGCGAGAAGTGACACAATACTTCCCATTTAGGTGCTGGTTCAAAAAATTGTAACCAATTAAGATTACAATTTTTTCCGCATGGCAAGCGAATGCTTAACCACTGAGCTAATAGCGCGCTGAGCTCTATTTCGTTAAATACTTTTAATGTCCATTATATAGGTATTTATTTTTCTTTTTTTTAAAAAACCCCTGAAAAAGTATGCAATCCGGAAAATAATATTGTACGTACAGACTGACATTCCTCAAAATAGGTAGAGAGCTGGGAGAGGTAGTCACCGTGGCATTGCACGCATGGTGACCTCGGTTCGATCCCCAGCGGGGCAGAATTTTTTTCTGCTCTGAACTTGGGTGTTCGGGGTCCACTCATACTTCGTGAGGAAAAATGAGTAGCTGCTTTAATGTTAGCAGCTACCAGCGGCGGAATTAGAGGCAAAAAAGATATTGGGATATTGAAGATACGGAAAAGTCCTATAATTCTGCGCTACCCACTAAAAATTGTGATTTAATAATAAAAAGAAACAATGTCTATTCTACAGATGGAGAGAAATACAAGGTGTGTAAAGTTAGGAGATTCTAGTTTGAAGACCTTCTCTTTCGCATACCTACTAGATCTTGTTCAAGGTGTCTTTCACATATACCTACGAGTTTTTGATGTTAAGTAGATTAGGTAGGAACCAGTTAGGCAACTAACGCACCGGAATGTTGAAATGAATGCACTGGTAGTCAAGTGGTTAACGCGCTAGTCTGGTTATTCAGGTAGCGTAGGGATCCGTTGGTTCGAATCCCACCCAGTGCACGAATTTTTCCTCATTCATTTGAGTTTGTGACCACATGATAATAAGACTCTGAGTGTTAGGTGGTAGAAAATGCTTTGAGCATTAACTGCAAACTCTTTCAAGAAGACATCATAAACATCACTACACATGACTTGCAACTATAGGGCTTACCTTTCACCCCGATGAATGTTTTAGTACCTATGTCCTACACCAACAAGAAAACCATACAATACACCTATATAGTAAATAACATTCCAATTAATGAAGTAGAACAATATTAAGACTTAGGCATAATATTACAGAATAACTTGAACTTTGTTACACATCGCCAAAACATTATTCAAAAAGCATTCCAAAAACTAGGCATGATCTACCACTATTCTAAACCTATGTCAGACCAAGATGCCATAAAACTTCTTTACTAATCCTTAGTGCGATCCAATCTAGAATTGACAAAAGGGAAGCGGTTCGTTTTTGAACAGGTGGCCATGGGTAATGAAATTATGACCGATTCTCATTCTGGAAAATTTGGCCTTAATGATGCACTAAAGAGGAGATAGCCGCAATGCTGGACGAAGTTTTCACCTCGCTGGACGTTGCTCAACTTCGGTGATCCTACGAGAACCGGTGCATTCAACACGTCATCGACTTGTTAACATTCTAATGTAAACAAAGTTCACCATTTACAATCTACTTACAATGTATTATTCTTTTAAACACTCGGTGAGTTTGCATTTGATCATTAACACTTATGGAACTACAATGGGAATAATTATCAGCAATCAGACAGGTATTAGCTTTGCATTCAAAACTTGATTGCCTAGCTATTGTGATAGCTGCTAGTACTACAGGAGAGTTACATACGTATATACATTAAGTATATACATTAAGTACGTATATACATTAAGTGTATATCATTAAGCAAGAGTCTCACTACGCTCAATGAGAAAGAAGTCACATTGAGATTATAGTATTGAGAAATAGATAAAACACATTCACAGGGATGTGTTCTTAATAAATGGGTGAATTGGTAGTCAAGTGGTTAACGCGCTAGTCTGGTAATCCAGGTAGCGTAGGGATCCGTTGGTTCGAGTCCCACCCAATGCATGAATTTTTCCTCATTTATTTGATCAATATGACCACATAATAATGAGACCAGGTTTGGGTGGTAGAAAATGCTTTAAGCATCAACCTCACCTGTGGTCAATTTTAAGTAATATACCTAGAGGTGATTTGTTTTTGATTGAATCCATAGGCATAAGCTGGTTAGAATTTGTCAGATCTACTAATTACAGAAGACACCTATTATAATTCAATTCAAATTTTTAATTTAATTTTTGAGAATTAATTAGTTGAATTATTAAGAAGAAGTCAGTTAAGAGTATGATTTTATTTGTGTTGAAGAAAGAGCCTCTATACATTTTCTATACAGCCTCTCAATGATCAACACAATACAATACTTCTGTTTATCTTGCAAGAATGAGACTAATGAGTCCCTTTCTCTCACAGTCTAAAGAAAGTCTCATATATTGGTCTAAAGTCTTATAGTATATGGTGTAATGATGCTTCTTATTTACTTTAAATGGCCCCCAGACATCCAAAGTACAGTGAATAAAGTTTTTTTTTTATTTTTTTTTCATTTAATAACAGGATAAATATACAAAGGTATTTTTCCTAAGCTAAAGCTTCTAGACCCAGATTGAAAACTGAGACATCTGTGTGCAATACTAGTACACTACTTCACTCAGCCACTTTTTAAACTGGTATTTGTAATTAAGTATATACTGTTTTTTGTTGAGTCAATATTGACAGATTTTATGACATAACCTATCTACCTACAGGAATTAGCAAGGATTTTCAATAGATTGAAAAATGGCAAACCCAAGAGATGGCTCTTTGGTTTAAACCTGGATCTGCATTGTAAGCAAGGTTTAATAATAGGTGTTTAAAGAGACAGGTAGTAGAAAGGTCGGGCTTAAGATTTGGTTGAAGGTCTTCTGTAAGGAGTGGACCAGCCGTATTCTAACCAGCTATGTGTATGGATTTGATCAGAACAAATCAACTCTAGGTGTATTCACTTGGTCTTTAAATTACTTAAATTTGCTAGTCTTATCTCCATTCACTTGAAACTCACAAACCATCTACTCAAATGAACCTCACCCAGCCTGAGTGGGACTGGGAACTTTATTGAAGTACATAATAAATAAGGCAATATCAGGTAGGTAAAAGAATTCAAACACAATTTAAATGGGAAACAAAAGAAAAGTAGAAGTCAAATCATAGAAATTTGATGAAAAGATGACTAACTGATGTAATCTTCATGATTTTTATCATAATTGATTATTGACAAGATGTCATTGGTGATTATTATCATTTTTTCAAATGCTACATAAATTTGGTCTTGACATGAGTGAGGCAATTGTGTACATTTTTATTTTTGCCTGACACTCATTATTTATAAGAGGTTTCAAACTTTTGTTGAAGTTGTCAAAATTTTAATAATAAATAGGTATAGACCAATAGATTTTGGCAGGGTTCTGATGACTCAGATGCCTAGAAATGAACTGATTATTTGAACCTTGTACCTAACTGATCTCTATACTATCTATGTGAAAATTGGGGGTTGCCTAATACCAAAACCACATCTGAAACAGTAACAGGTATCTTAATGAAAATTGAACCCACAAATTCACCCTCTCTTTACTTGAGAAAACATAAAAAATACAAAAGTCATGGCCATGGTATCATCTCATATAATATGCAGTATTCCCACATTATCTTTTCCTCCACATTTTATATTTTCAGCATTTTTTTTTTTTTTTTTAAACAATTTTTTATACAGATCAAGTTTTATTTACAGTAAGGATAGATACAGACAAGGAATATTTACAAAGTAAAATTGTAAAAACAAAACTCGATCAAGGGTAGTGCTAATGCCAAAAGGCCTCTTCAGACTCATGTGACTGACTCTCCAGTTCTGTGACTGTGTATGTTTTTGTACAATCAAGTGAAGTACAGGCAAACTGCTAGTTTTATTATTAAATGTCAAACAGTATTTCCTTTAACTAATAGGCACTTTGAAAGGAACATACATAACTTCTATGTATATTAAATTTCTCAGACAGATTTTTTGTTCAGAGAACTTTAAAGGAACATGGATTTGTAATTTTCAATCAACTATCTACCCTGAATTTTTAGGTTTTGGGCTTATAATTCATGAGTAACCTAGTACTACCTGTTATGTAACAGATACTCAGAATTTCTTGAAATTTTAATGTTATATCTTGGAGCAAAATATTATAATAATTTAATAGTTTATTTTGTAGTGTTTGTTCTTGTTTGTGTATACTATGCAAATAAAATAAAAGCATAGTTTTCAATTTAAGTTAAGTGAAGACCAGTAATTCGCTTTCCTTTGATATGAACCTACTTGACAAGTTATCTCCTTAGAAGAAACTGAGAGGATTGGAGATCTTACCAGCAATGATCCCTTTGAGTCCTGTGTTAGAGCTGGCTGGGGCAGCTGCCCCGTTCTTGTCCATCCATGGTCGCCCAAAAGGGTTCTTGAAATTCCTTTGCCTGCAAGTAATGCTGGATCCATGGCACTTAACAGCAACAAGTGTTTACTGACAGGGTAGCAACCGAACTCGAAGGGTACAAAGTTCGAACAATTCCACACTACTGCGAGTCAAGAAATTCACGAATGACCTGTCTTATCACTTATCACTCGAGCTGATCACTGGAACTCGTAACAAAATCACTATCATATCAGCCCTACTATCATTTTTATCACTACCAAATTTTTGCACATGGAGCAATGTTGCCAGATGTTCTTGTGATAAGCACCTCTGATTTTTAAGAAAAATTGGAGATAGCTTACGAATATAATTTAAATAAGATAAATAGACAAAATTAAGAATTTGAAAATAAGATTAAAATAGAGGCATGAATGATTTCACTACAACCATATTTCAGATATTATTTTTCTGATTAAAATGTTTTAATTTTAACAAAAGAGAACCCCTTAAACATGATTTCAGAAAACGGCAACACTGCTATAAACTACAAGTGTGAAGATTGTACATAATTTACTAATTTACTCGATATTAATTAAATTTTGCTATTTTGATAATATTTTCTAAAATAATTACTACAGTTTTCTACCCGTAGGGAAACGAAAACTGATATTTTGGGTCAAGCAAAGCTCGACCCACCATGAGAGATACACTGTCCCCCCTTCCTCTGTCTGACCTACCCGAGCACCTACTTCCCGAGGTGTTTGACAACACCGCAGGGGATTACAGGAGCCAGGGATAAAAGTGGACTCGTCCAACCGCGCAGAATGGATCTGCCTGAAAGCTCAAGCTGGTACTTGCCTCAGTGAAAAAGGCTGGCAAGCATTTATGTGGGTGGGTCGAGCTTTGCTTGACCCAAAATATCAGTTTTCGTTTCCCTACGGGGTGAAAACTGTAGTATTTTAGGTCAGCGCTGCAGCTCGACCCACCATGAGAGCGTGTTTGGTATCTGCCAGCTTGAGGTTGAACTGGAGAACAGAATACACTGTGATATATGTAAGTATAATAATTATATTAACTCTTATAATTGAATACATGATAAACACAATTATAATTGAACCACACTTTTGTAAACTTGAGCATGGATTAATACATGGCCAAAAGTTGTGTAATGAGAGAGAGCTAAGCTGTCGGACAAAAATCCTTAGCGACGGGGTTGGATACTCCAGAGCTAGGGACTGGAATCACCGGCCGAAAATAGTGTCTGAAGAATGTAGACGAGGAACGCCAATTTGCACGGCGCAAAATATCATCCAAAGGGATCATATCCCTTGCCAGGCTGGAGTTTACCGCCGATCGGAAACTCCCAGCTGGGGCCGTTATACCAGCTGAGATGAGAGCGGACGACACCCATTTGGCAATAATCGCTCTGGAAGCTGGCTTAACTTTCCCTCGAGAAGATAGGAACAAGGCAGTGAGGGGCAGTGATCCACACCGCTGACGACGAAGGTCGAGAAGAATATCTATCCAGTGAACTGTGTTCCACAGTTCGTCGGATAAGTTGGGTGACAGCCGCCAACCAGATTGGGAGCCAGAATGGGAGTCGGTCTTTGACCCGAAAACCGGCCAGAAGATTATATCTCCATCAATGCGTTGGAACTGTGCCTCAGAGATGTGGAGTAAGGTAAGGTCATGAACACGACGTCCAGAAGCAAGAAGAAGTAATATTGAAACGTGGCGCGAGACTTGAAAGAAACTTGCTATGTTGGGAGGGTTATCCACTATCCACTGTCGCAGCTGCTCAATATCCCAAATTTGCCTCTTTTCTTGTTTCGGGCAGGAGTATTGAATTCCCTTAATCATTTTCAAAACAAGAGGATGAGAGGAGATAATCGCGGAGGTCTGAGGCCGAATCCAAGTACAGACTACGGATTTGTGTAGCTTAATTGAAAGGTGAAGAGACGAGTGAAGGAAGGCGAGGAACCGCGCAACGTCTCCCGGATCTGGAGTAGAGAAATTAATAGATTGGGAAGATGCCCAATGAACCCATCTCTGCCACGGCTGACGATAAGTTTTGATAGTAGAGGGCCTCCAAGCTGCTCTTATGAGGTCCCGCTCACTTTGAGTCCAGTTCTCGAGTAGGGGCGCCCACCCGAATCTTCCAGACCTCTAGAACGAGCTCCCGTACGTTCGGTGGGGAGAAGCCGCTGGTCAAATCGACTAACGCTAGCTCCAAATTCTTCACCCTGATCGGGGCGTCTACGGCCTTGGCTTTGATCGCAGGCCTCCAGAACGTTTTCTTCCATCGCGGGGACACGAGAAGAAATGTCCCTGACGCCTTCTCTAGATGCTGAAGAACTAGAGGAATGAGCGGAGGTGGAGGAAACACCCACGCAAGACTGAAATTCCATTGTCTTGAGAACGCGTCTGTGAACAGGGCTTGATGGTCTCGAGGGTCGAGAGACACATACGTCGCTACGACTGCGGATCGACGGGACGCAAAGAGGTCCACCGTCGGTGTCCCCCACCTTCTGAAGATGGGAGTCGTGGCAATGGGAGACAAGTGCCACTCTGGTTGTGCCTTGTTCCGGGAAAGGCAATCGGCCAAGGTATTGCAGACGCCGGGGATCCGCACTGCTTGTATGGTGGATCTGAGGCCAAGAACCAAGCTGAGGAGCCTGACTATTTCCCGATGTAGCACTGGAGAACGGAGGCTGCCCTGTTTCCGGATTAAGGCGGCTACGACCGCGCTGTCCGTTAATAGAGTTATAGATCGGTTCATAAAAAGATGAGGAGCCGACTCTATCGCCCAACGAACTGCAAATAGTTCCCGTAGGTTGATGTGCCCGGTGCTCTCTCGCCGAGTCCATTCCCGCTGAAGACGAATAGATCCCCGATGGATGCTCCCATCCCCCAGTCGGAGGCGTCGGTGGATAAAACCGTCACCGCCTGAAGAGGGGCGTAAAAGACGCCGTCCGCTAAGTGCCTTGCCCACCAGGTGAGTGCCAGTCTTGCTGAGAGGGGAATTGGCTTTGCCAGGCGAGGTTTGGACCGCGGAAGGGATTTTCCCGCCAGCTGGAGAGGGCGAAGATGCAGTTTTCCCAAGGGAACTGTAAAGGCGGCAAAGTTTAGAAGTCCGACCATCTTCTGCTGGGTTCGAAGGGACCATACGGGCCGGCGAATCAACGAGTGAATCAGGTGAGATATGTTCTCCTGCTTTTCCGCTGGAAGGCTGACGCGCTGTGATGCGGTATTCCAAATCAATCCCAGGAATTTCCTGTACTGGGAGGGGTTGATCTCTGATTTGAGAAAATTTACATGCCACCCGAGCGAGGTCAGGATGTTCAGCGTTACTTCTATGTGCCGTTTTAGGAGGAGCTGGGACTGAGCGGCCAAAAGGAAGTCGTCCAAGTAAACGATTATGCGGATCCCCCAGCTCCGCAAAACAGACGCTACCCAGTTGGTTAGCTGGCTGAACGCCTGAGGCGCCGAGGCAAGGCCGAACGGGAGGCAAGTCCAAGTGTAAGTTTGGTTCCCGAATCGAAAAGCGAGGAACCGGCGATGAGACACTTTCACGGGAACATGGCAATATGCGTCCGAGATGTCTATTGAGGCCAGGAAGTCCCCCGGAAGAAGAAAGGATGGAATTCTGTAGTGGTTTATCAGTCGAAACCTGCGGAGTTTCAGGTAGGCGTTCAAGTGACTGAGGTTGAATATTGGACGTGGCTCCCCGTTTGACTTGAGCCGCACAAACAAGTGGGAAAGAAAGCCGGTCGCGGTTGAAGTGGGAGTCACAATTCCCTTTTGGAGCATGATATCTACGACCTCTTGCATATTTTTGGACTGGGAAGTTCTGAGAGGCGGGGGAATCAGACCTTGAATCCCTCGAAGCGGAGGGCGGGTCTTGAAGGGCAAGCTGTATCCCGAAATTATTGCCAGGAGCTGCTCCGGGGCTTTTAGGGCTACCCAGTTCTTGACTTGATTTTGCAGCTGCCCTGCCCGAAATTCCCCCTGTGATCTGTCAATAACGCTTCTTGTAGTGTCATTCCTCTTAAGAAAGGGCGGACGGTCTCGTCGTTCTTGTCTCCGAGAAGGGACCATTCGTTCCTGCTCTTGTCTGAGAGGGAGACCCCGTTGACTGGGCCATGATCTTACTTGAGGAACAAAACTCGACTTAGTCCTCTTGGGGGGCTGAGGGAAGGAAGGCGGAGCTGTTGGCTGTCTTTTGCGGCTGTTCTTTGCAGAGTTGGGAGCGGGCCGCGTCCGAGGGGCGGGAGGAAGGGAGACTTTGGACAGCCCTTCTTCATTGAAAAGGTGAGAGCCGGAGGGGGGGATGGATGCGAGAGCTCTTTTGGTCGCAGGATCATGAGGCGTGCACAGCTTGCGTCGGTCCTGAATCACCTCTGCTCTTTTCCCACAGGTATATTGAAGGAGCCGGGTGGATGCAACCTGAAACTCCGATGCTTCCCCGGTAAAAAGCTGCTTAAAGAGGGGTTCCGTCGCCGGAATCAGCTTGATCATTTGCCTCCTTGCGGCCTGAAAGGCGTCTCTTTGGGCAAGGAGACCATAAGATATATTACAGGCCATACGCTCCAGTTTCCTCAAATTGAAATCCGCCTCTTTGTTTCCTGCGGGGAGGGAGGGGTTCGGCTGCAAAGGCTGAAAGGGAGGACCGTGCTTGAGCTCATTTTCCGCTTCCAAATACCGCACTCTGTCCCACCCAGCTGAGTCCAGGCTCTGGCATTTCATGAGTTGTGACCTGAGGTTTTCGGGGGCTTCCGGGATATCCGGCTCCTGCTCCACGGTATAAGGAGCGAAGTCAGAGGTGTCCGGGGAACCGGGAGCACTCTGAACTTCTTCATCGGGGTTCCACGGATCCTCTGAAGGGGAGGGCTCACGTGAGACGACAGGCGAGTTCGCGTAGGCGGGAGGCTCGCTTTGGTCGCACCGTGACGAACTGGTCAGGAGCTCGGTGATATTTGCCTGGAAAGCGCAAAACTGCTCCTCAAAGCGAGACAGCCGGTCATGGACAGGCTGAATATTATCTAAGACCAGCTGTTTCACTGCAGGGCCACAGGGAGAAAGGGGCTCAAAACTGGGTGATTCCACATCTGGACTCCCTCCATCCCTGGATTCCGTGGGCCTTGACTTGCAGCTTAATTCTGCGTTGGCCGCCTCACGAGAGATGAAGAGGTGCTTCAGTGGCTTCAATTCTTCAGTGAATGCGGAGTAATCCTCCCTTGTCGGGCGTAAAGACGCCGCGTATTCGCTCGGCCCAATTACCAGAGCTCGCCCAGCCGCCCATGCAAAAAGGGAGGCCTTTAAAGCTTTAAAAGCCCGTTCCGATATGGCTGAAGCGGACGGATCATAGGCCTTGATGAGGTCCACCGTTGGGAGGCCAAACCTCAGCTTGTTCCTGTCAACGCTGGTGACTGCGGGTGGCCCTTCAACGATGGGCCAGTTTGTCCAGCCCTCCGGTAGACGGGAGTGCATGATGGCCTTGACCCGCTCAAGGAAAGGGCTTGCCGTCGGTTCCGTCACTAGGGCGCCCAGGGTCGTCATCTGCGAAGGAATGAGAAAGGACTGGGATGAATATCCAGTAGAGCCATCCTTAGCCTTATATGGACCTGCGGAAAGCCGCAGGTTTGGCGGTGAGTCGACGTTTGGCCGACCGAGAGCCGACATGTGGCCGTTTATGGACCGACATGAGGGCATCTATGGCCTGACGTGTGGCCGTCAGGGGGCCGACACTTGGCCGCCGGGGAGCCGACATTAGGCCGTCGGAGAGCCGACATTCGGCCGTCGGAGAGCCGACATTAGGCCGTCGGGGAGCCGACATTAGGCCGTCGGGGAGCCGACATTAGGCCGTCGGGGGAGCCGACATTAGGCCGTCGGGGAGCCGACATTAGGCCGTCGGGGAGCCGACATTAGGCCGTCGGGGAGCCGACACTAGGCCGTCGGAGAGCCGACATTGGGCCGTCCGTGAGCCAAACTTGGAATTGGGGGGGCCGCCCCGACACATGGCCATCTGGGGCCGATGTGAGGAATTATGGCCGAGTCCCAGAGAACTGACACATGGCCATCTGGGGCCGATGTGAGGAATTATGGCCGAGTCCCAGAGAACTGACACATGGCCATCTGGGGCCGATGTGAGGAATTATGGCCGAGTCCCAGAGAACTGACACATGGCCATCTGGGGCCGATGTGAGGAATTATGGCCGAGTCCAGAGAACTGACATATGGCCGTCGGGGGCCGATATGTGGAGAATTGTAAGCTGGCACAAGGATCCTCGGAAACTGTGGCCACAGGGACCGACGAGAGTCCTAGACCCTGAGATAAAGCCCATGGAGGCCAAAGGACCAAGATAACACGAGGTAGGGTAGATAGGCAATAAGACCCAAAGAGGCTATTAAGAGGGGCCACACGGTCAAGACCAGCTATCCAGGATGGAGTAGTGGACACCAGAGTGAAAATGGCCCAAAACATTATAAAGCCCAAGGGAGATAAAACATTATTATGTCCTCCCAGTCTGGAGTACAGAACTTACCCTGTACCAAGATGGCGATGACGTTTTGCACTGAAGGAGGAAGTCGAAACTTGAACTTCGAACTGAACCTCGTGAAAATCTTGCAGAAGAAACTGAAAACACTTCTTTGACAATCGAATCACTATCGAAAAATTAAATAGAAATAGAGGATTTCCAAAAATTGCAAAAATCAACGATTTTAAAAAGCAAAATTTGAACAGGTTCAGACAGATTCGAAGGAACAGAATACACTGAGGCAAGTACCAGCTTGAGCTTTCAGGCAGATCCATTCTGCGCGGTTGGACGAGTCCACTTTTATCCCTGGCTCCTGTAATCCCCTGCGGTGTTGTCAAACACCTCGGGAAGTAGGTGCTCGGGTAGGTCAGACAGAGGAAGGGGGGACAGTGTATCTCTCATGGTGGGTCGAGCTGCAGCGCTGACCTAAAATACTTTTAAAATAGTACAACTACCCAAACTTGAGTTATGAATATTACTGAAATGTATCTTGTTTTAAGTTTGCATAATAGATCTCGTTCAATTGAAATCCTTCTTATTCATCAAAATTGACCAAGCAGTCCACACAGAAGCAGATAAATTAATAAATGAAGTGATCAGAATTAATTAAACTGACTGTCACAGTAACAACCTTGATTTAAGGGTTGAGTGAGCTGGAAAACTGAACTCCTTAGGTAAATAATTATGTATAATTGTTCTAATTCAATAAGGAAAATGTTCTCTTTATTACATGTAGACATCGACCAAATGTGTAGTTTATATTCTGAATTTTATAAAACATACCTTATTTAGACTATCAGCACAAGAGCCTTCTTAGTCATCTCATAGCAGAGCAGTAAAAACCATTATTTTACTTCCGAGAAATTTCTTACCATTTGAAATTGGAAGTATTTATTTTTTGATTATTATTATTTTTTGGAAAAACACAATTCATTCACCTTCTATTTCAGCCATGAGTGACATGGGACTTGACCCCATCACAAATGATGATGATGAGCTAATCCTTCCTCGAGCATCCATCAATAAAATCATCAAGGAGATTGTGCCCAATACAAGAGTTGCAAATGAGTCTCGAGAACTAGTCATGAACTGTTGCATGGAATTCATTCACCTGATATCATCAGAAGCCAATGATATTTGCAACCAACAGCAAAAGAAAACCATCATTGCAGAACATGTATTGCTAGCATTGGATCAGTTAGGATTTGGCGATTACAAGAGTGAAGCAGAAGAGGTCATGAAAGATTGTAAAATAGTGGCAGCTAATAGAAGGAGACAGAGTAACCGGTTAGAAAATCTTGGTATGTTCTGTAGCTCTGTTAACTTTTGGGGAAGGTATCTCATGTTTTGTACATAATTTTATTTAGTTTTTTGATCTTCTCATAGCAAATAATTGCAACTTTACTGTTGCTAGATAAGGTTTATCTAACTTTATTTGGGGGAGCAGCTCCTGTTTTTGACTTATTTGCTTCTATAAATAAATAAAATTAGGGAATGTCCATGGAACTAAACCAAATATTTTCAAATACAGGTCCTTATCTCTGAAACAGGAAGATCAGTGTCTCACAAGAGGTCTATAAACAGAGATCTGACTAGCCAAACCTAACAAGCCAGAAAGAAAAAGTGCAAGTTCTCACAATGTTTCATTAGATCACAAAAATCCCAAGTTCTCGAAACTTTCAGTGGTGTTCGAAAGTTATGACCCAATCCATAATTCACCTTGAAGATCATGCTCATGAAAAATTATGGCCTGCAGTTTATATCTATCTTTTATTAGAATATAGTAGTGCATGTCAACTTCTATGGTCATACACACCACTTTAGCTGTAGTAAAGCTACATGAGATCTATGAGATGAGTCTCTTTCAAAAAATGGTATAAGATTTTCTTGTTGGTCTACTAGTAGCTGTGAAATTGTGGGTGGTAGTTGTAGTTTTATTTTGGTGTTGTAGTATTTCTGCATTTGTCAAGAATATGGTGTCAGTGATTGGTTGCAAGTGTTACAGGTGGGTAGCTGGTTATATGATCACATCTATATTTTCAGGTATTCCTGAAGAAGAGCTCTTACGCCAGCAACAAGAATTGTTTGCTAAAGCAAGGCAAGAGCAAGCAGCTGCAGACTTGAGTCACTGGCAACAGATTCAAGAGATCACCTCACAACAGAAAGTTCATGAAGAATCTGATATGGGATCTGATGAAGAAAGCTGAAATATTATTTATTTTAGGAAACACCCTTTGTAAATTTTAAAATAAACTTGTGTAGGTTTAAACTTATTGTTATGTCAGTGATCTTGTTTGAGCATAATCATGAAAACAAATAAAATCTTCAAACTTTTAATGTTACTGAATATGTACAAAAAAAGTTCAGTTTCTGCACTTTCTGTTCAATTTTATTAATTTTCAAGTACCCCCTTAATTTGGTTTTTCATCACTGCACAAACTAATTTCAAAATCATGGAGTTATAATCCTTTACTTCTCAATGTCTCTTTCACATGTAGGGCATTTGAGATGAGAGTTCCACCCCCCATTTTCTGGAAGCTTTCTTACAAGCTAACCACATTAACCTTACCCAGCCAGGGATGGATTCAACCCTGGCTGGGTTGAATCTAACCCTTTAAGTTTTAAGATAGTATTTTTTATATACTTTATGTAAAATATTAACATAATCTATATCACCTGGTAATTATTTTAAAATCAGAAGCAATACTCAGTATGTACCAGTGTACCTCCTCTTTTCATTATCATAATACGTCTGAGAGTATCTAAATATATCGGAAGTATTTTGTTTTTACTATGCTCTTTATCATGACATCCTAGAAAGGTAAAAAAAGGCTTCACATTAAAATTAAGTAAAAAAATAATTGTAAATATTTTCCTCGGTTGCTTTTGTTCAAAATGTTTTTTTATTGTTGAAATAAGGACCAATAGGGTCATTTTCATTTATCTTGGGCAATTGGATTTTTTCAAGTCATGAACGTTACTTTTTCCTAAACAATTTTTAACAATTTTTTAGGCTCAGAAGACTAAGACAAATACCTTTGAGCAAAAGCTTTCATTTAGAATATTTCTAGCAGCTACCTCTTCACACAAAATTACAAAAACTTAACGTACTAGGTAATGTTCACGACCACGGGTAACGTTCATGACGGTAACGTTCATGAGTAACACGCCACTAAAACAATCTTTTCTCAATAAGAGAATATTCACTTTACAAAAAAAAATATTTGATTGGAAAGAGGACATGCAGAAGAATTAAAGAAATACATTATATATTAAAGATTCATCACAATTTATTTTAAAAACCGCGTAACGTTCTTGACAAAAAAAATTAGACCCACCATTGTCCCTTACTGTACTGCATCCAACATCCAACTGACAGGAAATTTCAAAATAAAAACAATGTCATCTGTAAGAAGCAAAATGGCGGCAGCTGCTAGCTTCTCATTCAAAGGGTTTTTCAAAATGGTTTACATTTTTTTGGGGGTAACATTCATGACGGAGATTTTTTTTTCTTCGTAGGGACACAACTTTACACGTCTGTAGAATGAGGTGAACATTATTATTTTTATCAAAACTAATGGTCACATACTAAATAAACTGTATTTTTCTCATTAATATTGGATTTTGGTGAAAATAATGGGGAGAAATGCATTTTTTTCTATCAGACACAGTAAAATCTTAGACTAAGGGACACCTAAAATATCATGAACGTTACTTACATAACTGGCAATTTTGAGTCTCCACATTAGTTTGAAAGACAATTTATTATTGTAATTTATAAAAAAAATTGTTTCCTATGTGATCAAATAGATTTTAGTCATATATCCCTATTATTTTCACATTTATTAAAGGAGAAAGGTTGCGGACTTGATATGCCCAAGATAAATGAAAATGACCCAATAACTTCCTGGACATCAAAGGACTTTTCCTCAATAGTTTTAAGTAGGTTAATAAGAAGTTGAAAAAACAGTCTTTGTTTCAGTCATGTTTTTGATGTACAACAAAATCATTTTTATTTATTAAAAAAATAATGTAAAATTTTAATACAAAGTTTTTCAAGAACATAATAAATATCATATTATAAACATTACATAAAAATAATTATAAAACAAAAATGAGTTTATTAAATGTACTGTATGAAACATTGATAAAATCATGTTGTTCTTTTATAATGCTGAAGATGAACATTTTTATTTATTTAATTTAATAATCATGATATGCCCTAATATGTACCTTAGATTTTCAACAGATAATTAAACTAAACTTGGGGACTGATTAATTACAAATAAATATTTGTAATTAGACAAAAATTGGCTCAATAATTTAAGATCTTGATTTTTTTAAATGAATCAAGCTTTAATTTCTTATCAAGTTATCATGAATATTTTTGAAATTTCCATGCACCAAAAATGATTGGTTTACCTAGGACTTCAGAATTGATTACTTTGAGTAACCAATTGTTTTATTAGGATTATGATTATAATACTGTGTTCAATATGTGATATTGAGTGGTACTTCCTGTTATATTTCAAAATACAACTTAGGGTGTTAGTCTCTTAGGGTCTCTTGGAAACAGAGATGTTTTCCTGATGTTATCAAGTCCCAGGTACAACATCACAACTCTCTCAAGTCCAATACCACCACCAGCATGAGGTGGACAACCATATTGGAAAGCCTCCAAGTAAGATTTGATTGTGTTCAAGTCTATACCATGATGTAGAGACCTTTCAGTGAGGAAGTTGGGATCATGAATTCTCTGAGCTCCAGACAAAATTTCTTCACCTCTCATGAACATATCAAAAGAGTTGGAGAAGCCAGCATTCTGTGGGTCAGGCATGGTATAAAATGGTCTAACAGCCAAAGGGTATTTGTCAAGGACGTAGAAATCAGTGGAGTACTTGGCTTTCACAATTTTACCAAGTAGTTTCTCATTAGGGGTGGAGAGATCGTCAAAGTAGTCAATCTCAACTCCTGCTTCTTTCAGCATGTCAACACCTTCAGAGAAAGGAAGAACAAGATGAGGCTCTAGGAACATGAATTCCTCTGCTGGATATTGCTGTCCAACTTGAGCAATTTCTGCTTGATACTCTTTTTTCAATCTCTTGAATATTTCAGTAAAGGTATTACCAATAGTGTTGAGTACTTCATGGTAATGGTACTTGAAAGCCATTTCCAAGTCCAAACCAACATATTCCGTCAAATGCCTGTGTGTGTTGCTGTCTTCTGCTCGGAACACAGCACCCACTGTGAACACTTTGTCAAAATCAGCAGCAATTGCCATTTGCTTATACAATTGAGGTGACTGGGCTAAATAAGCATTGTTTTTGAAGTAAGACACAGTGAACACATTGGCACCTCCTTCACTAGCCGAACTGATGATCTTGGGTGTGTGAATTTCAATGAAGCCCTGAGCAGTGAGAGTCTCTCTAAAAAGCTTGCAAACACCACTTTCTAGCTTGAAGATGGCAATATTGGCAGGTGTTCTCAGGTCAAGCACTCTGTTGTCCAGTCGGGTGTCTTGATTGACAGTGGATAAGCCAGCATCATCAGTTACAGGTCTTGATGCATCTTCAATCAACAAGGGTAACTGTGCTTTGGCAGTACTCACCACCCAGACCTGCAGCAATGAGAGTTCAACTGTTTTCTGTGTACAGGATTCTATAACAGTGGGAGCAGCTTTAACATAAGCTTCAATATCTACAATGGACTCTTTGGGTATCTGAGAAACAAATTTGATCATTTGTTTACTAACTAGATCACCTACACTCAGGATACCTTGAATGGTAAAATTCTGTTCCCTGATAACAACAAAACACTGTTTGCCCTTAGCTCTGCTGGTGTGTAGGCGACCTCTTACCCATACTGCTTTGTCTACAATTCCGTGTTGAGTTGACTGATGGGGGCAAAGTCTCGGTCTACTTGCTTCTCACTCATAATGAGTGGTGTGTTCCCGTACAACCCTGCAGAAACATCCTCTCCAGATTGGGTCTGCTCAGAAGTTTGCTGTGCAGATTTCCTTTGATCTTTCTTCTCCTTTCTTCTCTTGTTCTTTAGCTTGCTTTTTCAAGGCTTTCTTGGAAACATTAATGGCTTCTGGCTCCATTGTGAACTCAAGAACTTCACTGTGTGCGTTTAGGATTCTACTTTGCAACTAGCTAGCGGTGTGCAATTAATTAATTAGAGTCAAATGAAAACACTGATAACAGATAGTGCAGTTTTTTTAAACAGAATTTTTTTAGGTTAGAATCTTTCGGTGATTAGAGATAAGTGAGAAGCTAGCTAAACTTCAAATGAAAGGGTTCCCAAACTATGTCAGTCTTGACCGCACAATTCTTATCAATAAAACAATCAGCTGTTCTGAAGGTCAATCAACTCTTTCCCGGAAATCGAAAAAAGTAAACAAAAATCTAAAATTTGAATTTTGTTATCTTGGTAAAGATTAATCTTTAATAAACAAAATTTGTTTAAAATTCAATTTCAAATTCTGTGGTAGCAAATAAATGTAAATTAGGTATTCACTTCAATTACCTAGAAACTAAAACCACACTAGATACCTTGCAGTGATGATAAGGTGTTTTGTGTTTTTCAGTGTTTGTGAGTCATTTTACAAATTAAATTAAGAACCATTGGTATCTCTCTTGCAGCTATGTGTTAAGATAGTTCCCACACTTGGAAAATGACTCTACGCTCCCCACAACTTAGCTCAGATGGCTACGTACGATTCAGTGATGATCTTATGCAAGTTCCAATTGATCTGCAAGACACATCAGCTTTTAGTAAGTTATTCCTCTAAGCTTTACGTTTTAGCAAGTGTTAGAGACTCTTCCCTTTTCAGTAGAGACTTTTTTGGGAGTCTCCTACACAGGTTGTCTGGTGAGTCATGCTCTTTCCTTGTTGAACAAAGTCTCTTTCTATTCAACAAGGAACTTGTATGAGTATGAAAAAACTCTGTTCAAACATTGGAAGATGTGTTTCTCTTATAACTACATAATAAAATAAAAATTTCAGATGTTTTACTTGATAATATTATCAAGGAATCATTAAAATAAACTAAAAAGTGTTAGATAACTTAATAATTTAGGTAAAGAGATTCTTCTTCATCCACCATCAACCAAGAGTTTGCGTTTACAGTCTTTTGGCACTCATTTGAAAGGCCATGAAACCTTAACTTTTTCTATGATTTCTTATTTCAAGAAATTAAATGGTAAAAAAGTACAAGAAAATATAGTGATGGCTTATTGGGTGCATGTGTTTCTGAATAT
Organism: Bactericera cockerelli; assembly: GCA_024516035.1. NCBI lineage: Eukaryota > Metazoa > Arthropoda > Insecta > Hemiptera > Triozidae > Bactericera > Bactericera cockerelli. The sequence goes on along the minus strand of CM044962.1, from coordinate 7,563,341 downwards.
ATCTAATTTAGTTCTAGTGAAAAGTAGTCTAGTGTTCAACACACCAGTTCTCTCATCAGGTGTCCAGTATTGTGATGACACAATAATATTTATCATTTACAAATTCATAAATTATATGTTCCCTATGAAAGTGTACTTTTCAGGAAAATGATTAATGAACTTTTCTACTTTTGAGTCCATCCATGATCATCATAACAATCCATTGCATGATGGCTATTTCCAGCCCCACTCATGCTGGTGATGTTAATTTGAGTAGCTGGTTTTTTGCCAGTGAATGGTGGGTTAAATTTAGAGCACCATTGAGATATACCATGTGATTGTAAAGTAAGTCAACATCACATAATCAATAAACAAAGAAACAGAAATATAAAATAAAAGGCATATAGTTTGTTCAGAGCATAGCAAATGACTGTTAATCAATATGTTCCGATGTCTAATTTTTGTCCAAATCAAACTAAGAACCAATAAATAAGAGGACTTATAGTTATGTACTCATGATGTTAAACAATAGTTCAGACTGTTAATTGTTATTTTGTACTCATGGACTTATACTTGAGCATACATCATTGAACTGAAATGAATCATGAATGTTGTGTTGTTTCACCCAGTGCTGATTGTACAGTTTAAAAAAAACTCACATCAACAAAACCAAATAACAAAAACAAAATATCTTGCCATCCTATATGCCATGCATTTGGCAATATTATGTTGAGATTGTAGTGTAATTGCCATTTTCTAGGGTACCTATATTGTACACACCTGCATATAAAAAATCCAGGTCAAACTTCTCAGTATAAGAAAAAGAAACTATTTCATTAAAAGAAAATCTAATATTGGAAGAAAGATTCTAGTCTTTTGAGCTTTCTTATATCCAGTTTCAACTGTATTTGGATAGGTAAAAATGTGTCACACCTTCAATTAGCACATCATGGATGTAAATAAATCTTCAGAAATATGTACCTCTATTTTCTTACTATTTATTAATATTATTCATATAGAATGGGATCGATATAAATAATGTAAGACATATAGGTATAGGTTTGGACTGATATAGGTACTGCATAACATTTTGGACTATACATATATATATTTTTTTGAGAAGGGGGAAACTTGTAAGAAACACTGGCCTACCTATGAGCCAGCAAGCAGTTTTTTTACAGTCTAAAAAACACCTTCATCAATTTAAATACTTCTCTAAAAATGTCTACAAATGAATGTAACAAAAAGTCTAGTGATTAAAATTGGTTACCCATTCATGATGTGGAGAGTATATCTGACATGAAACTTTGTAAAACAGCTCCATATTCTTTACACAGCACAGGCCATAAATCAGAACTGTTACTTTGTTATCTATATTACAGAACTGTCTGCACACTTGCCCGTAGTTCCTAGTGTTCCTATTCATAGAAATGTCTTCAGTAGTTATTGTGACCAAGTGGAGTAGTGCACCTCTTGCACACATGGTGACCTGGTTTCAATCACCAGTAGCATAGACATTTTTTGCTCTTTACTTCAGGGATCTACTTATACCTCTTGAGGAAAAATGAGAAGCTATTTATATGTATGGTAATTATAGATGGTATGAAGAGAAGGAATATGACTATTGAAAATGGTTAAATTTGGAGTTTAATAATGTTGCTACCCACTAAAGTTGTCATTAATCATGTCTATGTAAGACTATGTACCTATATTTAGAAAAAAAAAGTTTCAGATTTTTTTAAAACATTGTGTTTCTAGAAGATTTGATTGTCTCTTAAATATATCAGTATTATTTTCTAACCTAGTTGTAGGTTTGAAAACTTACAATTGTAAGGTTTTCAGTAAAATCCTTACTTTTTAACAATTGACTTTAACAATTGACACTGCGACCTAATTAGATCTGTTGCGACCAGTTGATTCTATTTGGTTTTAACGTCCTGATTTGAGATATTCAGGACGGGGGTTTAACCCTCCATTCGTTGAGAATCACACAAGCCACCCACATGAACCTCACCCAGCCACGGTTCGGCAGGAAAGGCAGCCTCACGTGTTCGAAGGGAACAGAATATTCTTTTTGGAAAATTCTGCCCTAACTGAGAATCGAGCTCGGGATCTCTGAACTTCGGGCAGTAGTCACAAGCGTTACGCCATGGAGGCTGGCAAGCTACCAAGTAACAAGCACAAGAATTTGTTAACGCCTTGACACGGTCCAATGACTGGAAGGTATCTCGCCAGATATTTAACCTAACCATTGTTTATACTATCTAATTATCAGTGTTTGTTTTCATAACTGACAAACAGACGGCCTCATTATCACCTCAATGTACAAAGCGTAAATAATGCAAGAAATCGTAGAAAATCGAGAAAAATAAATAGTGCTGAGCCAGCATCGATGACACGTTACGAGTTCTCGTCGGATTACTGAAGTTGAGCAACTTCCAGTTAGGTCAGGACTTGGTGGGTGACCACTCAAATCTGAATTCTTGTGATGCTGGCTATTTCCGACCAAACTCAGGCTGGGTGAGGTTAATGTGGATGGCTGGTTTGTGAGGTAGATTCTCGAATGATCTAGATGTGCACATCCTCTTGGCACACGGTAGCAGAATAGGATTCTCAGCGGCCGACCCGGGTTCGTGAGCCAAAAAAAATCTTCAAAATAAACACCTTACCAAGAGTAATCAATGATTTTCAAAAGAAAAAATCTATGACTAATAAGAATTATGTTATCATATTCGTGTCAATCAGTTTCGTGATATCACAACTATTCGAAACTCGCTTTACCAAATCCACGCTGAAACCGAGACTTGAACCACCGACCAGTCACTTTCGTGATATCACAACTACTCAAACTCGCTTTACCAAATCTATGCTGAAACCGGGACTTGAAATTCCCATCAGAGGCCGTTTTAAGGATAGTGTAGGAATAGTAAGTCTAATCCTGTTTCATAATTTGGGCCTTATTAGAAGAGCCAATCTTTTTTTCTGATTGGCTCGAAAATTGTCGAAAAAATTAAGTCATTTTGAAACGACTCTTTGAAAAGCACAATCACCTCTGTATGGAATGTCTTCAAAACTCATTCTTGCAGTATAAATAGAGTTTTGTATTGTATGGACTAAAGGTAGGTTGTAGGTAGGTACCTATAGTACCTGAAGTAATGCTACAAGCTGTTCCAGGACCAAAGTTAATAATTGCAGATGGGAGTTTCGAAGGCTCGAAAAACGCCTTTGTTTGAATGCTAAACAAATTTTTCCCTAAAAAAAAACATACCTACTACGTATATATCTAAACTATAAACCTCACTACTTATTACTTATGTATATCGACTGTGTCGTTAGTACTTGCAATCTACATAGCATGCATCCAACCAAGCATGGTATGCCTACTGCCTAGTCAACGCCCAATACAGTTGGTTTCTCGCAAATCGTTCAAGTACTGAGTTCATATTTTATCACCGCAATACAATTAGTTGGTACTGTGTTGGCGGTTTTCGGAATTATTACGACTTCGGAAATTATCGCGACGTGTGAGTTTTCAGTGTCTATTTGATTATTACCTCCGAGAAATTTCTAATAGTAGAAATCAGAAGTATTGTGCTCGTTTTTGTCAAAAAAAAAATAATATTTTGTTCCGATTTCAATTTGTTTTCTTCATATTTCTGGACGTTTCTGACTACTCCTGAGCAACTTTGGTTTTGTGTCTCTCTATGTGTCGGTCTGTTAAATATACGTACATTCCTTCTAACGCGTTGAACGGATTTTGACGAAAAAAAAAATCGTTGTTTGATTTATTAGGTATTTTCTGTGTGGAAATGTACTTTTTAGTGCTATTATAACTTTTTCCAGATTGTTAGATCGTGGATACGCGGTACCTTATCTATCAGTGCGCGATTAGCTCGGTGGTAACTGGTACTCGCTTGCTACGCGGAAAGTCCCAGGTTCAAATCCATAGACGATAAAAAAAATTAAAATTTGGTTACAGTTGTCTGTAAGGGAAAATATTCCCCAAAATTCATAATTATGTGTGAATGTGAATACTATTTGTCAAAAAAATGAGGATCTAATATAGCTTGGGGTGATCATTGTGGCTTCTCTAGTGGAACTGCAACCAGTCTATAATAATAATAACACCCTCTCGGGAGTGTTTCACACCTTCGAAAGGAGATAAACTAGCAATAATAATAATAATAATAATAATACAACAATAGTTCTCTTGAAAAAATCTTGCTTCATAAAAAAAATCAATAGCAATAATATCCAAGTTCAAGTTTATTGTATCTCAAGTTTTACAAATCATTAATACATATTAGAAGATTAGAACAAGTTTAGTAGGGAATACAAATGAATAAAAATTTACATATTTGAATTAAAACAAAATTGGAAAAAAAAATTTTTAAACAAAGACACACGGACGCACGGACCAATGGCCGAAAACAACTTTTTTGGAATTCTGAGGCTATGATTCGTCCAGAAATGTGACAAACCGGGTAGGTCAAAATTTCGACGAATACAATACTTTCCTTATTAACTAACCTCAACCATGAAGTTGAACAACGTCGACCCTGCTTGAGCGGGATAAGAGAGAGTAAAAGAAGAAGACTTTCCTTATCCTATAATAATAATTATAAGAAGACAATACTTTCCTTATTATTATAGGACAAGGAAAGTAAAAAAGAGAGGATTTAAAACACCGTAGATCTAAATACTAAACTCTACAGGAAAATGAACAATAGCAACGGTAATTAACGCATCGGACATGCCTTAGCTCTGTTAACTCTGATTCGACACGGCTCCGGGCATTATGAAGGATGGATACATTGACTATGATAAAGGTGAGACAAAGATACATTGACTATGATAAAGGTGAGACAAAGATACATTGACTATGATAAAGGTGAGACAAAGATACATTGATTAAGATAAATGTGATACAAAGACACATTGATTAGGATAAGTGTGAGACAAAGATATATTGATTAGGATAAATGTGAGACAAAGAACAGTGATTAGGATAAGTGTGAGATATGATTATTATAAATTTTTATAAATGATTATTATAAATGTGAAAAAGATTATTATATTAAATTTAAAATCTAATCATTTTCATTGCTGTTCATATAAAAATGGGCTAAATTCCGTTGCTCTGTGTTCTAATACGCCAAAATAGCCAATGTTCAGAATCAGGTTCATTCCCTGAGATATAGGTTTCGAGTTCCCCATTATTTCATCTATGTACTTATCTATCTATGCATTTCATTGAGTTCTCCATCATTTCATCTATGTATTTAATTTTCTTATTTATTGTATTCAATATCTATCCATGTATTTACTTTTTCAGACCACCATGCTGATCTGGACAGGCTGGGGAGGGGGGAGAGGGGGGGGACATTCACGATGACGTCATCGGCAGCAGGTCCAACTTCAGTTTCAACCAGGTGCTGCACAGGAACGGCAGCGAGGCGGTGGAGCTGAGTCCCGGCAACACTGTACAGGATCTGCTGCCCTGGGAGATGAACTACCACGAGGCGGCCATCTTCCTCGAGGTAAGAGTCCCGGCAACACTGTACAGGATCTGCTGCCCTGGGAGATGAACTACCACGAGGCGGCCATCTTCCTCGAGGTAAGAGTCCCGGCAACACTGTACAGGATCTGCTGCCCTGGGAGATGAACTACCACGAGGCGGCCATCTTCCTCGAGGTAAGAGTCCCGGCAACACTGTACAGGATCTGCTGCCCTGGGAGATGAACTACCACGAGGCGGCCATCTTCCTCGAGGTAAGAGTCCCGGCAACACTGTACAGGATCTGCTGCCCTGGGAGATGAACTACCACGAGGCGGCCATCTTCCTCGAGGTAAGAGTCCCGGCAACACTGTACAGGATCTGCTTCCCTGGGAGATGAACTACCACGAGGCGGCCATCTTCCTCGAGGTAAGAGTCTTGGCAACACTGTGCAAGAGCTAGCTGTGTCATCTTCCTCGAGGTACGAGTTCTGGCAGGACCTGTATGATGTAAGGGTTGGGTGGAAGAGATTGCCATAGGCAATAACCCCGGCCTTTAGTCAGGACATATTATGTATATATTTTGTTTATTACTTTCCTTATCTATAATAAGGAAAGTATTGTATTCGTCGAAAATTTGACCTACCCAGTTTTTCAAATTTCTGGACGAATCATAGCCTCAGGATACCAAAAAAGTTGTTTTCAGCCATTGGTCCGTGCGTCTGTCTGTCTGTCTGTCTGTCTGTCTGTCTGTCTGTCTGTGTGTGTGTGTGTAAACAGGATATCTCGAGAATGGTAAGAGCTAGAGACTTGAAATTTGGTATGGTAATTCATTTTATACACCAGACGAACCATGAAACTTTTGGTTGAAATCGGCCGCATTCTGCGGCCGCAGGGCCGCAAATATTAGCCGCAAGCGCCGCTTCTTTAAATTGGTTAAAGATACAAAAAAAGTTAGAGAACAACATTTTCTCAGATTAAAAATATAATAGGGGTCTATTCTCATCATTTTTTTGATATCTTGAACTTTTTGGAACCCGGCCTCAATTTACCGGTATTTTGGGGGGACCCGCTTGGACTAACTTTTTTATTATTTACCCCAGATGGGGGTTGCGACATATCAAATCCAATGATTTTAAGGTACTGATTACGAATTTGGCACTGATTTTTAAGTATCCGTTACCGTTGAGTCACCAGTGGCGGAATTCGACTTCTTTTTGGGGGATAAGGAAAGTCGTGTGATGTTTACACCAGATTTTTTTTTTTTCTTGTTTATATTATTAATATTGTCAATTTTATATTTAATTTTTATCATTATTTGTCTGTATGTATGTTCTACTAATAAAGAGTTTCTAAATAAATAAATAAAGTAAATATGATGCAGTGCAGGACCTGTATCATCCATAGATTTAGAAAGTTAATAACTAACTCTGGTCGAGATCTGAAGCACCCCTTCTGAATAGGAAATAGCATACACTGCCTCAATAGAAAATGGCGGACACCATGCTAATAGCATATGATGTCCGCTATTTTCTATTGAGGAAGTGTTTCACATAAAATGTCCAGAGTGCATTGGGAGTTCTTTATCATTTTATTGTTTTTAAATCTATGGTGCTATCTTCCTCGAGGTAAGAGTTCTTGCAACACTGTGCAATTTCGCCGCTTTATGAACCCATGAAACTGCTAGAGTAAAGAGACAACACTGTGCAAGAGTTGTGTCATCTTCCTCGAGGTAAGAGTCCTGGCAACACTGTGCAAGAGCTGTGTCATCTTCATCGAGGTAAGAGTCCTGGCAACACTGTGCAAGAGCTGTGTCATCTTCCTCGAGGTAAGAGATCGTGCAACACTGTGCAGATTTTTTATTTAGGCTGGTATGCAGAGACGTTTTTTCTATCCCTATAGTGTTCACTGTAGGGTGGTCCCGAGCTTGCTATAGGGAATACTTCGACCTTGACAATTATTTATTAAAGAAACATCTGAGTGCACATGCGCACAAACGCTTTCAGTATATCAGTATAAACAGAAACAAACGTCTCTGAACAAAGCTTTAAACAAACGTCTCTGAATAACAAACTCAGCTGAAGGGACAAATGACCCAGGCATCCCTACAGTGAGGACTCTGCATACAACCCTTAGTTTTTTAATCATTTCTTTTTTTCATCAACTCCAGGAAGGCGCCAACTCGTCTCTGCATACTAGCCTTAGTTTTAATTTTTTTTTTTTCTTTTATTTTTTTTCATCAATTCCAGGAAGGCGGCAACTTGTCTCTGCATACCGGCCTTAGTTTTTAAATCTTTTTTTTTTTTTTTTTCATCAACTCCAGGAAGGCGCCAACTCGTCTCTGCATACCAGCCTTAGTTTTTAATTTTTTTTTTTTTTTCATCAATTCCAGGAAGGCGCCAACAACGACAAGTTCGACTCGCACCCGGGTCACCCTGGCGCCCTTCCCCCCTACCTCCTCGTACACAACGACTGGTACTACGGGCTGGACCTCGCCACCTCGCTCATACTCATCTCCCTGGCTCTCGGCGAAGAGCCCGCTGTTCCGGCCTTCCGGGTGAGCGTGGGTTCGAACCCCGGGTCGGGCAAATTTTTTGCACTTCTTTAAATTTTTTTTAAAGGCTTTAATGGCAGGATTCTCAAATTGCTTGAGCTCTTCCGCCCAACCAACCATAAATAATAATAAATCATTTGTTTTATTTTCATATCTTTTTTATACAGAGGACCCATCCTAAGCCATTTTTATTTGGCTTCTAAGATCGTTGTTTTGCACTTTTCGTCCACGGTACTTTCAATGTACATGAACTTCGATAGTCTTACAGAAATGGCGTTTTTAAAACAAAGTTTTTAATGTTGAAGATATTTTTGCATTATTCTATAGCCTTCTGCGTTAAATCTGCCATGCCGGCTTTTGGTTAACAAAGTCCTAAGCTTTCTGGACGTTGCTCAACTTCAGTGACAGAACGAGAACTGGTGTATTCAACGTGCAATCGATGCTGGGTTCTAACTTAACAGGAATTTTTATTTTTTAAAGCTTCTAATTAAAATTAAATAAAATAATTTAGTTATAAAGATAATAATGTAAATTTATTTTAGTTTTTATTTACAATTTTTGTGGCTCTCTCTCTAAGAAATACCTCTAAGAGGTAACATAAAAAATTCGCATAATAACCTCACGATAAAATTATTTTCCTCCTTCATTTCTAATCGTTTATCTCCCCTTCTCTATTTATGACAGGGCATTCATAATTATATGTCAAGACCATTCTACAAATAACTAAAAATAAAACTTAATTTATTATGGGGACTATACAAAATGGTGCACGGTTTGAGGAGCTATTTTATATTTAACGTCTGTCCGGTAGCTCAGTGGTAAAGGCGGCACTCTATGAATCCAAAGATTCCAGAGGTCGCGGGTTCGATACCCAGCCGGGACATGACAAGTTTTCCTCCCATTTGGGATTTTTACCACATAATAATATGTCTTGGGCTTACTGCTGGAATAATGGGACTTTAATAGTCTTAATCGGGCAGTATAAATAAGGCGATATTAATATTATTTATTATATTTAATGTTATTTAATAATAAAAAAAAATGCATTTTATTTTTTATGTGTCTGTTTCAGCTACCAGTAGCAGTTCACAGCACCATAGAGCTGCTAGCGTTATTTGTGATCGGGGTTGAGTTGACACTGAAACTGCGATGGATTGGCTGGAGGTCGGTCCTCAAACATAAGAGAACTATGATGAAGGTAGGCCAAGTGCACTTGGTAGTCAAGTGGTTAGTCAAGTGGTTAACGCGCTAGTCTGGTAATCCAGGTAGCGTAGGGATCCGTTGGTTCGAATCCCACCCAGTGCATGATTTTTTCCTCATTAATCTGAGTTTGTGACCACATAATAATAAGACTCTGAGGGTTAGGTGGTAGAAAATGCTTTGAGCATTAACCTCGCCTGGTGGTTACCTTCCTCTAAAAAGTGTTGTCGTTGTTGTTGTAGGCTTAACTTTTTTTGGGGTTTAACGTCGCTTTCAATTGAATGGTCATATATTTTCATAATCATTTTTTTTGGAATCAGGAGTGTCTAAGAAATTTTATCAGCTCAATATTGAAAAAACTGAAAATAATACTTTCTATACCTCATAATTATGTACCTAATAATAATAGAAAATCTTATAAGGGCAATGTTTTATAAGTAAAGCTAATAAGCCCAGAACAAAATTATGAGGTTATGTTATACAATTGATGCATTATTTAATAGAGAAAAAATCATCAATTTTAGCTTTGAATGAGTTTATGGATGAATTCCAGTTACAAAATACCCTGTTAAATAAAAAATGTATGTAATAGAAAGTAAAAAATACTTTCCTTATTATAGGATAAGGAAAGTAAAAAAAAAAAAATAACACCAAGCATTTCACTCTCCCGTCGTCTCCCCCAGTGTCTCACGCTGTGCGTCATGTTCATCGAAGCGTGCGTCGTTCTGCTGCGTCAAGCGTCACATTTCCGCGTCACGCGCGCCCTCCGCCCGATTTTCGTCGTCGACACGCGTCACCTGGGCGGCGTTCGCCGGTTCATCCGGCAGATCCTCCAGAGTCTCCCGCCCATCCTCGACATGCTCCTGCTGATCTTCTTCTTCGTGTCCATCTACGCCATCCTCGGGTTCTATCTCTTCTCGTCCAATCCGAACGACGCCCACTTCTCCTCCCTGTTCGACGCGTTCGTGTCCATGTTCGTGCTGCTCACCACCGCCAAGTAAGGTTTTTTCTTTCTTTTTTTTAAGCTTTATTAGGAGGACAAAGTATAAGTATAAGTAGTGCTTTATTTAGACTGTCAGCGCAAGACAGGTAGTCCCATTATGCCAACAGTTTTTATGCCAAAAGTACAATGGTAACAGTATAAAATTAAGAAAAGAAAAAAACAAACAAACAAATAACAAAATAAATAAGTAAAGCTATCATATTTGTGTTTATCACTTTCGTGATATCACAACTACTAAAACTCGCTTTTACTAAATCTACGCTGAAACCGGGACTTGAACCACCGACCTCCTGGTTACAAGTCCGCCGCCTTATCGATCAAGCTACGCCAAGTAAGTATGTAATAATAAAGGGTTGGGTAGAAGAGATTGCCAGAGGCAATAACCCCGCCCTTTAAGGTAGGACATTTTTTTTATATTAAGATGAGTGTTTCACAGCCTTTTTTATTTCGTAGCCATGAAACAGGAGCTACTGTAGACGCTTGTGGTCTGTGTTGTAGCCTACCCATCCCGTAGTATACCGCCCCTCTGATGGGCGAGAAGTGACACAATACTTCCCAAGTAGGTGCTGGGTCAACACGAGCGCACCGGAAGGTTTCCCTTACAAACAATTGTAACCAAATTAAGAATACAAATTTTTTTCGGCACGGGGAATCGAACCCGGGACCTTCCGCATGGCAAGCGAGTGCTCAACCACTGAGCTTAACCGCGCGCTCTATATGTAATAATAGTCTGGCTGGGGGACGTTAAATAGGGAGAAGACCAGTGTCCCGCTCGAGAACTCTAAACAGAGAACAGACTAGCCAACCCTTACAAGCCAGGCTATAAAGAAAAGTCCAAGTCCTCATGATGATTGATGGCACATAGAAATATGTGGTTCAGGACGAGCCAACTTTGAAATAAAGCTGGCTGGAGACTATCACTCACCCCTCCAGCTGTAGCCAAGCTGGCTACAACAACAAATATGTAATAACATCTATTTAAAAAAAAAAAAAATTACCTAACTGTTAGTAATTGTGAATTTAAATATTTTTTTATCATTTTCATTTAAAATGAATATTTTTTTGTATCGTGTTTTAATGTAAAATGGGCTCTGCTCGTAAATAAATGAATCGGTACACCCGATATAATTACTATTACTACTAATAATAACACTCTACTCTTTAGTCGAAGGTAACCACCAGTCGAGGTTAGTGCTGAAAGCATTTTCTACCACCTAACTCTCGGTGTCTTATTATTATGTAATCACAAATTCAATATTTTTTTTTTAATTGTTTAAATTAATGAGGAAAAATTCATGCACTGGCTGGGATTCGAATCAACGGATGCCTACACTACCTGGATTTCCAGACCAGCGCGTTAACCACTTTAATAATTATTAAACATATTGGATCAAGTTTTATTTACATAGAATTTATACAGTACATAGAAAATGAAGTTAATAGAACAAAACTTGATCAAGGGCGGTGCTAATGCCTACGGCATTCTCTTCCGCATTCATGTATTATTAAACATATTGGATCAGTTTTATTTAATCATTTACAAAGGAATTTTTTCCAAGTTTAAGCAATTATTTTCTCCTTGTTTTCTCAGTTTCCCCGACGTAATGATGCCAGCCTACTCTCAGAGTAAATGGAACTCTCTCTTCTTCGTATCTTTCCTCTGCATAGTCTTGTATATCCTCATGAACTTGGTACGTAACTCTATTTTTTTTTTTTGTGAACATTTATTTAAAGAGAGGTCTATAACAATCGAAGTCCTTGCCCCTACTAATTTTTACTTCCGCTGAATTTATAAAAAAAAAAAAATTGTAAAAAAAAAAAAAAATTTTTTGGTCCGACTTCAATTTTTCTCATATTTCTGGACGTTTCATAACATCCTGAGCAAGTTTGGTGTTGTTTCTGTCTGTCTGTCTGTTTTCTCTTCAGAAAACAGACTCGTTCAGCGGATAGTTCTGAACGAGTTTTTTCGTTTCCGGAATAGCAGCGATGTAAAGGTAAATGGATGTAATAGCAATTAACTTTCTTAAAAAAACCTAAATGGGAATTAGTGTTATTTCTCGTCCATCAAAGGGGAGGCATACAACGGGATGAGCAAGCCACAAAAAAAGTTATCATATTTGTGTTAATCACTTTCGTAATATCACAATTACTCAAACTTGCTCTCCTAAATTTCTGCTTAACTTGGGACTTGAGCCACAGACCTCCAGATTACAAGTCCGCCGCTTCGTTCACAGACAGACAGACCTACGGACCTTCGTTTTAAAAAAATATTTTTAAACAAAGACACACGGACGTAAGGACCAATGGCCGAATACAACTTTTTTGGTATCCTGAGACTATGATTCGTTCAGAAATGTAAAAAACCGGGTAGGTCAAATTATCGACGAATACAATACTTTCCTTATTATTAAAGAAAGTAAAAAAAAAAAAAAAATTGAAACCTCAAATTGGTAATGGTAATGGTGCTCAAAGGTACTTGTATTTACGGAAATAGTCCATATAAACATGTAACAAATAACAAAAGTTAAAAAATAAAATACAATAGAAAATTAGAAAATAACCTTTCAAATTTTAAAATATGGGTGGTAAAATAAACGGCTCAACTTAATATATTTATTTTTAAAACATTGGTAAAATTAATAAAACATGTAACAATATTTTAAAAGGGTACTCCTGCTCCATCTTCGATTAAACCATAACTGCGTGGGTGGTATCTTGATCCGCGAAGCCTCAAAGATACCGCTCGATTTTTTTTTTTTTTGACAAATTGCTGACGTCGAACCTCCATCCCCCCAGATGCTAGCCGTGGTGTACGAGACTTTCACCACCATAGAGCGGAACAAGTTTCGCAAGCTGCTCCTGCACAAGCGCAAGGCGACGCAACACGCGTTTCGTCTTCTCACCACTCTGCAGAGTCCCAACAGGGTCAAGTTCCAGCAGTTCGCCGGCCTCATGCGGTACTACGCGCCGGAGAAAAGTGAGATTTTGTTGTAACGATTTTTTTTGTTGTTGACATTTTCATGTCTTTGCTCTGGCACATAACCAAAATTATGTGACGAAATTATGTAACGATATTATGTAACGATATTATGTAACGAAATATTGAATTGTAAAGGGAGAGAAGAGGGAAAGTGTGTGTCATGCGCACAATGGCGAAGTATTGAATTGTAGAGGGAGAGAAGAGAGAAGGTATGTGTCATGCGCACAATACGAAATTTGGTCAGTTGGGTTTTGGACCTTGAATAGTAAAGATGAAAATGTCCCAATGGTTGCAGACTCGTATGCAAGCGTTTTTTTAAACAAAAATTTAACATCGCTTTCAACTGCATAGTCATATCAGTAGTCACCGTGGCAGAGTGAGTTAGCGCGCTAGGCATTGTACGCATGGTGACCTGGGCTCGATTCCCAGCGGGGCAGGAATTTTTTTTTGATTTGGTGTATTTTTATTTATAACAATTTTATATTTACAGAAATAACATCTCCTAAGCTAATATAAAATAACTTATGAGGAGAGTTATTGTTGTTGTTGTAACCAGGGGCTCGTTTCATAAAAAAAAAACTTTACACTTCATACTTGATGACTTACATGTCCCGGTAGCTCAGTGGTAAAGGCGGCACTCTGTGAATCCAAAGTCTCCAGAGGTCGTGGGTTCGAAACCCAGCTGTGACATGACATGTTATCCTCCCATTTGGGATTTTTACCACATAATATGTCTTAGGCTTACTGCTGGAATCATGGGACTTTAATAGTCCTAATCGGGCAGTATAAATAAGGTGATATTATTATATTATAATTATATTATATTATGTTGTTGTTGTAACCAGGGGCTCGTTTCATAAAAAAAACTTTACACTTCATACTTGATGAACTACGAAATAAAGTGTAAAGTATTTCCGTTTCATAAAGTCACTTTACGATTTCTCTTTGAACTGCCACTCGAAATATCTATTCTTAAAGTGTAAACAAATGATAATTAAAAAAAAAAAATATTTTTATAAATTTAATTCATTTTCTTGTGTCTCAGAAGAGATTCTTCTTCTTTTACTCTGTCTTATCCCACTTTCGTTTCATAAAAAAACTTTACACTTCATACTTGATGATTTACGAAGTACAATGTAAAGTATTTCCGTTTCATAAAGTCACTTTACGATTTCTCTATGAACTGCCACTCGAAGCATCCATTCCTACAGTGTAAACAAATGAAATTTAAATATTTTTTTTATATAAATTTAATTAATTTTCTTGTGTCTTTCAGTTTTCTTTTCTTCTTCTTTTACTCTGTCTAGACCCGCTTAAGCAGGGTCGACATTGTTCAAAACCAACAAGGTTGGTTTTGGCATGTGGTGCTAATGTTCGCCTACCTGAACAAATCCCACACGGGCTATCTGAGCATGGAAGAAATGTACAGGGTGTACTTCAGATATATTTTATATTGTATACCGGGTGTTTCAGATATATTTTATATTGTATACCGGGTGTTTCAGATATATTTTACATTACCTATATACCGGGTGTTTCAGATGAGCGGGACGTGGTGCTAATGTTCGCCTACCTGAACAAATCCCACACGGGCTATCTGAGCATGGAAGAAATGTACAGGGTGTACTTCAGATATATTTTATATTGTATACCGGGTGTTTCAGATATATTTTATATTGTATACCGGGTGTTTCAGATATATTTTACATTACCTATATACCGGGTGTTTCAGATGAGCGGGACGTGGTGCTAATGTTCGCCTACCTGAACAAATCCCACACGGGCTATCTGAGCATGGAAGAAATGTACAGGGTGTACTTCAGATATATTTTATATTGTATGTATACCGGGTGTTTCAGATACATTTTATATTATATACCGGGTGTTTCAGATATACTTTATATTGTATACCGGGTGTTTCAGATGAGCGGGACGTGGTGCTAATGTTCGCCTACCTGAACAAATCCCACACGGGCTATCTGAGCATGGAAGAAATGTACAGGGTGTACGATGCGGTCATGATGAGGTGGCAGCCCCAGTACTCGCATATCCCCTGGTACCACAACACCGTGGAGTGGGTTCAGACTGTGTGCACCCATCTGCACGAGGCTATCAACTGGGCGTACTTCGAGCACGTCATCTGTGAGTGTGCTAGCCTTTAATTAATTAATTAATTATTACAGTACTTAATTAATAATTACATTATGTATTAATTAATAATGAAAATACAATTTTACTTAGAACCTGATCGCCAGCCTCCATGTTTGAGACTACTGCCCGTAGTCCAGAGATCCTGAGTTCGATTCCCGGTTGGAGCAGACTTTTCGCACAGAAAATTCTGTTCCTTCCGAACATGTGAGGCTGGCGATTCCCGCCCTACCCAGGCTGGGTGAGGTTAATGTGGGTAGCTGGTACGATTCCCAGCGAATGGAGCGTAAAACCCCCGTCCTGTCTACCTCAAGTCAGGACGTTAAAACCAAATAGAATCAATGGACATGAAAGGAGCCTAGACATTGGATCTGGGTTTCCATATAATCCTCTCACCACCGTGATTTAGGTATCAATACCTATCTCATGGACACGGAATTATTATTATTATCTGTGAGGGAAGCTTTGACAACTTCAGTGCCATGAGTCTCCATTTGGGGTCTCTCAGAACTTCACCAAAGTGCCGTCAAGTGGTTAACGCCCTAGTCTTGTAAACCAGGTAGCGTAGGGATCCGTTGGTTCGAATCCCACCCAGTGCACGAATTTTTCCTCATTAATTTGAGTTTGTGACTACATAATTATAAGACTCTGAGTTCACAGCACCGGGTTGAGTTGACGCTGAAACTGTGATGGATTGGCTGGAGGTCGGTCCTCAAACATAAGAGAACTATGATGAAGGTAGGCCAAGTGCACTGGTAGTCAAGTGGTTAACGCACTAGTCTCACTAATTGGTCAGTATAAATAAAGCGATATTATTATTATCATGGTGGCCTGTGTTGTGGCTTTCAATTTAATCGATTTTTTTTTTTACAGATAATAAATTTCTGCCATTTGCAATCCACTGGTCAAAGTACTCAAAATACTGAGCAAATTTATTTAATCGAATTGAATTTCCAGGTTGAATATTTCGCAGGCTAAAAGTACCTGAAATGCATGGGAACTTGGAAACTATGTTTTCCGTTACCTTACACTCTGTGTTCTTCACACCTCGGCCGAGGTGTTTGATGAATAATAATAATAATAATCGCCTTATTTATACTGCCCGATTAGGACTATTATGTCCCATTATTCCAGCAGTAAGCCCAAGACGTATTATTATGTGGTAAAAATCCCAAATGGGAGGATAACTTGTCATGTCCCGGCTGGGTTTCGAACCCGCGACGTCTGGAATCTCTGGATTCACAGAGTGCCGCCTTTACCACTGAGCTACCGGGACAGACATGTAAATAAATAGATCCCCTATTTTTCCTCAGACTCTCTCATCCTGCTGAACGGCCTAGCCATGTTCTACCGGTCCATGCAGACCTACCCCACCTGCAGGCGTCTGCCTTCGCTTTCTGCGCCTCATGGGATGCTGTCTTCTTTGCCGTCGGTAAGCTGACGAGACTGTTCTTTCTTTTTTTTTACTGTCTGGGGGACTATAAACAGGGAGTAGATCAGAAGTCTGGCTGGGGGACTATAAACAGGGAGTAGACCAGCAGTCTGGCTGGGGGACTATAAACAGGGAGTAGACCAGAAGTCTGGCTGGGGGACTATAAACAGGGAGTAGATCAGAAGTCTGGCTGGGGGACTATAAACAGGGAGTAGACCAGCAGTCTGGCTGGGGGACTATAAACAGGGAGTAGACCAGCAGTCTGGCTGGGGGACTATAAACAGGGAGTAGACCAGAGTCTGGCTGGGGGACTATAAACAGGAGTAGATCAGAAGTCTGGTCTGGGGACTATAAACAGGTGTAGACCACAGTCTGGCTGGGACTATAAACAGGAGTAGACAGCTCGACTGGGACTATAACGGAGTAGACCACAGTCTGGCTGGGACTATAACAGGAGTAGACCAGCATCTGCTGGGGGACTATAAACAGGAGTTAGCCAGCAGTCTGGCTGGGGACTATAAACAGGTAGTAGACAGCATTGCCTTGGTTCTGGGACCCTGGTCAATTTTAATAGCTCTTGTAAAAGGCATGTAGAAGTGTGTTCCATTCCACACTGACTGGCACATCGTTCACGATGACGCCACCCTATGAAATGGATTGTATTATTAGCCCGCCAGACTCCGATGGGTAAGGTTTGAACTACTGCCCTTATATAGATATCCGGTAATTCGCTCGGAACAACTTTTCACACAAAAAAATCTTTCCTCGAACACGTAGACGGCATTCCGCCTACCAGGCGGATGAGGTAATAGTACTGTACGATCTCAGCGAATGGAGGTATAACCTCCGTCCTAATCGGACGTAAAATCAACTATAATCTTGGCGTTAAGAGAGCATCCAGACGTAAAAAAGTGCTCCACTCTACACCTCAACATGAGTTGTACAAACCGACCCAATAGCACATAACAAAATGGGATAAAGGCAAGGAAGAAATATGGTCGGGGTTATTGCCTATGGCAATCTTTTCCACCCAAGCCTTAACTTCGATAACGTGTATTGGATTTTTAGTTCAATTAGTCCATTATTTTATAATATGTCTTTTGTTTTTTTTTTTCTAATATTGTAATTATTGTATAAAGGATTAACAAAGAGTTGGGTGAAAGAGATTGCCAAAGGCAATAACCCTGCCCTTTAGTTAGAACATATGTATATATTTATTTATTTTTTCTTAATTTATTTCTCTTTTTACTTCTTCTTATACATACAATGAATTTGTAATTATCTGTGTATATGTCCATATTAATAAAGTGTTAAATAATAATAATAACACATCCGTGAATTAAAAAAATAACTTTTCAATTGACATTGTAAATAGGGCTATTCCCGTAAATATACTCGCGTACACCTGGTATTTATTATTATTTTTTTTAAAAGGTAAGTTTGCCCCGGAACCACTTTCGCATTACTTCAGGGCACTTTACCTTTACATCTATGCCATTCCGGAAACGGAAAATTTCGGTCAGAAATTTCCGCACCGGCCGGTATTCGAACCCGCAACCTCCGGGTCAGTAAGCAATGCTCTTAACCGCTGAGCCACGGAGGTCGGCTTATTAAAAAAAAAAAAAAATTGTCTCCTCAGTATTCTCCCTCGAGGCTCTCGTGAAGATAGCGGCTCTGGGCTCCCAATACTTCGAGTCCGGCTGGAACTTCTACGATTTTCTCGTCACCTACGGCTCTCTGCTGGCCATCTTCATCGTACACCTGGACCCCAGCTTCTACTATGTGGTCATTATGCGGCCACTGCGGCTATTGCGACTGTTCAAAATGAAGAAGCGCTACCGGGACATCATCGGCACACTGGCGCTCCTGTCGCCTCTCATCAGGTACTGTATTATTGGTATAGAAAGCTTTATTAGGTAGAACAAAAATATATACAGTAGAATACAATGAAATATAAAGAAAAACAAAAAGATTAAGCAAATATACAACAAAAAAAAAGAGAATGAAGTTAATGTCCTACCTCTAGGGCGGGGTTACTGCCTGTGGCAATCTCTTCCACCTAACCCTTAACTGTAGATACTAGAAGTATTATATCTTGGAAATTACGGGCCAATCCAGGCTGGGTGAGTTTAAGAAGCTGTACCGGGATATCATCGGCACACTGGCGCTCCTGTCGCCTCTCATCAGGTACTTTAGATATCAAGAAGTGTTTGAATCATCCCAAGAAACAAAAAAGAAAAAAAAATGTTTAAAAATGTTAAAGTTTGTCAGTACTGTGTCTCACGGCAAGCATCACAGTGATGTCAGTTTATCTATATTTATAAATGCGAAAGTTAACACTCACTCACTCATCTCGATTTCTCAGAACTGGTAAGTCCTAGGAGGCTGAAATTTGGCATGTAAGTCACTTTTAGGTCTTAGATGCGCACTAAGAAAGGATTTTAAAAAATTCCCACTGAGGCGCCCGCCACGGGGGAAAAGGGGCGCATTTACACGAAAAAACGCGCTTCTTCTTATTTTCACCTTTTCATCACTGGTGTGTGTGTGGGGTGTGTGTGTGTAGTGTGTGTTATGTGTGTGTGTGTGTGTGGTGTATGTGATGTGTGTGGGGTGTGTGTGGGGTGTGTGTGGCTCTCTGCTGGCCATCTTCATCGTACACCTGGACCCCAGCTTCTACTATGTGGTCATTATGCGGCCACTGCGGCTATTGCGGCTGTTCAAAATGAAGAAGCGGTACCGGGACATCATCGGCACTCTGGCGCTCCTGTCGCCTCTCATCAGGTACTTTAGTTTCACATTGTAAACACGTGCCAATTTTGAGATTTTATACAAAATTACTTGTATCTCCAAACTCCAAAACGACTGAACCGATTATGAACGCCTCAAAAATTACGAATTATGCAAATATAAAAAATTGTTTTATATGGTAGAATATTGTTTTTTCTACATTTTAGATATCACGAAAAATTCTGTATGGGCAAGTCGTGGTCCTTATTTTTTGACTTTTTTGTCCAAAATTTCGGATTTTCTTAAATATCAGAGTCTAATTATAATTAATTGAAAAATAAATATAAATAGCCTATGTAAAACAATAATATGCATATACATACAAAATTTCATTAAAGTCGGGTGTACCGTTCACGAGATATAAGCGTTTCGATAAAAAGTTAGTGGTCAGGCGCATGGTCTCTTTCACCCAGAACCGCTAGTACGAATTCGATGAATTTAAAATGGGACCATCTACAAAATGTCTCCTATAGGTATGTGTGCAAAATTTCATCAAAATCCGTTGAGTAGTTTCCGAGATATGCGCGTTACAAGGAATACTTTTAAGAGACCGACGGACCGACAGACGGACACAAAACCAAATTTGCTCAGGAGGTTATGAAACGTCCGGAAATATGAAAAAAATTGAAATCGGAGCAAAAAAAATATTTTTTTTTTTACAAAAACGAACACAATACTTCCGATTTCTAATATTAGAAATTTCTCGAAAGTAAAATTGTTATCTTTCAGACATGCCATCTAGTTCGCAAATTCGTTAACTCTACAAGGAAATTTTAACTTGGTATTTTTTTTTGGGGTTGAACGTCGCTTTCAACTGCATGGTCATATTACGACGAGGGTGTTACCCTCCATTCGCAGGAAACTCACAAATCTGGTAATGTTAATAATAATAATAATAATAATAACAACGGGTGTACAGGTTCATTTATTAACGAGCGTCAGAGCTCTTTGTACAACATAACAATATTTATAATAAAAATCAATCGAGATATAAAGAAAAACAACGCAACACATACATGGTAAATGGTAATCGAAAGACATTAAAATACTCTGCAATATATATCACAATTGTTTTAAAAATCAAATCCACAATCGGTGTTAGCAGATCTTAACATCCTGTTGAGAGGAGCATAATACTTGTAATTTGAGTCACAATATGTCACGTATTTTTTTTTTTTTTTTGTAAGAATAATAATAATACCGGGTTAGGTTTGAAGTTTCTATAAGATGCATTCAATTATCTCCTTAAATTAACTCAGAAGTCTTTAAAAAGTCAGGCTGGGCATGGACCAACTTTGAAATCTTAAATAGAATGGTATGTCTTGTGGCATATTGTTTTAAAGGTCTCATTAAGAGAAATTCATCACAACAAATTTCAGTGAGCTACAACTTACCGTTCTCAAGATGCAGGGTCGGACGTCCTGCGTAATATCCATATATTTTGACCAATAACTCGTTAAACGTAAATTATGAAGAACATTTTTCTTGTTAATAATAACTCCTTATGGCAAGACCTTTCAAATAAGTTATAACTCGACATACTCTGTTGATGTTAGTTTCTGGTCGGTTTCGTCAGCCAGCCGGACGAACAGTCGAAAAAAAATAACGAAAAAACAAATCAAATTTTAACTTGTTCGAAAGGTCTTGCCATAAGGAGTAATTATCAACAATAAAAATTTTCTCCATAATTTACGGTTAACGAGTTATAGGTCAAAATATATGGATATTACGTAGGACGTCCGACCCTGTATCTCGAGAACGGTCAGTCGTAGCTCACTGAAATTTGCTGTAATGAATTTTTCTTAATAAGACATTTAAAAAAATATGCCACAAGACATACCATTCCATTTAAGATTTTAAAGTTGGTCCATTCCCAGCCTGACTGGGGCCGTGTAGGCAAAAATGTTTGCCTAAAAATTAATCCCCCTAAAAATAAAGGAATAAGGGTTTTTGCGTTTTTTGATATTTTAAGTCGTTTTCGAGAAACCCAGGCCTGGGTGAGACTTTATGGATGCCCTGTATATGTTTTTTTTTTATGTAATAAAGCATTTAATAATAATAATAATACTCTTATGTGTTTCTAGATCAGCGGGGGTAGTGATGTTAGTCCTCTACTATTTCTTCGCCATCATTGGGATGGAGCTGTTCGCCCAGTACGACATGAAAAACTGCTGCAAGTGAGTCTCATTCCTTTATTCTGCACTGGTAGTCAAGTGGTTAACGCGCAAGTCTGGTAATCCAGGTAGCATAAGGATCCGTTAGTTCGAATCCCACCCAGTGCATGAATTTTTTCTCATTAATTTGAGTTTGTGACCACATAATAATAAGACTCGGAGGGTTAGAAAATGAGGGAGGGTGGTAGAAAATGCTTTGAGCATTAACCTCGCCTTCAAATACCCGGGACGCACTTGGGAAAAAAGTTCCCTTGGGACGCACTTGGGAATCACCGGTGGTTACATTCCACTAAAGAGTGTTATTATTATTATTTTACAGGCTTAAGTCGAGTCTCGCTAGAGGACTTTAAACAGAGAAACAGAGTAGCCAACACTAAAGAGAAAAATGTATACAGTACAATACAATGAAATTATAAAGAAAAATAAATAGATTGAACAAAGTAACAAGAACAAAAAAGAGAATGAAGCTAATGTCCTACCTAGAGGACGGGGTTATTGCCTGCGGCAATCTCTTCCACCCAAACCTTTAGAATTGTTCCTTAAAATTTATTCTGAAAATTTCTAAAAAAAAAGGTTAATAAAAAAAAAACGTGGACACCTTTTAATTGTACATTATTTCATCTCCCACCGATCTCAGTAGCTTGCTCGATAAGGCGGCGAACTTGTAACCTGGAGGTTGGTGGTTCAAGTCACGGTTTCAGCGTGGATTTAGTAAAGCGAATTTGATTAGTTGTGATATCACGTAAGTGATTAACACAAATATGATAACTATTTTACATGCTTAAGTCGAGTCTCGCTAGATGACTTTAAACAGAGAACAGAGTAGCCAACACTAACAAGCCAGGCTAGCTTGTAGCTTCCTAAGGGTTTGACCTTCCACCCAAACCCTTAGAATTTTTCCTTAAAATTTATTCTGAAAATTTCTAAAAAATAAGGTTAATAAAAAAAACGTGGACACCTTTTAATTGTACATTATTTCATCTCCCACTGACCTCAGTAGCTTGGTCGATAAGGCGACAAACTTTTAACCTGATGGTCATTGGTTCAAGTCCCGGATTCAGCGTAGATTTAGTAAAGCGAGTTTGAGGAGATGTGATATCACGAAAGTGATTAACACAAATTTGATAACTTTTTTTATTTCATCTCCCTACAGTGGCACCACAGTAGAAGACTTCTACAAAGTGTCTGGTCACAACGAGACCACCACCATTGGCTACTACTATCTGAATACCTTCTCCAATCTAGCCGTCTCCTATGTCACGCTGTTTGAGCTGACAGTAGTCAACAATTGGTGAGTTTTTCTTCTTATATATATTTTTTTTTTTTGAAGGGTTTATTATAATTTATTCGAACAAATATACTACTGTTCCGGTAGCTCAGTGGTAAAGGCGGCACTCTGTGGATCCAGAGATTCCAGAGGTCGTGGGTTCGAAACCCAGCCGGGACATGACAAGTTATCCTCCCATTTGGGATTTTTACCACATAATAATACGTCTTGGGCTTACTGCCGGAATAATGGGACTTTAATATTTTGTGAACGCCTAAAAACTTACGAATTATGCAATGTGCAATATAATAATTCCGTGTCCGTGAGATAGGGACAGATGCCTAAATCACGGTGGTGAGAGGATTATATGGACGCCCAGATCCAATTTCTAGGCTCCTTTCATGACCATTGATTCTATTTGGTTGTTGTACGAGGTGTGGCTATTAAGTTCGTAGATGCGAGCTGCTACGCAAAAGCTGTCCATCCTAGGAAGATATGATGAACATTGAACATATTGAGACAGCTTCAAGTCTTGTGTACGATTGATAGCTGTCACATGCCTGTACTGTAATTAGTTCTGTTGTGATAGCCCGGCGCGCAAGACACCTTTTTTAATTTTGCCGGAATTATGATTGATACAAACGTTGAGCAACGAGTGATTATTGAATTTTACGTAAAACTTGCTTGTGAAACTTTTTCTTTGTTAAAGACAGTGTTCCAGGAGTCATTTTTGAAAAGATCAACGTTTTTTAAGTGGTTTAAACGGTTTCAAGATGGTCAGGAAGATGTTGAGGACGATCCACGTCCTGGTCGCCCCCAAACCTCAAAAATTGACGAAAACATTGAAAAAATTGGTGTTATGATTCGTTCTGATCGTAGATTAAATCTTAAGACTAATGGCTGATACACTTAAAATTAATAAAGACTGTGTGAGACAAATTTTGCACGAAAATTTCAACATGACAAAAGTTTGCGCAAAAATGGTGCCATGCGCCAGTCTACAGTGCCTTCTCCGTGAAGACGTTCCTGGCCAAGTACAACATCCCAATGTTGGAACACCCTCTTTACTCACCCGACCTGGCCCCGTGCGACCCAAAAATCAAATCTGCCCTGAAAGGTGCCAGATTTGACAGCGTAGATGCCGTTAAGAAAAACCGGCAGAAGTCTTGAAAGGCCTCACACAAAATGATCTCCACCACTGTTTCGATCAATGGAAAATTTGCTTAGAACGTTGTAGGGATAGAGAAGGGGAGTACCTTGAAGGGGATAACTACTAAAGTTGGGTAAGTTAAACACACATCGTTTTATGGAAAGAATCTACGAACTTAATAGCCACACCTCGTATATTGTGTTGCGATAATACTGAAGTGCCTTTGAAGAAAAAACATAGGCAAACACACATATTATTGGGGGAAGTTAAACAGTGAGAAGACCAGTGTCTTGTTAGAGGACTATAAAAAGAGAACGGACTAGCTTACCTACGAGCCAGGCTAGCTTGCAGTTTCCCAAGGCTTGAAAAAAAAATAGCCCAAGTTCTCACGATGGTTGATCGCACATAGAAACATGTGGTTCAGAACAATCCAACTTTTCCACCAAAGTTGGCTGGAGACCATCACACCCCCAACATGTATTGTTGATTGAATGATGAAGCTTTACTCGGTTCGTCGATTTGAAAATCGTTCGACAGTTATAATAGTTCATTAGTTTTAATCGGTACTTTAATATTGGTCGGACCAACATTAAAATCGAAATTGAAATTTATGTAGCTCTTGTCTACATTTGGATCAAACGTAATACAAACACGTAAGCAGTCAACAAGAGAGAGAGAGAAAACAAATTGATCATATATTTAAAATACATACAATAGGGGCTGTCTACCTTTGGTAGATTGCTAATACACAGCAAATTCCATCAATCCAGTAGATACTCCAGAAGATCAATCAATATAGATACTTTAAGCGAGATAAAACATAAAATCAATTTCAAGGTACATTTTTGGGCAGCACCCAACTTACAGCCCGAGGCATGGCCTTATATTTGGCATGGCCACATTGAAGCCGCACATCGTTTTAGGCCTGGATTCGGCTCTATTGTACTTTTTCAGTGAAAGTTGTAACCGTGGCTGAGTGCACTAGACTTGCACGCTCGATAACCTGAGTTCGTGACAAAAAATCATATCCAAAAAATATTAGGTTATAAAGTAGAAATGTAAGAAAATAAAACCAAGTACTCAGAATAATCAATTAAAGTTTCAGCTTAAATGTTTAATTTGATAATACTTCAAGGTCCTCAGTTTAAAACCCACAGCCGACAATTTTTTTTTAAATTTAATTATATATATGTATAGATTACAGTTGTCTATAAGGGTCACCTCGCGTTGTACCAGCACTCGAATCGGAAGTATTGTGTCACTTCTCGTCCATCTGAAGGGAGGCATACTACGGGATGGGCAGGATACAAGCGTCTACAGTAGCTGCTGTTTCATGACTACGAAATAAAAAGGTTATGAAACACTATTTTTTTAATATATTTTTTTGGAGGTACGGCGCGCGTCTTATCTGCAGCCCAGGAAGCTGCCTAAGTCCGAAGAGTTACTCTAAGCCAGGATTAGTTTATCGTTGAGGTCTGACGATTTTAAGGTACACTTTTGGGCAGCACCCAAAAGTGTCGGAAGAGTTGCTCTAAGCCAGGATTAGTTTATCGTTGAGGTCTGACGATTTTTAAGTACACTTTTGGGTACGCCGGTCTATGCAGCCCAAGCCAATGTTCGTGATTGTTGTACTTAGCCAGATTGTTTTGTTGAGCTGACAGCTGGAGGGGTGAGTGATGGTCTCCAGCCAACTTTAATTCAAAGTTGGCTCGTCTGAACCACATATTCTAAATTTCAAGGATCAACCATCATGAGCTGACTTTTATACATTTTGGGAGCACCATGGTTGTTGATAAGCCAGCTTAAGCACCACGGAGGTTGAGGATGGTGCTCAAATTATAATTCTCGTCCTGACCAGCTAGTCATACTTTGTATTTCGCAATTGAGGTAACGTGTGTTTACTAGTAACCGTTAAACTCCTTGGGAAACTGCAAGCTAGCTGGCTTGTAAGGGTTGACTAGTCTGTTCTCTGTTTAAGTCCTCCAGCGGGACACTGGTCTTCTTCCTGTTGAACGTTCCCCAAGCAGCGCTTCCTGGGCTGCAGATAAGACGTGCGCCGTAACTCCAAAAAAAAAGTGTCGGAAGAGTTGCTCTAAGCCAGGATTAGTTCATCGTTGAGGTCTGACGATTAGTTTTCGATTAGTGTCGGAAGAGTTGCTCTAAGCCAGGATTAGTTCATCGTTGAGGTCTGACGATTAGTTTTCGATTAGTGTCGGAAGAGTTGCTCTAAGCCAGGATTAGTTCATCGTTGAGGTCTGACGATTAGTTTTCGATTAGTGTCGGAAGAGTTGCTCTAAGCCAGGATTAGTTCATCGTTGAGGTCTGACGATTAGTTTTCGATTAGTGTCGGAAGAGTTGCTCTAAGCCAGGATTAGTTCATCGTTGAGGTCTGACGATAGTTTTCGATAGTGTCGAGAGTTGCCAAAGCAGGATTATTCTCGTTGGGTCGACGATGTCCTAATATTTGTGCGCCGTGACGTCCCTTGTCACCACGATGTGGCTGTTGAGCGGGCCCTTCAGCGCCTCAATCGAGAGTTGGACATTCATACGAGGAGGCTCGGCCGCGGTTAAATTAGTATCGTTTCCGTGGCAGTACACCATCTGACAAATCAACGCAACGCCCAGCAAAAACTTAGCACTTTGGTCGCCATTGATGAAGTTAAAACCACTAGTAAATATACTAACACTGATCAAACTTTGACGATCGTCTTGACGCTTTGAACTGAAATAAGTTCGAGTGAGTTTTGTCCGGTTGTCTTATATGATTTTTAGAATTTTACTGCAAATCTTTATCAGATTCGACCAGTTGATATTCTTGGAAACTAAGCTAGTTGATACCGTTGATCGTTTAATTACTTTCTCAATTCTAATTACTTTCTTCGGAATCATACTTACTGCCATGGCCATACTTTTCCTTATTTATGAGAAACTGTTGCACCCATATCCGATAAGGCGATCGATAAGGTGGCGGACTCATAACCCGGTCGGTGGTTCGAGTTTCCAGTTCAATGGATTTTTTTTTTTTTTTTTTTTTTTTAATGGAAGGCAGGAAAAAATCTTTCAAAGACACCCAGATCCTGGGGTGTGGGATTTCCACCCACTAAAAACCCACCTTCTCTAAAAGTTAACCGCACTTGGAACCGAAAAATATCATTACTTCAAGTGCGGCGCTGTAGGGCACCTACTGATTTCGTTGTAGTGCCCTCCCATCTCTCTCTTTTAAATATTATCTCTCTCACCATTTTCTCTATAAACTCCCAATTTTCTTTACTCGTTAACATTTCCTCTATTAAATTCTCCACACTTTACACTCTCCCTAACTTTGTATAACACTGCTCTCACTGGTGGAAATTTAGCAGTATGAGTTTGAATAAACTCGGTCCAATTTTCTTCAGCGACAAGCCTTACCGATTTAAAGATAGAACTAATCAAAAATAAAAAGCATTGCATTTAGAGAAAAAATATCTTTGTTAAAAAAAATGTTCAGTCATTTCATAATATGTATAACTAATTGCATTGGTAGTCAAATAGTTAACGCGCTAGTCTAGAAATCCAGGTAGCGTAGGGATCCGTTGGTTTGAATCTTACCCAGTCCATGAATTTTTCCTCATCCATTTGAGTTTGTGACCACATAATAAAAAAGACATAATAATTTAGGACATGTGTGTATAATTTTTTCTTAGTTTTTCTGTTTTTTCTAATATTATTTTCAATTTTATTGCATAAATTGTAATTATCTGTTTAAATAAGTATGTCCTTAATTATCAAATGTATAATAATAATAGGAACTAAGGAGAGATACATTCTTTCAGCAACTAATTGTTGGGACAATGAAAATGAAAACTAAGTAACACGCTGTACTCAAGTGCTAGAGTGGTTAAAATAGAAAGAAAAAAATGTCATTTGACCCCGCAATCCCCAATCTATCTCAAAAGAAAATAGAACATGAAAGTTATACATATAGTTTTTTTAGAATGGTTTAAGCAGTAATCATAGAGGGTGTATCTCAGGAACCACTTAAAATATCGAAAAACCCCAAGACACCTATTTCTTCGATTGTAAGGGGATTAATTTTAAGCTAAAAAATTTTTGCCTTCACGGCCCCAGTCAGGCTGGGCAACTGGGCATGCACCAACTTTAAAATCCTAAATAGAATGGTATATCTTGTGGCATATTGTTTTAAAGGTCTTATTGAGAGAAGTTCATTAGAACAAATTTCAGTGAGTTACGACTTACAGTTCTCGAGATACAGGGTCGGACGTCCTGCGTAATATCCATATATTTTGACCTATAACTCGTCAACCGTAAATTATGAAGAAAATTTTTCTTGTTCATAATAACTCCATATGGCAAGACCTTTCGAACATGTTATAACTCGACATACTCTGTTGATGTTAGTTTCTGGTCGGTTTCGTCAGCCAGCCGGACGAACAGTCGAAAAAAATTTAACGAAAAAACAAATGAAACTTTAACTTGTTCAAAAGGTCTTGCGATAAAGAGTTATTATTAACAAGAAAAATTTACCCCATAATTTACGGTTGACGAGTTATAGGTCAAAATATAAGGATATTACGCAGGACGTCCGACCCTGTATCTCGAGAACGGTAAGTTGTAGCTCACTGAAATTTGTTGTAATGAGATTCTCTCAATAAGACCTTTAAAACAATATGCCACAAGACATACCATTCTATTTAGGAATTTATGCCCAGCCTGACTGGTCCATGCCCAGCCTGACTGGGGCCGTGAAGGCAAGTTTTTTTTTAGCTTAAAATAAATCCACCTACAATCGAAGAAATAGTGTCTTGGAGTTTTTCGATATTTTAAGTGGTTCCCGAGATAGGGGGGGGTGGGTCCAGACTTTATGGACACCCTGTATATGTATAGGTGTATTTTTCTTTTGGATAAATTTTTTATTCCAGGTTCGATATTTCCAAATATTTCCATTTTATTCCAAATATTTCCAGTTTAGCTTCCTTCCTTACTATTCGTGAGAAAAAAAAATGCTTTTCGGTACTTTTAAAGATAAACAATAGACTTAACCTATAAAAGAAATGGAAGCAAGAAATTTATAAATCCATTTTGGTTAACCAAACTGAGAGAAGATTTTTCCTCTTCCAAAAGAAAAATGACTTTTTTCCAGTTCGTCCATTGTATTCCAGTTGAATCCACTTTGGTTAGAAAGAAAAATACGGCTTCTGAGTCAATCACTTTCGTGATATCACAACTAATCAAACTCGCTTCACTAAATCTACGCTGAAACCGGGACTTGAACCACCTACCTCCAGGTTACAAGTCCGTTGCCTTATCGATCAAGCTACTGAGGTCGTTGGGTGGTTTCAATGGAAATGAACATTGCTGAGCTCAAGGAGGTTTGGGAACAGGCAAAATGGAAGGAGGAGAAGATTAAATAGAAAGGACAAAATGTCATTTAATCCGGAAATTAAAATTAGAAGATCATCATTGTTACTTATTTATTTATTTATTTAGAAACTCTTTTAGAACATATATACAGACAAATAATGGTAAAAATTAAATATAAAAATTGACAGTATTAATAATATAAACAAGAAAAAAATAAAAATATATACATATGTCCTAACTACAGGGCGGGGTTATTACATGGCGCTACAGCCCTCTGTGGGCTTTGGCCTCCTTCACTATCTGTCTCCATGCTGTCCTGTTTGTCATTTTAAGTTTCCGGTTGTTTATTTGCAAGTTTTGCAGGTCTTCGTTGATGTTATCTATCTATCGTAGTCTCGGTCTTCCTACTCTTCTTGTATTTTGAAGCTGTGCGTTTAAAACTGTCTTTGGCATCTTAATACTATCCATTCTCTAAATTAGAAAATGAGAAGACAAAACATGATAATTCATAAATATATAGGAAGATTAATTTTATTTATTAACAATTTCCCGGAGCTAAGGTGTGACTTAAGTGAAGCTCTTCAAAGCTTAGGAGAAGTACCTTTGTATAAACGTTTCTTTATAAAGAAAATAAATAAATAAACTATTATTATTATTAAATACAAAAAAAAGCCCAAACAGCCGCCTGACCCGAGAGAGTGGCTCTAGCCCTCTGTCTTGTTCCCTGTGCTGTCCTTGGCGTCCAACACGTCAAGTCTAGACACCACCACACTGCTGACTAGCGGACCTTTTGGCGCCTTAATTGTTAGTTGGACATTGGGAGCCCCAGGTATTTCTGTTGTTGTTGTTGTTGCTGGCGCTGGGCCCCCGGCTTCACAGTACATCTGGAACAGCAGGGCTACGCCCAACAAAACACACAGCGCTTTGGTCGCCATGAATAAAAAGTAACACTTGCCGTAAGTTTACTAAAACACTGATGAAACTTGAACGATCCAATTGAATTGTTGCTTTGATGAACTGAAGTTATTCCGATTCGATTTGCAGGGGTCTTTTATATGAAGGTCTTTTTCTAGAATTTTTAATTTCAAACCTTTATCGGATTTGACTTGTAAAAATTCTTGGAAACAAAGATAAGTGATTTAATTACTTGAAATTACTTTTTAATTACATTTCGTTGGAAACTAAGTAGTTAAAATCACCAACCAAGTTGGTAATTTTTTAATTATCTTTCGTTGGAAACAATGTAAGTATACTGCCATGGTAATTTATAGTCAAGTTGGTATTTAGCCTCTTCTACTGCTTGTCCCTATTTGAATAATAACATCGCCTTATTGACATTAACATTATTTATATGTATGTATACTGTCCGACTTGGACTATTGAATCCCATCATTATTCCAGCAGTAAGCTCAAAATTATTCAGGCCGAATTTCACAGACAAGATCGAGAACTTAAGTCATGGCTTAGGTGTTCGCCATCGAAAACAATACGCAAATCGAGACTTATAATAATAATAACACTGTTTCGGGGGATTTCAGCCTTAACGCCGAGGGCGTATTTTGCTGAATTCACACTTCATACTTTCAACTATGGTTCTCGCACAACTCTTGTTCTCTCGATTTCTTCACGGATCAACACTCTATAGTGGAAGGTAACCACCAGACGAGGTTAATGCTCAGAGCATTTTCTACCACCTAACCGTCAGAGTCTTTTTTTTTTTTTTGAGCACTAGGCAATTCATTTTAGGTCCCATTATTGCCTGATTTTTTTTTACCTTTAGATCCATAACATTCCGGAAACGGAAATACTCGGTCAGAATTTTCCGCTACGACCAGGATTCGAACTCGAAACTTCCGGGTCAGCAACCAATTCTCTTAACCACTGATCACGGAGGTCGGCTGGTAGTTCCAATAATTGTTAAACTGTTGCGCTCAGATACATTTGTTATTTATTTGCATTAATAATTGTACATAATAGGTAACACATGTTTAATGCTTCTACCCCACACTAAGGAGATACACCCTTTCAGCAACTAATTGTTGAGGCAAAGGCAATGAAAATGAAAACTAAGTAACACCCTATACTGAAGTACTAGAATGGTTAAAATAGAAAGAAAAAATTCATTTGAGCCGGCAATCCTGAATCTCAAAAGTAAAATAGAACATGATTTCAATCATACAGAGTGAATGAAAAGTCCTGGAATGGATTTATATCTTTTTAACGGCTCAAGATAGAGATTCGAATTTCAGTATGGAGTTCTAACGTAAAATTGTCCATTTTTGGCGGAGTTGAAATTTCTACAGAGTGTCCCAAAAGTAGTTAAACAGGCATCGACTTTCTACTTTTAAATGGAACTCCCTATTTTTTATTGAATATTCGAAATCTACGTTAAATTCTACACACAATTGACCCCTCACTTGATACTTTGATTAACCCCACGGAATCATGGACTTTTCTTGGTGATAATAGTGTTAAAACCCAAAGTATGTTACATCAAATCAGTGTAATTTTTTATGCTAAATCACGTTGTAGACTTAGTTATTCCATTATTTTTTTCATACAGCGCGTAATCAAAGTGTTGTCCTCCGAAAATCTCGCTCGAACACTAGCTGTACGACCTAGCTGTACGATTCGGAAAAACCAATTTTAGCACGTGCTTTCATGAAAAATTACAGTGATGTAATGTATCACACTGTGGGTTTTAACACTTTTTATTTCCAATGGTATTATACAGGATAAAAAGTAAGAACTGTGTGTTGATGTTATTTTTACACCATCAGCTCACGTGGGCTTCCCGTGGAGGTGCCAAGATCCAAGAATTATCATGTAAATACCTGTTTATGTCAAGCATAAGGAGTATGCTAATTCTTAACATATAACCTTGTTTTACAAGATTAAATCCCGTACTGAACTAAATTCATAAATTAGAAGACAAAACATGATAAATTCATAATTATATAGGAAGATTAATTTTATTTATTAACAATTTCCTGGAGCTAAGGTGTGACTTAAGTGAAGCCCAAACAGCCGCCTAGCCCGAGAGAGTATCTCTAGCCCTCTGTCTTGTTCCGTGTGCTGTTTATTGGCGGCGTCCAACACGTCAAGTCTAGACACCACCAATTTGCTGACTAGCGGACCTTTTGGCGCCTTAATCGAAAGATGGACATTTGTCTTGGGACCCTCAGTTGCTGTTGTTCCTCCTCCTAGTGCTGTTGCTTTTGTTGTTTCATCCTCGGCTTCACAGTACATCTGGAACATCAGGGCTACGCCCAACAAAACACACAGCGCTTTGGTCGCCATTAATAAAAAGTAACACTTGCCGTAAGTTTACTAAAACACTGATCAAACTTGAACGATCGAAACGAACTGTTGCTTTGATGAACTGAAGTTAGTCCGATTCGATTTGCAGGGGTCTTTTATATGATTTCTAGAATTTTTAATGTCAAACCTTTATCGGATTTGACCCGTAGAAATTCTTGGAATCTAAGATAAGTGATACATTTACTTGTAATTGCTAGTTAAAATCATTTAATTACATTTCGTTGGAAACTAAGTAGTTAAAATCACCAACCAAGTTGGTAATTACTTTCCTTATCCTATAATAAGGAAAGTATTGTATTCGTCGAAAATTTGACCTAAGCAGCTTTTCACATTTCTGGACGAATCATAGCCTCAGGATACCAAAAAAGTTGTTTTCAGCCATTGGTCCGTGCGTCTGTCTGTCTGTGTGTAAACAGGATATTTCAAGAACGGTAAGAGCTAGAGACTTGAAATTTGGTATGGTAATTAATTTTATACAACAGACGGCCCTGCGGCCGCAGGGCCGCAAATATTGGCCGCAACTACCGCTTCTTTGAACCGGTTAAAGATACAAAAAATGTTAGAGAACAACATTTTCTCGGATAAAAAAAATAATAGGGGTTCACTCCGATCATTTTTTTGATATCTTGAACGTTTTGGAACCCGGCCCCAATTTACCGGTATTTTGGGGGGACCCGCTTGGACTAACTTTTTCATTATTCACACTAGATGGGGCTTGCGACATATCAAATCCAATGATTTACAGGTGCCGATTACGAATTTGGTTAGGTTAGGTTTTTTTTTTTTTTTTTTTTTTTTTTAATTGTCTTTTGTTGGAAACAAAGTAAGTATACTGCCATGGTAATTTATTGTTAAGTTGGTATTTAGCCTCTTCTCTGCTTGTCCTTATTTGAATAATAACATCGCCTTATTTATATGTATGTTATGTATAGACTGTCCGACTTGGACTATGGAATTTCTCGGATAAAAAAAATGACCAAACTATTATGTATGAAACTATGTGCTGCCCAACTTGGACTAATGAATCCCATTATTCCAGCAGTAAGCTCAAGATTATTAAGCGCCAAATTAATAGAATAGAAATTACCTTGTTAATACTGCCGAGGTGAGACTAAAAAGTCCCTTTATTTCAACACTCTAAACAAGGTCTTATTTATTTTCAAATTTAAACAGACATTTTGTTCATAAATTTAATATTCTTAAGATTATACGTAGATATACATAAAAACACCTTTCTTATGTTTTTATTATTATCTGACCTGGTTACAGGGTTTTCAGTGAAACCCTTACAATTAACACTGCGACCTAATTAGATCTATTGTGACCAGTTGATTCTATTTGGTTTTAACGTCCTGACTGAGATAGATAGTCAGGACGGGGGTTTTACCCTCTATTCGCTGGGAATCTTACCAGCTACCCACATTAACCTCACCTAGCCTGGGTAGGGCCGGAAATACCAGCCTCACGTGTTTGGATGGAACAGAATTTTCGTCAAAAAGTCTGCTCCAACCGGGAGTCGAACTCGGGAACTCTGGACTACGGGCAGTAGTCACAAAAGAAGAAAACAATAATAATAATAATAATAATGAAAGAAAATGTAGAAAGTAAGTATAAGGTATATTAACAATAAGGGAGAAATTAATAGACAAATTCTACATCACAAGTCATTGCTAAGCGTCGGTTTTCCCTATCTTACACAGTACGCAATCCGTGACTTAGCGCCACAGAGGTATTACAAAAACGTCTATAAATTTCGCCCTAAATATCCAAAACGAGAACTTAAGTCATGACTTAGGTAAAGTAATGCGCAAATTGAGACTTTGCTTCACAGAGGTATTACAAAAACGTCTATTAATTCAGCTCTTAGTGGTCAAAATCGCAATTTTTTTTTTTAAAGATATCATATTTTTGTTAATCACAATCGTGATATCACAACTACTCAAATTTGCTTTACTAAATTTTTGCTTAACTTAGGACTTGAACAACCGACCTCCAGATTACAAGTCCGTCGCCTTATCAAGCAAAATCGCAAGTGGAAAGATAACTTGTCAGGTCCAGGGTGGGTTTCGAACCTAAGACTTTGGAATTACCAGACTTCTGTGTTCTACCGTTTACGACTTGTAGGGAAGAAAGATGAGAGTCCATGAAATATGAGAGTCCAAAATGTTTAAAACTTAGAATTATCTCGAAATCAAAAAAATGGACATTAATAATTTTTCCCCTGGCCTCTTCTAATGATATAATTTTTCTTTTTTAAAGATGAGTGTTTCACAGCCTTTTTTTTCGTAGCCATGAAACAGGAGCTACTGTAGACGCTTGTGGTCTGTGTTGTAGCTTGTAGCCTGCCCATCCCGTAGTATGCCTCCCCTCTGATGGGCGAGAAGTGACACAATACTTCCCATTTAGGTGCTGGGTCTACACGAGCGCACCGGAAGGTATCCCTTACAAACAACTGTAACCAAGTTTTGAATACAATTTTTTGTCGGCGCGGGGGTTCGAACCCGGGACCTTCCGCATGGCAAGCGATTGCATTGCGCTGTGGTTGAAACTCCCACTTAACTTTAATCCTCTTTCACAATATGGCCCTTAATCTTGTTTCATAATTCGGCCCTAAGACGGGGGGCTCTAATCCACGTTATCCTGGAAGGTATTGTTCTTGACATCCGACACACTTCTTACCACCAGGATATTGTCATCATAGTCATGGTAGTCTCCTGGCGGGATGTCATCACCACAATCACAAGCAGTTGTTGTTGTTTTTGGGGTTGTTGGTGTTATTTTTGTTGGTGTTTTTGACGTTGTAGTTTTATTAGTCACATGACAGAACACCATTTGAGAGATCAGGGCAAGGCCAAACAAAACACACAGCAATTTGGTCGCCATTGATAACGTAGACACTACCAGTTATTATAGGTACTAACTCTGATCAAGTTTAGTTGAAGGATCGTCTTGTTGCTTTGAACTGAATCTAGTCCATTTAGATCTGCGCGGCATTTTTTATAGGATTACCAGGAATTTTACTAGCAAACATTTCTCATATTTGACTGTTTGGAATTCTTGGAAACTAAGGGCGGAATTAATAGACGTTTTTGTAATACCTCTGTGGCGCTAAGTCACGGATTGCGTACTGTGTAAGATAGGAAAAATCGACACTTACCAACGACTTAAGTTATTGATGTTGTCTATTAATTCCGCCCTAAGATCAGAAATATTTGTGATACCTCGAATTTTAATTAATTTTCGTCGGAAATAATAATAATAATATCGCCTTATTTATACTGTCCGATTGGTACTATTAAGTCCCATTATTCCCGCAGTAAGACCAAGACGTATTATTATGTGGTAAAAATCCCAAATGGGAAGATAACTTGTCATGTCCCGGCTGGGTTTCGAACCCGCGACTTCTGGGATCTCTGGATTCACAGACCGGGAAATAGAACAGGATTAAATACATTGTCTACCTATTTTATTAATGCAACGAAATTCCCAGATTTAGTATAGTAAAATAATTTCAGGGTTCGTATGAAATTTATTATTCGGCATAAAACCTTAACACTAATTTCAATAAAAATTCTGAAACAATTGAAATTGCTTTTCATTAATACATTGGAGTCGTAGTTACAACTCTGTGAAACTCATTAATTTTTAAATGCAATTTATGTATGCTAGATTCTTTAATATTCATGATAATAAAAAGAAGGTTTACTATTGAATATGTAGATTTGCAGACATCAAACAATTTTTTCGTAGAATTTCAGCTGACTTTTTTTTTTTGATACAAGCAAAATAAAAGATTGTAAATTTCACATAAAACACAATATTTAAGTATGTATATTTTATCACAATATTGTAGGTATACCCGATCATGCACATAAATGCAATAGTATTATTGCGTGTGTATGCATAAAAAATAAAATAATAATAAAATCGCCTTATTTATACTGCCCAGTTAAGACTAAGAAAGTCCCATTATTCCAGCAGTAAGCCCAAGACGTATTATTATGTGGTAAAAATACCAAATGGGAGGATAACTTGTCATGATAACTTTTTACTATTTAGGATTTAATTTTAAGGATTTTTTTTTATTTATATTATACCCGCGATATTGTTTAAATAGATTTCACATAAAACACAATATTTAAGTATGTATATTTTATCATATTATTGTAGGTATACCCGATCATACACGTAAATGCAATAGTATTATTGCATGTGTATGCATAATATTGTATATTGTACGTATACCCGATCATACACGTAAATGCAATAGTATTATTGCGTGTGTATGCATAAAAAATAAATATAATAATGATATCCTTAAATTTCGAAAGAAAAAAAAAATATATAAAAAAATGTCCCGGTTGGGTTCCGAACCCACGCCCTCTGGAATCTCTGGATTCACAGAGGACATTTACCAATACAATTAAATTAAATAAAAAAAAATGTCCCGGCTGGGTTTCGAACCCACGCCCTCTGGAATCTCTGGATTCACAGAGTCCCGCCACTGCCGCCTTTACCATTATAATGATATGTATGTGTTCCCTGTTCCAGGTTCATCGTGATGAACGGGTACGCCGCAGTGGTGACCCCATTCGCCCGCGTCTATTTCATATCCTTCTACCTTCTCACCATGGTGGTGCTTACCATTGTGGTGGCCAGCGTGCTTGAGGCTTTCCGCTTCCGCATCCAGTATAAGCGGGAGACTAGCAAGCGAGACGGTAAGCCTAGGCTCATTATCTATACTTATAAAAGAGAGTTTCACTCACTGACTGACTGACTGATTCATCACTGTTTCTCCGAACTGGTAAGTTCTAGGAAGCTGAAATTTGGTAGGTAGCTTTGTCTTATAGTCTAGATGTGCAATAAGACGGGATTTTTCGAAATTTATTATATTGGTGTTATTATTATTATTAAATGTTTTATTAGATAAAAAAACTTTTTATCTAATAAAACATCTAATAGTCGAAAGTATCAGTCCAAACTGATACTTTCGACTGACGTGAATAGCAGTGGACTGACAGTCAAATTCGACTAATGAGTTGGACTTTAGGATTATAAAACATTTATATTTTGGACTGAAGTTGCTTGGACTGACAGTTAATTTTTATTAGATATATGTACTATACAAATAATAATAAAATTATTATAGAAAAATAGAAAAATGGGAACAATATAAACAATAAAATGGAAAGAATAGATAAATACATATGTCCTAACTACAGGGCGGGGTTATTACCTATGACAATCTCTTCCACCCAACCAGATAGGCTCACTCACTAGCCAGTGCCAGTGTGCTGCTAGAGGCGTTCCGTTTCCGCATCCAGTATAAGCGGGAGACTAGCAAGCGAGACGGTAAGCCTATAGGCTCATTGCATAGATAGGCTCACTCACTAGCCAGTGCCAGCTTGCTAGAAGCTTTCCGTTTCCGCATCCAGTATAAGCGGGAGACTAGCAAGCGAGACGGTAAGCCTATAGGCTCATTGCATAGATAGGCTCACTCACTAGCCAGTGTGCTAGAGGCGTTCCGTTTCCGCATCCAGTATGAGCGGGAGACTAGTAAGCGAGAAGCCTATTATTATTAAATGTTTTATTAGATAAAAAGACATGTACAGTACAAATAATTATTCTATAAAAAAATAGAAAAATGGAAACAATATAAACAATAAAATGGAAAGAATAGACAAATACATATGTCCTAACTACAGGGCGGGGTGCCAATCCCGTAGTATATCTCCCCTCTGATGGGCGAGATGATGACACAATACTTCCCATTTAGGTGCTCGGTCAACACGACCGCACCGGAAGGTATCCAACTGTCACCAAATTTAACCAAACAACTGTAACCAAATTTTGAATACAAATTTTTGTCGGCGCGGGGGTTCGAACCCGGGATCTTCCGCATGGCAAGCGAGTGCTTAACCACTGAGCTATTTGTGCGCTCAGTGGTTAAGGTTTTACCATAGCGTGTAGTTTTACCCTTCAAGCGTTATCATTATTATCGTGTATCATTTTCACAAGTGAGGTGTAAACTCGTAAAGAAGACACATCCTCTAATTTTGCGTTGCGCATTGCATAAATATAAATAAATATACGGCGCGAACAAGATAGGAATTACTATTACAATAATTGTTGAGGATAAGAGTATCCCCCAAAAAACACTACGTGTAAAAATAGTCGTCAAGTGTTGGAATGATCAAAAAGAACTGATATCAAAAACGTCAATTTTCTATGTTTGAAGGAATTATTTTTCACGTAATTAGTCTCTTGATAATTCAACCCAAATAATAGCCTCACAACAACAATACACCTTTGAGCAAACTTCGATTTGGTATTTTGAGAATTTAACAAAAAAAAAAGCCACACGACAAAACAATGTTCTTGTAAGAACAATGTTGCATAATTACAGAACCGTTGTTCTTACAAGAGCATTGTTTTGTCGTGTGGCTTTTTTTTTTTGTTAAATTCTCAAAATACCAAATCGAAGTTTGCTCAAAGGTGTATTGTTGTTGTGAGGCTATTATTTGGGTTGAATTATCAAGAGACTAATTACGTGAAAAATAATTCCTTCAAACATAGAAAATTGACGTTTTTGATATCAGTTCTTTTTGATCATTCCAACACTTGACGACTATTTTTACACGTAGTGTTTTTTGGGGGATATCACTACTTTTTGATTTAATTGATTTTAGTCTGATAGATGAAATAAAAACTAATCAACAATCAACAGGTAAAAGAAAAATGACTTTTAATTTAAGGATGTTGCGATACGCAGTAATATTATAAGACTATCATGTAAAATGTTGGGTAGTTTATATTGAACTAGTGAGGTGACACTACTTTGTTTAAGGAAAAAAGTTATAATGAGTTGCATGCTCGAAAATTATATTGTGACCCAAGTACTGTTCTGTAAATAATTACAATTGCAAGGAAAAAAAAAACATTGAAAAGATGCTGAAAGAAAATTTCACAGTACTTGCTGAAGAGAGGGGAAATCTTGAGATAACAGGTGTGATCCTTATTTGAGTGACACTAGATAGCGCCCAGCAATTTTGTTGATCTTTTCAAATTTTGAAACCCAGTACCGAGGTTCACTAACAGAAAACTACCCCGTTTCATTATTTTTGGCAATAATTAGGGTGATATCGAGTATTTCATAGAACTGGTATACCGAGTATTAATTTATCCAATTACTTTTGTACTTGGGTTTTGAGGTTATGAGAGAGGATGTAAATGGAATAATGAATTCGGGTAATCACTCAAGAACCCAGTACAAAAGCACCGGCTCTTTCATTATTCAGTACACTAACTAAATCTCACAATTTTGCATTCAGAACGTTTACAGGAGATGAATCTCGGTTCACAAAATTTGTTGGGTGTTTTAGTTTCAAATGGTTCAATAGATTAGAAGCTCCACCTCCTATTTTATAAACTGAATTACATAATGTACATTTCCCTAAACCGATTGTTTGACAAATAAGTTTCAAATAGAAGACTTGTTTCTACGAGACAACGAGAAAAATATTAGGACACCGACAGCCTGAATATTATTCATAGATAATATCGGAACAATTAAGTACCTCTCGCTGCTGTACCCAGTTCTAGAAATAAAGAAACCAATATTCCTTTATTTTTAAGAGGATTAATTTTCAGCCAAAAAAAAAAAAATCTGCCTACACGGCCCCAGTCAGGCTGAACATGGACCAGCTTTAAATCTTAAATACAACAATAATTCATTAATGTCTTGTGGTATATTGTTTTAAAGGTGTCTTAAAAATAAAGAAATACCGGTTTTTGCGTTTTTTGATATTTTGAGTCGTTTTCGAGAAACCCAGGCTTGGGTGAGACTTTATGGATGTCCTGTATATGTAGGTAGATATTTGTAAATTTTGAACGAGATCTACGTAATTTACGATTCAAAATACAAAAGTATTGATTCAAATAAATGCTTTATTTAGACTGTCAGTGGCCAGCATCCGTGGCGTAATGGTTGTAACTACTACCCGTAGTCCAGACATTTCGAGTTCCATTCCCGGTTGTTGCATAATTTTCTAATGTTTTTTTCCCCTCTTAACACGTGAGTCTGGAATCACAGCCCTACCCAGGCTGGGTGAGGTAAATGTAGGTACCTGGAACGATTCCCAGCGAATGGAGGGTAAAACCCCACGTCCTGACTAGTTCAAATCAGAACGTTAAAACCAAATACAATCAACTGGTCACAATCGTTTTAAAATGAGGTTGGTGTGATAATTGGATAATTGGTGCTTCTTTTGTGGAACTTCAACCAGTATAAATAATAATGAAGAAAAACACATACCTACTTAATCTTAAAATCCATTAACAATAAATTCATTCATAATCAACTAGTGTTTTAACCTTGTATTGAAAAATTAGTAATGAATTCGTTAAAAAACGGACAGCTCGGTTTCGTGGTTTTGTTTATAATACAATTTTAATTATATTATGTATCTACGTACATGGTAGGTACATGGAAATTCGATGTTGGCAAAATAAAGAGGGAAATGAAAGTGCCGAGTATAATTGTATGTTCCGAAAGTGCCTCTTACTATGGCTCTAAGAAGTGTTGACCCATATATTTGCCTAACTTCGAGTTGCTAAACATGGTGTCATTTCAGCATAATCAGTAGATATAAACAGAAGAAGTGAGAAATTATACTAGATATACAATTAATAATTATAAATTAATAAGCTAGCATTATATTCATGGAATATACCCTGAAAATTTCAGCTCGATTGGACAAAACATACAACTTATATCATGTTACAAACATAGGTAGATGGATAATTAGATTGTGACAGATCAATGTTGATCGAGAACCATACTCACTTCGTTCGAAATTAAACGGTCATAGGAGGTTGACTCAAACTACCAACTACTGTTTTTTTTCTCACGAGAAAACCGGACATCCAAAGTACAGAGTAAAAAAAAATTCTACCTAGCCGGGATTCGAACCCAGACCACCTTGCAAACTTTGTGTTTTACCTACACCAGTCGACGACCACAGAATACTGCTCAATACATAATATTTTATCATTGTTTTGATCGACATGAATATTTTTCTTCTTACTGGCCAATATTTTATACACTTCTAATAATATAGACCTAGTTTACCTCTTGATATAGAAATCTTTGATTGAAGTTATAGAACGTTATTGTTCCTACTCTGATAAAACGGTCTGCTGGCAGCTTGGATGAAGCAATGACGATTATATCCCACCCGTATTTTAAGTTATATGTGAGGCGAAGATTTTTTGTTACTCTCATAAATCTCATTTCATATTTTTATTTTTATGTCTCACACTGTCGCTGATTTTTCTAAAATTTTATTTACATCGTAGTATAAGTCTGGGTAATTAGACCTTTAGAAAGAACCTTCAGTCATCAACTTGGGATAACTAGGCGTGGCTCCAGGGTTCATTATAGATATTCCTTTAGAGGGCTTTAAAGACTTTTCTACTTGTTTCATCCATCTGAAATTAAGTGATCTCATTCCCTTTGACTAGACCCTTCTGAAAACACCAGAAATACATCTCTAGGATAACAATAGATGGCTCTGGGCTCCAAAATAAGTATTCCTTTCAAAGGCTATAACTCAAGTTTGGTCCAGTGTAATAATTTGGTTATATTTTTTCCTATGATAAGGCCTTTCGAAAAATACCAGAATCGCAGCTCCAAGATAACCAGGGGCGGCTCTGTGCAATTTTCCGCTTTTATTTTAGAAGGCTATATCTCCTATCCTATAAAAAATAAATACTTGAAACTATAAAAGGTATGCAGAGATAAAAATTCCCTATTCAAAAACGTAGCTCACGTCTTTCCACGACAAGCACAAATTGCTGTACGCTTGACAGAAAATTGGTCTGAAAAAAAAAAACCTGTATGAATATTTTCATGAAATTTAAGATTTTCGGCGTGGCCAGAAAACGACTTTAACTGATCGTAGGAACCTCGCGCTTTCGTGAAACACAATCTATTTTCGCGTCTAATTACGAATTTGAAATAAAAATCGATAAAAGTTAGCGGGAGATGTGCGAAAACAATAAAACAAAATACATATAAACTCTGTTTCGTGTTAATATAGGCCGGTTGGCTGGCGCTACTTGACGAGCGCTCGCCTACCGGCGAGCTTGATAAAGTTACTAAAAGTCCGTCGAATGACGTCTAAATGGGGGTAAAGATGGTTAAAAAGAGGTGAAAACAGGTTCATTTTTTATTTACCCTTATATCTCAAGAACAATACATTGTTAAAAACATAATCGACATATAAAAAAAATTGGAATCGGAGCAAAAAAATATTTTTTTTTACAAAAACAAACACAATACGTACTTCCGATTTCTAATATTAGAAATTTTCGGAAGTAAAAAAAAAAAATTCAAATAGGTTTTTGTAATACTTCTGTGGAGCTAAATCTAC
This sequence comes from Bactericera cockerelli, assembly GCA_024516035.1. NCBI lineage: Eukaryota > Metazoa > Arthropoda > Insecta > Hemiptera > Triozidae > Bactericera > Bactericera cockerelli. The sequence continues at coordinate 7,520,057 of CM044962.1, read as the reverse complement.
TTGTATATTTTTCGTATTTTCTTAGGGCGGAATAAATAAACGTTTTTGTAATACCTCTGTGGCGCTAAGTCACGATTTGCGTACTGTTAAAGATAGGGAAAATCGACACTTAGCAATGATTTGTGGCGTAGAATTTGTCTATTAATTTCGCCCTTAGATGGGGAAAACTAGTGCCAAGTCATGTTTTAAGATGTCGATTTTGTCTATTTTTTTTTTTTTTTTTTTCATAACCATTGCATCATGGGTCTAATTTTACTTCCGAGAAATTTCTAATATTAGAAATCGGAAGTATTGTGTTCGTTTTTGTAAAAAAAAAAATATTTTCTTGCTCCGATTTCAATTTTTTTTTTCTTTTCAATTTGGCCCTAACTTTCCGTTTCTCTTCCACAGAGGAGAAGCTGCTTCAATTTGGCCCTAACTTTCCGTTTTTCTTCCACAGAGGAGAAGCTCTAACTTTCCGTTTCTCTTCCACAGAGGAGAAGCTCCCTAACTTTCCGTTTCTCTTCCACAGAGGAGAAGCTCTAACTTTCCGCTTTCTCTTCCACAGAGGAGAAGCTCTAACTTTCCGTTTCTCTTCCACAGAGGAGAAGCTCCCTAACTTTCCGTTTCTCTTCCACAGAGGAGAAGCTCTAACTTTCCGTTTCTCTTCCACAGAGGAGAAGTTCTAACTTTCCGTTTCTCTTCCACAGAGGAGAAGCTCCCTAACTTTCCGTTTCTCTTCCACAGAGGAGAAGCTCCCTAACTTTCCGTTTCTCTTCCACAGAGGAGAAGTTCTAACTTTCCGTTTCTCTTCCACAGAGGAGAAGCTCTAATTTTCCGTTTCTCCTCCACAGAGGAGAAGCTGCTTCACTTTGTCCCTAACTTTCCGTTTCTCCTCCACAGAGGAGAAGCTAATTCAATTTGGCCCTAACCTTCCGTTTCTCCTCCACAGAGGAGAAGCTAATTCAATTTGGCCCTAACTTTCCGTTTCTCCTCCACAAAGGAGAAGCTAATTCAATTTGGCCCTAACTTTCCGTTTCTCTTCCACAGAGGAGAAGCTGCTTCAATTTGGCCCTAACTTTCCGTTTCTCTTCCACAGAGGAAAAGCTCCTTCAATTTGGCCCTAACTTTCCGTTTCTCTTCCACAGAGGAGAAGCTCCTTCAATTTGGTCCTAACTTTCCGTTTCTCTTCCACAGAGGAGAAGCTCCCTAACTTTCCGTTTCTCTTCCACAGAGGAGAAGCTCCCTAACTTTCCGTTTCTCTTCCACAGAGGAGAAGCTCCTTCAGTTTGGCCCTAAGTTTCCGTTTCTCTTCCACAGAGGAGAAGCTCCTTCAATTTGGCCCTAACTTTCCGTTTCTCTTCCACAGAGGAGAAGCTCCCTAACTTTCCGTTTCTCTTCCACAGAGGAGAAGCTCCCTAACTTTCCGTTTCTCTTCCACAGAGGAGAAGCTCCCTAACTTTCCGTTTTTCTTCCACAGAGGAGAAGCTCCCTAACTTTCCGTTTCTCTTCCACAGAGGAGAAGCTCCCTAACTTTCCGTTTCTCTTCCACAGAGGAGAAGCTCCCTAACTTTCCGTTTCTCTTCCACAGAGGAGAAGCTCCCTAACTTTCCGTTTCTCTTCCACAGAGGAGAAGCTCCTTCAATTTGGCCCTAACTTTCCGTTTCTCTTCCACAGAGGAGAAGCTCCTTCAATTTGGCCCTAACTTTCCGTTTCTCTTCCACAGAGAAGAAGCTTTCAATTTGGCCCTAACTTTCCGTTTCTCTTCCACAGAGGAGAAGCTCTAACTTTCCGTTTCTCTTCCACAGAGGAGAAGCTCCCTAACTTTCCGTTTCTCTTCCACAGAGGAGAAGCTGCTTCACGAGGAAGTGGACATGAAGTGGGATGAGATCCAGAGCTGGATCCAGGACTTCCAGTTACTGGAGAAGTTGCGGAACGACCTGGTGGTGGGGGTAGGTCTTTATTTTATCTTCAAGGGTTGGGTGGAAGAGATTGCCACAGGCAATAACCCCGCCCTCACAATGGTGGTGCTTACCATTGTGGTAGCCAGCGTGCTAGAGGCTTCCCGCTTCCACATCCAGTATAAGCGGGAGACTAGCAAGCGAGACGGTAAACCTATAAGTGTTGGGTGGAAGAGATTGCCACAGGCAACAACCCCGCCCTACAGGTAGGACTTTAGCTTATTTCTCTTTTTGTTCTTGTTTCTTTGCTTAATCTATTTAATTTTCCTTTTTAATTTCATTGTATTTTACTGTATATATTTTTGTTCTACCTAATAAAGCTTACTATAATAATAATTTTATTATTTTATCTATATTTACAACTAGCGGGTTACATCCGCCGCTTCGCCAGCCCATCAAACACACACAACGCACACACATCACACCATACACAGACACACACCCACCCACCCATTCATACACACACACACACACACACACACACACACACACACACACACAGAAAATGTCATTTCGATATTTAAAAAAACGTGAATATTTTTTGTCGCCCATCTATTTTCTGTCCTTACCCGGCGTAGCTCAATAATGGATCATCGAAATTTCGTGATCGATATGTCAAATGAAAGCTTACCTAAAACTTTCTCCCATTGAGTTGATTGGCCGTCGTGACAAATTTCAAGACAAAATGTCAATTAAGTCAAAAACCGTGAATTTTTTTTGCATTATCCATCTATTTTCTGTCCTTACTCCTTGTAGCTTAATCGTAGGGAGATATAACTTAGCCTAGAAGAATTCCCTGATCCAAACCGAACGATGTGCAATATTTGCAAAAGTTCATTAACCCATTGCCTACCATGGGTAGCACATTTGCAAGACACTGGTATTGCCTGGGGTACCGGGGTTGCATATATGCTAGACACGTCGTCCCGACTTCTAGAGCCTGGGTAACAATAGTGCTACACAGATCAATGTATGTTAAATGCGTAAAATATTCTCTGGTCTCTGAGGAATGGCCAGTTATGTCTGGTTTTTGCAAATGTTGAAAACTCACAAAGTTATGATATTTTTTAAACAGTATACTTTTTTCCCTCAAATTGACATTTTTCTTGGTTTTAAATAAAATACCCTTGGTCCCCAGGGCAAGTTTCATAAAAATGGCTTGGTAGACAGTGGGTTAAATAAATTTAACACGTCATTAAATACATTTATTTCCTCTCCTCCCCCCGCAGGGAATCGCTACGTTCGTCGGGTGTCGACCCCGGAACCGAGAGGTACTACAGCGGCGCATGTACCGGTCCGAGATAGACCAGTGGATGAAAGATGCCAACGAGCTGGAATCGAACCTCAACCCCGTCGAGTGAGAGTCCTGCTGGCGTGAGAGACTGAGGGCGAAATGAATAGACGTTTTTGTAATACCTCTGTGGCGCTAAGTCACGGATTGCGTGCATTGGTAGTCAAGTGGTTAACGCGCTAGTCTGGAAACCCAGGTAGCGTAGGGATCCGTTGGTTCGAATCCCACCCAGTGCATGAATTTTTCCTTATTCATTTGAGTTTGTGACCACATAATAATAAGACTCTGAGGGTTAGGTGGTAGAAAATGCCTTGAGCATTAACCTCGCCTGGTGGTTACCTTCCACTAAAGAGTGTTATTATTATTATTATTATTGCATATTGTGTAAGATAGGCAAACCCGACGCTTAGCATTGACTTGTGATGTAAAATTTGTCTATTAATTCCGCCCTGAGAGACCGTCGAGTGAAGTTGCCTACACGCTCAAGCAGCTGTGTCCTCGTTCTTCAAACCTAGAAACCATCAGGATCAGGGGTGATGGCTGGGGGACGTTAAACAGGGAGAAGACCAGTGTCTCGCTAGAGGACTATAAACAGACAACAGACTAGCCAACCCTTACAAGCCAGGCTAGCTTGCAGTTTCCTAAGGGTTTAATGGCTTATAAAGAAAAGTCTATGTCCTCATGATGGTTGATCGCACATAGAAATATGTGGTTCAGGACGAGCCAACTTTGAAATAAAGTTGGCTGGAGACCATCACTCAATCCTCCAGCTGTAGCCAAGCTGGCTACAACAACAACAACATCAGGGGTGAGATTATTGCTGACCATGCGGAAGAGCCCCGGTTCGAACCTCAGAGCGTACAAGAATTTGTATTTATAATTTGTTATCATCATATCATAGAGTGGCGTCATCGTGAACGATGGTAGCCAGACAGTGAAGGAATGACTCAGCACTTCTACCACTGTCTTTACAAGGAGGCTAATAATTGACAAGGGCCCCCAGAACCAAGCCAATGCCGGTCTACTCCCTGTTTATAGTCCCCCAGCCAGACTGCTGGTCTACTCCCTGTTTATAGTCCCTCAGCCAGACTGCTGGTCTACTCCCTGTTTATAGTCCCCCAGCCAGACTATATTTGTTAACAAAAAAACAAAAAAAAACAAATGTTACTTGTGCCCCGGAACGGCTTTCGCATTACTTCTGGGCACTTTACCTTTAGATCCATGCTATTGCAGAGAAGAAGCATCTCGGTCAGAATTTTCCTCCGGCCGGGATTCGTAACCTCCGGATCAGCAAGCAATGCTCGTAAAGCGGTTTTCTTTCATTGATCCAAAAGCCTGAACAAGACTATCTACTAAAGTTCACAAAAATGGTCCGCTTTTTTTCTAATCTCTTTTGGAAACAGAAATTGACCATTACTTCCATATTGTACAATTTTTGTCTATTGTAATTTAATAGTTCCTCCATAATATTATGTAATTTAAGGCTAGCAACTAAGTCAAATCATACACATTCATATTTTATAGCGAAAATACCAACGATGTTTATTTATAATTTAGTTTTTTCATATATCTTTATATGCTTTTTTGTTGATTTATGTTTCCCCCGTTACTCACTTTTTTGTTTATTTTATTCATTGATTATTATTTATAGTTATTTTTTAAAGCATTTGTAAAATACATTAAGTTTAAAATACGAGACAAGGGTTCCAGGTTTCACGCATAGAAACTCGAAAACCAAATCCATACCAAGGCAGCAAACTAATAATACTTCTGTATTTTGAGTTACTGTACACTGTACTATACTTTACTGATATATCATTTTATTTTAGAAGTTTTTACGATTTTTATTCATAATGTGAAGGAGTTTCAGCTTTACTCTACAGTAGAACACATAGAAATATGTAGTTCAGAATCAGCCAACTTTCAACTGAAGTTGGCTTTGAGCGCACGAATAGCTCAGTGGTTAAGCACTCGCTTGCCATGCGGAAGGTCCCGGGTTCGAACCCCGGCGTCGACAAAAATTTGTATTCAAAATTTGATTACAGCTGTTTGTAAGGCATACCTTCCGGTGCGCTCGTGTTGACCCAGCAACTAAATGGGAAGTATTGTGTCACTTCTCGCCCTCAGAGGGGAGGCATACTACGGAATGGGCAGGCTACAACACAGACCACAAGTGTCTACAGTAGCTCCTGTTTCATGGCCACGAAATAAAAAAAAAACGGCTGTGAAACACTCGTCTTTTTTTTTTCTTTTTTTTTTAAGAAGTTGGCTGGAGACCATTACTCCTCCCAGCTGTAGCTAAAACAATATCGGTGTTTTGTTTTAATTTAGTGAAACTTTTGTTTTTTATTGTTCTGAAATTTTCATTAGTTCCTTGATAGAATCGTTGTTTATTTTGTAGTTTTTTTTTCCAAAGTGTTATTTTTAATAATCATTGTTTTTCGTTTCCAAAATATTATTTCTGGTTTACCATTTTTCTTTTAAATTTTCATTCGTAAAAATGTTGAGCATTTTTTTTTAATTTGGTTGTTTATTTTATGTTACCGTAGATCTTTTAGTGTTCTGTTTATTTTAATAATTTTAGTTACAATTTTTTATTAGATATTTTTCAAATATTTTTATTTTTTATTTATTGACTCTTTTATTATATATTTTTTAAATTGTCGAGAGCATTCACCGTATACTGTAAATTAAAGAATAATAGGAGGGTAAAACCCCCGTCGTGATATGACCATGGCAGTTGAAAGCGACGTTAAACCCCACTTAAAAAAAAAAAAAGAATAATAAATGTATTTTGTAGTGTTATTATCACAATTTTAGTGGATAGCGTAATATTTTAGAACTTTTCCCGTATTTTTAATGTCCTAAGTTAAGCAACGTCCAGCGAGGTGAAGACTTCGTGATGCTGGCATTCCGGCCCAACCCAGGCTGGGTGAGGTCAATGTGGGTGGCAGGTTTGTAAGTTTCCTGCGAATGGAGGGTAAAACCCCCCGTCTTGTATGACCATGCAGTTGAAAAACGACGTTAAATTCTAATAAAGTAAACAACAACAATAAATTACAGTCCAGCTGAGCCTGGATAAACAGGAGTACAACGTCGCGTCGCCATCGCCTCGATGGCACGTTGAATGCTTTAGTTCTTTTTTTTTTTTTTTGGTTTTTAACGTCGCTTTCAACTGCATGGTCATATCACGGGGGGGGGGTGTTACCCTCCATTCGCAGGAAACTTACAAACGTGCCACCCACATTGACCTCACCCAGCCTGGGTTGGGCCGGAATGCCAGCATCACGAAGTCTTCACCTCGCTGGACGTTGCTTAACTTCGGTGATCCAACGAGAACCGGTGCATTCAACGCGCCATCGACGCTGGCGCATCAGTTCTTGTTGTTGTAGTAACCAGCAGGCTCAAGCAGCGATCAACCATCATGAGAACTTGGGCTATTTCTATATAATAATAATATCGCCTTATTTATACTGCCCGACTAGGACTAATGAGTCCCATTATTCCAGCAGTAAGGCCAAGACGTATTATTATGTGGTAATAATCCCAAATGGGAGGATAACTTGTCATGTCCCGGCTGGGGTTCGAACCCGCGACCTCTGAAACCTCTGGATTCAGAAAGTGCCACCTTTACCACTGACCTACCGGGACAGACGCCATTTTTAAGCCATTTAATAGAAGTTGAGCATTCTGTTAATGAAGTTCACGTCCAGCGAGGAGGCTAGGACTCGGATCGGTGACCATTCAGATTGGAGACCCCTCGAGATGCTGACTAGTCCCGACCCAGGCAGGATGGATGACATTTGAGTAGCTGGTTTGTATGTTTTTTTTTGAGTTATCATATTTGTGTTAATTACTTTCGTGATATCACAACAACTCAAACTCGCTTTGCTAAATCTATGCTGAAACCAGGACTTGAACCACCGACCTCCAGGTTACAAGTCCGGCGCCTTATCGATGAAGCTACTGAAGTCGGTTTGTAAGCTTCCAACGCTTGAAGGGTAAAACCTTAACCTTAACCACTGAGCGCATAAACAGCTTAGTGGCTAAGCACTCGCTTGCCATGCGGAAGGTCCCGGGTTCGAACCCCCGCGCCGACAAAAAATTTGTATTCAAAATTTGGTTACAGTTGTTTGTAACTCACTCGGCCACGGTGACTACTCCTCTTTATAATAATACAGTTTATTTTTTATATATAAAAAAATTATTTATAAAAATAGTAACAAATAATAACAAATGAGTTATACTAGCAACAAGATTTTTAGAATCCTTTACGCTTTATTGTGTATCAGGAATGTTAACTCTATTTATAAATACAATGTGGATAAACAAAAATATAATCTATTGTAACAAATAAGCGAAAAATAAGCTGCCGATATGCATAAAAAAAAAGTAAATAAAAATCAAACAAACAAACGCTCATCAATGCATTTTATAAGAAGGCGATAAATTTAAAAGACAAGGGTCACTTGGATAGTCAAGATGAAAATATTGTTAATTAAAGGGTGGTGATTTTGATAATTTAGGGTGATTTTGATGGTATAGGATGGCTTCAACCATACAAATGGCTTACATTGGGGCTTACAAATGGCTTACATTGAATCTAATCCTGATGAGTCCTGTCAATTTTTTTTTTTTTACAAGATAAGTGTTTTAGTCTTTTTTATATCGTAGCCATTCAACGGGTATGACTCCCGTCTGAAGGGTGAGAAGTCACACTTCACAATTAGGTGCTGGGTCGACACGAGCGCACCGGAAGGTAGAGGTAATTTTTCCGTCGGCTCTGGGACTCGAACGCGTGACCTTCCACAAGACAAGTAAGACTAACAGACTTTCTACGGGACAACAGACGTGTAAATACATCAACTTATAATTATGGTTTAAAAAAAAGTGTTTTGCTAAGTATAGCCGACCTCCGTGGCTCAGTGGTTTAGAGCATTGGTTGCTGACCCGGAGGTTGCGGGTTCGAATCCCGGCAGGAGCGGAAAATTCTGACCGAGTTTTTTCGTTTCCGGAATGGCATGGATGTAAAGGTAAAGTGCTCTGAAGTAATGCGAAAGCGGTTCGGGGCACAAATACCTTTTTTTTCTTTTTTTTTATACCTAAACAAAAAACTTTAGTATAAATAATATAATTAAATACTGTTTTTAAATGGTACTGTCTACACCTACACAAACATTTTGGCATGCGATAACTGACAAAGGCTTATGTAGGTTTTCATAAAATATCAAAATCTACGGAATCAAAATATTTAATAATAAGAAAGCCACAAAATAAGCAAGTAATTGTTTTTTTTTTAATATGAAATACATTACGAATGAAGTAGGAATGCATGATATAGGTCAATGTGGCACATGAGTTTTTTTCTTTGCATTCTTAGCTAGAATATAATATCAAATAATTGGCACTTAGCGTTTCAAATTTTTAAATAAATAAATATTTTGTTTGTTTAAAGAAAATATGTTTATAAAAATATACGAGTTCCTTCAATGTTGTAAACGGATTTTTAATATGAATCTTCCTTCACTCAACCTTTTTTCAAACCTTGAGGTGGGCTTTTCATAATAATAATTTAATGTAGTGGTAGTCAACTGGTTAACGCGCTAGTCTGGTAATCCAGGTAGCGTAGGGATCCGTTGGTTCGAATCCACCCAGCGCATGAATTTTTCCTCATTAATTTGAGTTTGTGACAACATAATAATAAGACTGAGGGTTAGGTGGTAGAAAATGCTTTGAGCATTAACCTCGCCTGATGGTTACTTTCCACTAGAGTGATATTATTAGCAATATTCAATGTCAAAAATATAATAAAAAGGATACATAAAGTATATATGGACCTGTACCTATGTCAAAATTGAACTTTAAAAATATAACCATAGATAGTATTCTCTGAGCAACGAAAGACATGCCTCATAAGAGTTTAAGTAATTTATGGGAAAACATGCCTTACCCTGTGGTTATTATCACAGGGAAAACATCACAGTGTATTATAATGTCATTGGGTGTATGTCAAATTTCATTGTAATTGACATACATCTGTTTTGTATTGCACTTAAAAATAAATAAATAAATTAAAATGTAAAAAAAATTATAGGTATGTGGCAGAAAATCAACACAAAGATCCGTTTAGAACACTCGAGTGGTCTCAAATGAATCTGTGTACAAAAAAATAACCCTGTAAAATTATAGCTCGTATACATTCAGAAAAAGGCACACAAAAGCAAAAAAAAATGGAATGTAAAATTATTTTTGATTGCAATTAAATTTGGCACTTCGACAAGTTGTAAAACTTAAGTCAATATAAAATGATTGTGTACACTTATATCAAAACACATAAAATTACGTTACATTAATGACAAGTCCAAAAATCACAACAAATTTAGAAAAATAAATAAATTCGATATTTAAATTTTCACTAGCGGGCGGGCAGGTTTCAAGTTCTAAGATTTTTTTTCCTCCTGCAAGAAAAATCTGTTATCTATATGGGCTTTTGCTAATATAAATTCTGAGTCCAATAAAGTATTAACTAACATAAATTATCAAGCAGTTTTAGACTTTTTACTAAAATGTCTCATTATAAATCGCCAACTCGTGATACCTAACCGGATTTCAAACAGCCAACACAATCATAACTAAGCAATATTTCCGAACATGTGACCGATTCTAAGCAATATTTACAACACATAACATTAAAAAGCATATTTCAAACAGCCAACATACTGAGCTAAGCAGTTTTTTTTTTATTACTAATACTTGATACTGAGTAAGTATTTCAAACAGCTAACACACAATCTTAACTAAGCAATATTTCCCAATGAACACAAAATACTATGCACATAACAATCATTCATAAACAGTTTGTTTTAAACAGCCAGCATTCTATGCTAAATTGTTTTCTAAACCAACAGAGCACACTAGGCAACACAGTGTACACTAGGCAACACAGTGTACATTAGGCAACACAGTACACTAGGCAACACAGTACACAAGGCAACACAGTACACAAGGCAACACAGTACACAAGGCAACACTGTACACTAGCAACACAGTACACAAGGCAACACTGTACACTAGCAACACAGTACACTAGGCAACACAGTACACTATGCAACACAGTACACTAGGCAACACTGTACACTAGGCAACACAGTACACTAGGCAACACAGTACACAAGGCAACACAGTATACTAGGCAACACAGTACACTAGGCAACACAGTACACTAGGCAACACAGTACACTACGCAACACAGTACATTAGGCAACACAGTACACTAGGCAACACAGTACACTAGGCAAGCAACACTGTACACTACGCAACACAGTACACTAGCAACACAGTACACTAGGCAACACAGTACACTACGCAACACAGTACACAAGGCAACACTGTACACTGTTGTTTTTGTAGCTCCAGCTTGGCTACAGCTGGAGGGGTGAGTGATGGTCTCGAGCCAACTTTATTTCAAAGTTGGCTCGTCCTGAACCACATATTTCTATGTGCGATCAACCATCATGAGGACACTGTACACTAGACAACACAGTACACAAGGCAACACAGTACACAAGGCAACACAGTACACAAGGCAACACTGTACACTAGGCAACACAGTACACTAGGCAACATTGTACACTAGGCAACACTGTACACTAGGCAACACAGTACACAAGGCAACACTGTACACAAGGCAACACTGTACACTAGGCAACACTGTACACTAGGCAACACTGCTGAAGTCGAGCACACACTGGCGCGAGCAGAACGGCTTCTCAAACTGCATGATGAACCGCTCGTTGTTGAGATACTTGCGGCACTGGACGCAGGCAAAGCATTCGACTTTGATGTGCCAGTAGTGCTCGTTGTTGAACTGGATGCACTTGTCCTGCACGTCAATCACCTGCTTGCAGGTCGAACACTTCTTGGAGAAGTTCTTGTAGTAGCAGTCGAGGCAGTACGGGTGACTACTCGGGGTTCCCCAGGGCGCTGGTCTCGGACCGGGATGTACGACTGGTTGCATAACTCCTTGTCGCACTGGAAGCAGCAGAAGTGCTTCACGTGGAACGTCTTGTTCTCGGCCAGCGTGTACTCGTTCACGAAGATGAGCTCGTCGCACGCGTGACAGCGCGGGATGTCCAGCATCTGCGCGTAGTCACGCAGACAGTACACGTTGCTCTTGTAGTGGAAGTACATGAGGTCCACGAGCAGTTCGTTGCAGGTGGTGCAGACGAAGCACTGCGGGTGCCACAGGACTTGGTTCCCAGCTTCTCCGTGTAGATGGCGAGGTCCCCGGACCGGATGGCCTGCAGACACTGCTTGCACGTCTTGCCGCTCGGTGGCTTCGTCAGGAAGTTCTGGCACTCCGTGCTGCGCGCGTCACCTTGGCCAGCGTGGATGTGCAAGTCGTCCATCAGGTCGTCCAGGTTCGTGACGCGGACGCTGGTGTTGGCGTTCGCGTCTTCCATGGGATGCATCGCCCGCAGCTCCTGTCTCGGCTCTCCGTTCTGCGCAGCATTCATGTTGATGGTGTCGAGATGTCTCGCCATCATTTTGTTGGGCGCGTTGATTTTCTCGTCCAACTGATTGAAGGATTCGATTTTCACGGAGTTGATTGTGGACTCGTACGGTTTGGTTTCGAATCGCTGCGGCAACGTTGCGTTGTTGTTGGGATTTCTCTGGTTGATGTTGCCATTGGTGGCGATGTTTCCGCTCAGCGGTTTGTTGGTGCGAGACGCTTCATTGTTTGCTTTGCTGTTGAGACTCCGGATGAAATCTCCAACCTTCACATTCTTGTCCTCTGGTTGTGGTGGCTCAGCGAGTGGAACGAAGTTACCATGCAGTGATTGCTCATTTAGCAGAGTGGGCAGAACACTGCCCTTGTTAAGATCGCCAGAGGCATTGATCCTGTTGTTGTTCTGAAGGAGTGTCCTGTGGTCGTTGTCTAGCATTGCAGTGGGCGCATGTATCTTGTCCTGGTGGTGGGTGGGGGAAGGTGTGCGAGATTTCTTGATGAAAGCAGAGGGCGGTTTCAAGAAGCTCGCGGGGGTGGGGAGGGTGTCTTCCAGGAGTTCGGGCGGAGGAGGGGGAAACTCTGGCTCCTCATTGGTCGCCGAGCCAGTGGACTCCGCCCCCAGTTTGAATGGCTTGGGCACGGTGTTGTAGATGGATGATATCGCGTCGGCGGAGTAGGAGCTGGGCATGGTGCCGTGAGGTGGCTCCTCTAGGGTGACCAGGTTGGGGAGCTTCATGATCTTGCCCTGACCTGCCACGTTCTGCTTGAGATTCTCCAGGTAGTCAGAGAGGCTGAGGAGAAGAGAAAGAAACATTATTTTCTGTTTTTTTTTTTTTTTACACTTAATTTTTTTTTACAAAACTATCATCAACAAATTTTAATAACAATAAATTTAAAAAAAAACTTAGAAGTATGTACAAAAAAATTAAATAAAGATCAATATTATTTTTTCATTACAATTGTTTTGTAATCCGGGGCGAAGTTAATGCCTTAGGCGTTCTCTGTCACTTAACACTTTTAATTTCTTCCAACATTTCCTCGCGATTATTCAGTGCAATACAACAAGATCGTCAAGATACAGAGGAAGCACTCAGAACTGTGATAGAACTGATGATACAAATATAATATTTTTATATGTTTATTTATCAAGGTTTATTTAATCAGTTGATTAGCACCAGGTAAAAATTCCAAATAGAAGGATAACTTGTCATGTCCAGGCTGGGGTTCGAACCCGTGACCTCTGGATTACCAGTCAGACACCTTGACCACTGAGTTACCGGGACAGACGAGGACAATTGGGGAGAAATTAATACCTCTGTGGCGCTAAGTCACGGATTGCGTACTGTGTCAGATAGGGAAAAACCGACGGTTAGCAATGACTTCAGTCTGACTGGGGGACGTTACACAGGGAGAAGACCAGTGTCCCGCTAGAGGACTATAAACAGACAACAGACTAGCCAACCCTTACAAGCCAGGCCAGCTTGCAGTTTCCTAAGGGTTTAATGACTTATAAGGAAAAGTCCAAGTCCTCATGATGGTTGATCGCATATAGAAATATGTGGTTCAGGACGAGCCAACTTTGAAATAAAGTTGGCTGGAGACCATCACTCACCCCTCCAGATGTAGCCAAGCTGGCTACAACAACAACAACAGCAATGACTTAAAATATAGACTTTGTCTATTAACACTTTGAGCCCCAGAGCTGGGATCGGCGAGTGAGCACGAGGGACCAAGGCGAAAAATGCGTTTTGCACCCTTCGTAGCAAAGTTTTTTTACTGTAAAATATTTTGTTTATTGTCGAGAAAATCCGATAAATTTACGTTTTTCAGCTGTACCTTTTATACTTTATGATTTAACTTTAAAGTAAGGAAGGTCGTGAATACCATATAGAGTACTCATGTCCACAGTCAAATTTCGGGTGATTGTCATTTATGGTACTCATGTCCTTTATGAAATGTCAGCTGAGAGTCATATTATATGGTATTCATGGGCTCAAAGTGTTAATTTCGCACTTGATATCTTCGAAAGCCAGCATGTGGACATGTGGACTCACCATTTAACCTCGTCCGACGTGAGGTTGTGACACAGGTTGGCGTTCAGGTCATGCAGAGGCACCTGCTTCTCCAGTTGCTGTCTCCGGTAGAGAGCGCCGTCGCTGCCACTGATTGGCAACTTGCTGGCAGGTAGCTGCTGCATATACTCCGCAGCCTGGGGGGGACAGAAAAGGTGACACGAGTAAATATCTAGGTCAGAATAATAATAATAACAACTGGGGGGGGGGACAGAAAAGGTGACACGAGTAAATATCTAGGTCAGAATAATAATAATAACAACTGGGGGGGGGGACAGAAAAGGTGACACGAGTAAATATCTAGGTCAGAATAATAATAATAACAACTGGGGGGGGGACAGAAAAGGTGACACGAGTAAATACCTAGGTCAGAATAATAATAATAACACTCTTTAGTGGGAGGTAACCACAAGGCGAGGTTAACGATTATTAAGGGTTGTGCAATTTGTGCGGTGGTTGTTTAGAAAATTCAATGGATTCTATCCTCTCTACCCTCAATACATTGATTACTCCTTATTGATAGAAAATTTACCAATAGAATCCATTGAACAACGATTCAGAGCAGCACAAATCACGTTTCTAGGCAATATTTTAACAAATAAAATTCAAAGCCCATACCTTCTAGGAGAAATTAAATTCAAAATCCCAAACCATAGATTAAGACCGAACCCTGCCTTTCTTTTGAACCACCAAAACTGAATGTCAAATCGCCCATTGCATTAGCAATGGTTCTATACAATGAAAAAGTAAAAGAGCCACCATTATTTCTGTAGAATTTAATATCTACCACAAAACCCCTTTGTCAGTTATTGCATGCCAAAATGGTTTTCAATTTGGTGTGTGTAGCTGTAGACAGTACTTGAAAAAAAAAGACCACCACTCCCCCCTCTACAACAACAACTCACCAGTTCGGAGGAAATGTTGGGCGGCACCCAGTCTAGCGTGTACTGCTTCTTCGGGTAGCTGCCCCCCCGCCCCCGGTCCTCCTCTTCCGTCACATCGCCCCCCTCCCCGGGGGCGGGGAAACCGCAGCTTGAGGTCCAGCACAGCCTGGCTGGGGGTGCACTTGGAAAGCCCGAACAGGATCTCGAACTTGGCGCTAATGTCGTCCTCTTCCTGAACGTCGTGCGACTCCTTCTTGCACTTGCAGTTCTTGCACACTTTCCTGTGCAACAGACAGTAAATAAATAAACCTTTATTTGGAACATAAATTAATAATATAATAATGCTTTTTCTTTGTGTTATTATGTCACAATTTTAGTGGGTAGCGCAGAATCATTGGACTTTACCACTTTAATTTACAATATCTTGTATTATTTTTTTGCCTAAGACTCTGCCACTGGTCGCTGCTTCACATTAAAGCAGCTACTCATTTTTCCTCACGAGGTATGAGTGGACCCCGAACATCCAAGTACAGAGCAGAAAAAATCCTCCCCCGCTGGGAATCGAACCCAGGTCACCATGTGTGCAATGCCTAGCGCGCTAACTCGCTCTGCCATAGTGACTACATTTGGAACATAAATTATTACATACATCAAAATTAATACATATATCAGAACAACTGGTTCCAATTCAGCTTATTTGCTGAGGTACTTGCAACAGACAGTACGAGAATGTAATTTTTTTAACTTTATATTACTTACTAGCGGGCTGTCGCCCACTTTGCTGGTCGAGGCATGGCCGTGAAAACAAAAAATCCTTTTTCGCCAATGGCAGGTGTTGTAGTGGGAATTTCTAAAAATCCCGTCTTATTGCACATCTAGACTATATGACAAAGCTACCTACCAAATTTCAGCTTCCCAGGATTTACCAGTTCGGAGAAACAGTGATGAGTCAGTCAGTGAGTGAAACTCTCTTTTATAATAAGTATAGATAAGGTATAGTATGATGTATAGAGACTAGTACAAATAATTATTAGAAGGGGTTTTTTATGTTTTTAACCTATGAGATATACCATATTTCTTTATAAAATTGTTTAGTTAATTTTTTACATCTCTCTGCTAATCCTTTTAACTGTATTAATTTGAAAATAAAGGCGTCAAATCTGGACACGTAATAATAATAAGGAATAGTTCTGATATACATATAATACGAATTCAAATGCCGGTCGCGGTGTAATTTTCTCGATTCAAATCAAACAAGTTCAGAAAAATCATACTCGCCACCAGTTTTTATTGCCGTTCAACAAGTAAATTTAAAGAGAAATCAAGTTTGGAATGAACCCTAGAAAGGATAAAGAAAGATAAACAGAAGAGGAATCAATTCAGAGAGGAGTGCAGAGAAATAGAAAGAGAGGGAGTAAAGAGGTGTTCTCAATTTGACATCATAGCCAATTATACTCATTCTATTGAGTGGGGTGTTCTTTATTTTGTAACCACGAAGTGGTGTTTTGGGGGGTTTTCTATACCTCGTAGGTCCCGGTAGCTCAGTGGTAAAGGCGGCACTCTGTCTAGAGAATCTAGAGATTCCAGAGGTCGTTGGTTCGAAACCCAGCCAGGACAAGACAATTTATCCTACCATTTGGGATTTTTACCACATAATAATACGTCTTGGGCTTACTGCTGGAATAATGGGACTTTCGTAGTCCTACTCGGGCAGTATAAATAAGGCGATATCATTAATGTAGGTAATAGAAAGAAAAAAATGGTTCAGGACGAACAAACTTTAAACGAAAGTTGGTTGGACACCATCACCCCCCTCCCCCAGCTGTAGCCAACCTGGCTACAACAACAACAAGAAAAGGAAGAGATAAAGTAAAATAATGACATCACCCAAAATATTGATTAATGTGAAGAAGTGCTGATGATAAGGAAGAGTCTTAGGAATTCCCCCGCTATTTTTAGAGCTATGACTTCATCTTCACTCTGACCTGAGTATAGAATAATATTATTATGCATAGATAGGTATAAGGATAGATGATTGCTGGTACACGAAAGAATACAAGGTGTCCATAAATTTTATCCTTCTTAAACTTACGATTAACGAGTTATAGGTCAGAATTTTCTGTTAAATATTGTTAAATATTTCTTTGTAATAAGATGAGGAAAGTAAGAAGCGGGGACATTTTAATGGTTTTGGTCAAAAGTGGGACCCCCCCCCCCCCCCCCCCCAAAAAAAACAGGGTCTCACCTCCAGAAATGCAGGTCCAGCCCGGGACAGTTGTCCTTGCACTGCAGGCAGGGGGACCCCGCCCCCAAGTCGTGCGCTAGCTTGTGCCCCTGGAACAGCTGAAAATTATCGAAAGCAAAATTTAAGATAAAATTTTAATAATAATAAGAATAATTTGCCCGGTAAAAACGGGTGTTTATTAACGGAGCAAGTCCTAATGTACAAAATGTCAATAAAATATGTATGATATAACAATAAAATAAAAATTAAAACAAATCACAATAATCAGTAATATGGTGTCAAAAATAAATTAATACAATTAATGTCAAATTAAATAACTTTAAAAAAATGATATAAACAATCGAGTAAAATCAAACATGTCACCCTTGGAATTGGCTGCCCGTATAGCATTCTGTTCAGGGGTGAAAACAGAGTGTAGTTTGTAGGACATGACGTTACATAAAATAAATGGTTATGAATGAATAATAGCCTCCCTGGCGTAATGGTTGTGACTACTGCCCGTAGTCCAGAGTTCCCGAGTTCAAATCCTGGTTGGGACAGACTTTTCGACGAAAATTCTGTGCCATCCAAACACGTGAGGCTGGCATTTCCGGCCCTACCCAGGCTGGGTGAGGTTAATGTGGGTAGCTGGTACGATTCCCAGCGAATGGAAAGTAAAACACCTGTCCTGACTGTCTATCTCTGTCAGGACGTTAAAACCAAATAGAATCAACTGGTCACAATAGATCTAATTAGGTCGCAGTGTTAATTGTAAGGGTTTCACTGAAAACCTTGCAACCAGGTCAGATAATAAAATGAATAATAATATATCATGAGGTCATATTATAATTGTCAAATAAAAAGAAAGAAATAAAGAAGGTAAAATAATAATAAATAAATTTAAAAATATACCGACCTCAGCAGATTTATCAATAAGGCGGCGGACCTGTAACCTGGAAGTCGGTGGTTCAAGTCCCGGTTTTAGCGTTTAGATTTAGTAAAGCGAGTTTGAGTAATTGTGACATCACGAAAGTGATTAACACAAATATGATAACTTATAACTTTAAATTTACTGCTCATCTTATTTTTGGGCATAATCCCGCCACTAGTTGCTGCTCACATTAAAGCAGCTGCTCATTTTTCCTCAAGAGATATGAGTGGACCCGCTGAGGATCGAACCCAGGTCACCATGCGTGCAATGTCTAGTCGGCGATGACTATACCTATGTTATCATGATGAACCTTAATAAATAATGACCAAAAATGTTGAGATCAAAATATTTACTACAGTAATTATATTTCAAACCCTGCATTTGTTTTACACGAGTAGATAAGATAAATCCTTGATGTAGGAGTTCCAAATTAGGAATTCAACAAAGTTAGATCCCATCTTTGTTATCTTAACCAGAAGATTGATAAGGACATTATCAGAAGCATAAATTATCGTTCAGTACCATTGTTATTCCTTACCAGGTATAAAATAAATAGTTCAAAGGTTGTATGAATTCAACAAAAAAGGATTTAGTTTTGTTCGAGCAGCAACTTGACCTTCTATAGTCAACTCTAGACAGTGCCTCATGTATCAATTTTTCGCCATGATTTTATGAACGTCAGTATGTTTTGTGGTCAATGCGTCTGACTGGTAATAGGTCGTGGGTTCAAAACCAGATGACAAGTTACCCTCCCATTTGGGATTTTGAATACATAATACCTAATACGTCTTGGGCTTACTGCTGGAATAATAGGACTCATTAGTATAATAGGACTTTATTTCAAAGTTGGCTCGTCCTGAACCACATATTTCTATGTGCGATCAACCATCATGAGGACTTGGACTTTTCTTTATAAGCCATTAAACCCTTAGGAAACTGCAAGCTAGCCTTGCTTGTAAGGGTTGGCTAGTCTGTCAGACTATTTTCGCTGTTTATAGTCCTCTAGTGAGACACTGGTCTTCTCGCTGTTTAACGTCCCCCAGCCAGACTAGTTTTTTTGCTTTTTGCTTTTTTGTCTTTTTGCTATTTGCTTTAGTCAACGTAAACAGTTCTTTTTAAAAGGCATATTAAAAGGCAAGGACGCTCAATGTTACAGACCTCTCTTGAAATGAATATTCATAAAAAAAAGATATTAATGAGACGTCAAGGAAAAAAGAACATCTCATAGGTTAATTTAAAATTTTAAAGGACACAAAAATAAAAAATCTGGTGTAAACATCACACGACTTTCCTTATCTCCCAAAAAGGAGTCGAATTCCGCCACGGGTGACTGAACGGTAACAGATAACTAAAAATCAATGCCAAATTCGTGATCAGCACTTCAAAATCATTTAATTTGATATGTCACAACCCCCATCTAGGATGAATAATAAAAAAGTTAGTCCAATCGGGTCCCCCTACAATACCGGTAAATTGGGGCCGGTTTCCAAAAAGTTAAAGATATCAAAAAAATGATCAGAGTGAACCCCTATTATTTTTTTAATCTGAGAAAATGTTGTTCTCTAACTTTTTTTGTATCTTTAACCAATTCAAAGAAGCGGTGCTTGCGGCCAATATTTGCGGCCCTGCGGCCGCAGAATGCGGCCGATTTCAACCAAAAGTTTCATGGTTCGTCTGGTGTATAAAATTAATTACCATACCAAATTTCAAGTCTCTAGCTCTTACCGTTCTTGAGATATCCTGTTCACAGACACACAGACACACACACAGACAGACGCACGGACCAATGGCTGAAAACCACTTTTTTGGTATCCTGAGGCTATGATTCGTCCAGAAATGTGAAAAGCTGGGTAGGTCAAATTTTCGACGAATACAATACTTTCCTTATTATAGGATAAGGAAAGTAAAAATGTATTGAGTTAATCTATACTGACCGCATTCCCTTGCTGTATGGTCAAAATATTTTCTAACTACAGATACCTTTTTACTTTTGACAACTCCAGGTATTTATTTTTGAAAACACGTTTGTAAATAATTATCTAATTAAAAATAAATAAATGTAAAAAAAAAAAAAAAAAAAAAAAAAAAAATTACAGTAATAAAAGTTGTTCGTTTTAATACCTACCTAATAATGAGTTCATGATTAGGTAGGTTTAAAATACCCCCTAAAAGTACAACAGATATTGTACTTCAAGGGGATTTTAATGAGAAAAAAAAACTGTAGAATGAAATTAAATACATTCCTTCCTTCCAAAAAATGACTAATAATTAGTGTTCATAGCTAGTTTTTGTGACCTACGGTCTTCCGACTAAGATGAAGCCATATCTCATCTGGAATCCTTATTTGGTCTTATTGAACTAGCAGTGTTCCTCTCTAGGACATAATATTTGCAAGGACATGTCCTAATACAGAGATATTTGCTACTGGTAGCTGTACCGATAGCTTTAATTTCCTAGCGACATGGACAATGACTGCTTCTGCTACAGTTATTTGATGCTGAGGGAGCAATCACCGAGGTCAAGAGCGTTAGCGCACTAGACATGGTGACCTAGGTTCGATCCCCAGCGAGGCAGGAATTATTTTCGCACTAACGGTTCTTGGCGATACAGACCATGCGCCACAAACTTTTTACTTATACGCTTATATCTCGTGAACGGCACATCCGATTTTGATGAAATTTTGTATGTATATGACTGTTAGTGTTTAAAATGGGACTATCGTTTTATCTATTATTTTTATTTTAACATTAGCTATAGGACAAACACTTCATTCAGAGAATTTGTGAAATGGAAAATAGTTCCCCAGACAGACTACTGATCTACTCCCTACTGATCTACAGCCAGACTATGGGTATATATGTTACAGGCCAAACTGTTTTTTAGGATAAACTAGTTTATCCTAGGACAAACTAGTTTGTCCTGAGGGCGTCCGGATAAACTAGTTTATCCTAGGCCAAACTAGTTTATCCAAACGCACTTAGGATAAACTAGATTTTCCGGATTAAAATGTTTATGTTGCAGGCCAAACTGTTTTTCAGGATAAACTAGTATATTCTAGGACAAACTAGTTTATTCTTGGGGCGTTCGGATAAACTAGTTTGTCCTAGGCCAAACTAGTTTATCCTAACGCACTTAGGATAAACTAGTTTGTCCTAGAATATACTAGTTTATCCTGAAAAACAGTTTGGCCTGCAACATATATATATATTGTGTAATAATTATATATAGGTATATATATACAACAACAGGAGTACCTACCTAATATGTAATATTAATGTCCTTGTACGGCATCTCGCGTTTCAGTGTAATGTAATGTATGATCTATTCAATGACAGAATTCAATTGTTTAGACCGCACCTTGGCGGAATAAAAGGGTACAGCACTAAACTGTACAAATAGTTATATCTATACTTATAAAAGAGAGTTTCACTCACTGACTGACTCACTCACTCACTCACTGATTCATCACTGTTTCTCCGAACTGGTAAGTCCTAGGAAGCTGAAATTTGGTAGGTAGCTTTGTCTTATAGTCTAGATGTGCAATAAGACGGGATTTTTCGAAATTCCCACTAGAACACCTGTCATTGGCGAAAAAGGATTTTTTGCTTTTTCGGCCATGCCTCGGCCCGCAAAGCAGGCGACAGCCCGCTAGTTTAGTTATATACTGTGTACTACTTAACTGTATACCATCACCGACGCCATTAGCTTGATCGATAATGCGGCGGACTTGTAACCTGGAGGTCGGTGGTTCAAGTCCGGGTTTCAGCGTAGATTTATAGTAAAGCGAGTTTGAGTAGTTGTGATATCAGGAAAGTGATTAACATAAATATGATAACACACTATGTATGAATAAAATATTGTGGGGTTTAACCTTCTGTGGGGTTATTATTTTACGGGACGATTTCGAGTACATTACATTATTTCTGGTGGTCTTTTCTAAAAGAATATTCCTATGTGCTGCGTCCATTATTTAGAACTATTGTAACCATCTCAAGTACATGTAGTGATTTAAATAATTATTTAACTGTCGACTAAAGGCAGATAGCCTTCGTCCATTAAGGTAACGGTTTGACAGAAGACGTCTTTATCTAGTCATCTAATAAAGCACACAACAGAATAATAATAACACTTTTTAGTGGAATGTAAAATAACCAGGCGGGGTTAATGCTCAAAGCACTTTCTAACACCTAATCCCCAGAGTCGTATTATTATGTGGTCACGAACTCAAATTAATGAAGAAAAATTTATACACTGGGTGGGATTCGAACCAACGGATTCCTATGCTACCTGGATTACCAGACTAGCGCGTTACCCACTTGACTACCAGTGCACAACAGAACATGTTTTTTATCTAATCGTGTTTTATCTAAAAATACGATTGTCTTTAAACCTTTCTTATGTGATATATTGATGTTATTTGTTTTCTGTTTGTAAATAGAGCTAGGCTCGTAAATATACACCCGTGCTGCGGGCATTTATTATTATTATTAATATTAATAAAGCACTTATCTATCGGTAGAATTATTATCCTTTTGTCAGACTGAAAATCATCGATTTTGATGGAAGTCGAACCTGGAACTCCCTGTATTGGAAGCCTAGATACTTTTGACCTTGTAGAGCAGAATGGGTCAAGATAGATAGTGTTACATACACGCGTTGTTCTTATCAATGCTTTATCATTATGATTACTATAATGAAATCTAATCTTAATTAATAACACCGTAATTAAATAAGTACACTCCTAGCTCTGTGGTTGTCACATTGGGTTACTACGCGGGAAGTCCGAGATCGAATCCCGGCTGGATTGTATAGTTTCTGGTGCATTGTACAATGTACATATCATCATCATCATAGGGTGGCGTCATCGTGAAGGATGGTTATAGCCAGACAGTGAAGGAATTACTCAGCACTTCTACCACTGTCTTTACAAGGAGGCTAATAATTGACAAGGGCCCCCAGAACCAAGCCAATGCTGGTATACTCCCTGTTTATAGTCCCCCAGCCAGACTGCTGGTCTACTCCCTGTTTACAGGTATCGACCGACATAGGTATATATGTCGATATATACCTATGTCGAAAATATTTATTTTATCTTATAGTCACCCTGTGGCCGAGTGAGTTAGCGTGCTAGGCATTGCACGCACGGTGACCTGGGTTCGATCTCCAGCGGGGCAGGATTTTTTATGCTCTGTACTTGGGTGTTCAGGGTCTACTCATACCTCGGAGGAAAAATTAGTAGCTGCTTTAATATTAGCAGCGACCAGTGGCGGAATTATAGGCAAAAATAAGATATTGGAATATTAATGATATGGAAGTCTTATAATTCTGCGCTACCCACCAAAATTGTGATATAATAACAGAAAGAAACACATTATTATATTTATTTTATCTTTATTTACAGTTAAAAATAATTAAGTTATATTATTTTAGTAAATCTTTATAATACAGGTAAATGTAGAATTGTAAAAACATTCCCATCCACCAATAACATTATAACAATGTAATTATATGATATACTCAAAGAATTAATAAATTTCTCATCACTCACAAGCCTTTTTATAGAAAGGTCTTGAATTTTTGTATCTTTTTATCTCTAGCAAATGCACAATAGAAAAAGTACCTATTTAAAAAAATAAAAAAATATGTCACTGTATACTGTATTGGTCATATAATATTTACCAACGATCCTAATTCGAACACTTGTGATGCTGGCTATTTCTGGCCCAAGTCAGGCTGGGTGAGGTTAATGTGGGTAGCTGGTTTGTGAGTTTACAGCAAATGGAGTGTAATAACACAGGCCTGGATGACCAAGACGTTAAAGAGAAGTTATTAAGCAAAAAAAAACTATTGCTAAGTTGATGAATTTAAAATGGGACCATCTACTGAATGTCTCCTTTATGTACGTACAAAATTTAAAAGTAAATTTTTTAAATTGTTACCTCAAGACAACAGTCAAAAGAGAGGACTACAATACGATTGCTATTCTTTACTATTATTAAAAATCAAACAATACTTGGCAGAGTAGAGGTCCAAATGAAATATGGTCACAAGGCCTCTGATAGAGGCTGATGAAGATTAGAATACTGTCACCTTGACCCTATCCTCTAGTGTCTAGTTCATAAAACAGAGTTATAATGAAGCACATACTTCCAATATGTGTGTCTTGAGATAGATAGGTTCCTAGGATATTCCTATGTTACAGGGTGGTAAAAAAGTGATATATATTGGTGTACACATAGATTTAAGATTAGACATAGGTATGCAAGATATACCTAACCAACAAATGTTTTATATATTTTTAATAAATAGTTCAAAGGTTGTATGAATTCAACAAAAAAGGATTTAGTTTTGTTCGAGCAGCAACTTGACCTTCTATAGTCAACTCTAGACAGTGCCTCATGTATCAATTTTTCGCCATGATTTTATGAACGTCAGTATGTTTTGTGGTCAATGCGTCTGACTGGTAATAGGTCGTGGGTTCAAAACCAGATGACAAGTTACCCTCCCATTTGGGATTTTGAATACATAATACCTAATACGTCTTGGGCTTACTGCTGGAATAATAGGACTCATTAGTATAATAGGACTTTATTTCAAAGTTGGCTCGTCCTGAACCACATATTTCTATGTGCGATCAACCATCATGAGGACTTGGACTTTTCTTTATAAGCCATTAAACCCTTAGGAAACTGCAAGCTAGCCTTGCTTGTAAGGGTTGGCTAGTCTGTCAGACTATTTTCGCTGTTTATAGTCCTCTAGTGAGACACTGGTCTTCTCGCTGTTTAACGTCCCCCAGCCAGACTAGTTTTTTTGCTTTTTGCTTTTTTGTCTTTTTGCTATTTGCTTTAGTCAACGTAAACAGTTCTTTTTAAAAGGCATATTAAAAGGCAAGGACGCTCAATGTTACAGACCTCTCTTGAAATGAATATTCATAAAAAAAAGATATTAATGAGACGTCAAGGAAAAAAGAACCTCTCATAGGTTAATTTAAAATTTTAAAGGACACAAAAATAAAAAATCTGGTGTAAACATCACACGACTTTCCTTATCTCCCAAAAAGGAGTCGAATTCCGCCACGGGTGACTGAACGGTAACAGATAACTAAAAATCAATGCCAAATTCGTGATCAGCACTTCAAAATCATTTAATTTGATATGTCACAACCCCCATCTAGGATGAATAATAAAAAAGTTAGTCCAATCGGGTCCCCCTACAATACCGGTAAATTGGGGCCGGTTTCCAAAAAGTTAAAGATATCAAAAAAATGATCAGAGTGAACCCCTATTATTTTTTTAATCTGAGAAAATGTTGTTCTCTAACTTTTTTTGTATCTTTAACCAATTCAAAGAAGCGGTGCTTGCGGCCAATATTTGCGGCCCTGCGGCCGCAGATTGCGGCCGATTTCAACCAAAAGTTTCATGGTTCGTCTGGTGTATAAAATTAATTACCATACCAAATTTCAAGTCTCTAGCTCTTACCGTTCTTGAGATATCCTGTTCACAGACACACAGACACACACACAGACAGACGCACGGACCAATGGCTGAAAACCACTTTTTTGGTATCCTGAGGCTATGATTCGTCCAGAAATGTGAAAAGCTGGGTAGGTCAAATTTTCGACGAATACAATACTTTCCTTATTATAGGATAAGGAAAGTAAAAATGTACTGAGTTAATCTATACTGACCGCATTCCCTTGCTGTATGGTCAAAATATTTTCTAACTACAGATACCTTTTTACTTTTGACAACTCCAGGTATTTATTTTTGAAAACACGTTTGTAAATAATTATCTAATTAAAAATAAATAAATGTAAAAAAAAAAAAAAAAAAAAAAAAAATTACAGTAATAAAAGTTGTTCGTTTTAATACCTACCTAATAATGAGTTCATGATTAGGTAGGTTTAAAATACCCCCTAAAAGTACAACAGATATTGTACTTCAAGGGGATTTTAATGAGAAAAAAAAACTGTAGAATGAAATTAAATACATTCCTTCCTTCCAAAAAATGACTAATAATTAGTGTTCATAGCTAGTTTTTGTGACCTACGGTCTTCCGACTAAGATGAAGCCATATCTCATCTGGAATCCTTATTTGGTCTTATTGAACTAGCAGTGTTCCTCTCTAGGACATAATATTTGCAAGGACATGTCCTAATACAGAGATATTTGCTACTGGTAGCTGTACCGATAGCTTTAATTTCCTAGCGACATGGACAATGACTGCTTCTGCTACAGTTATTTGATGCTGAGGGAGCAATCACCGAGGTCAAGAGCGTTAGCGCACTAGACATGGTGACCTAGGTTCGATCCCCAGCGAGGCAGGAATTATTTTCGCACTAACGGTTCTTGGCGATACAGACCATGCGCCACAAACTTTTTACTTATACGCTTATATCTCGTGAACGGCACATCCGATTTTGATGAAATTTTGTATGTATATGACTGTTAGTGTTTAAAATGGGACTATCGTTTTATCTATTATTTTTATTTTAACATTAGCTATAGGACAAACACTTCATTCAGAGAATTTGTGAAATGGAAAATAGTTCCCCAGACAGACTACTGATCTACTCCCTACTGATCTACAGCCAGACTATGGGTATATATGTTACAGGCCAAACTGTTTTTTAGGATAAACTAGTTTATCCTAGGACAAACTAGTTTGTCCTGAGGGCGTCCGGATAAACTAGTTTATCCTAGGCCAAACTAGTTTATCCAAACGCACTTAGGATAAACTAGATTTTCCGGATTAAAATGTTTATGTTGCAGGCCAAACTGTTTTTCAGGATAAACTAGTATATTCTAGGACAAACTAGTTTATTCTTGGGGCGTTCGGATAAACTAGTTTGTCCTAGGCCAAACTAGTTTATCCTAACGCACTTAGGATAAACTAGTTTGTCCTAGAATATACTAGTTTATCCTGAAAAACAGTTTGGCCTGCAACATATATATATATTGTGTAATAATTATATATAGGTATATATATACAACAACAGGAGTACCTACCTAATATGTAATATTAATGTCCTTGTACGGCATCTCGCGTTTCAGTGTAATGTAATGTATGATCTATTCAATGACAGAATTCAATTGTTTAGACCGCACCTTGGCGGAATAAAAGGGTACAGCACTAAACTGTACAAATAGTTATATCTATACTTATAAAAGAGAGTTTCACTCACTGACTGACTCACTCACTCACTCACTGATTCATCACTGTTTCTCCGAACTGGTAAGTCCTAGGAAGCTGAAATTTGGTAGGTAGCTTTGTCTTATAGTCTAGATGTGCAATAAGACGGGATTTTTCGAAATTCCCACTAGAACACCTGTCATTGGCGAAAAAGGATTTTTTGCTTTTTCGGCCATGCCTCGGCCCGCAAAGCAGGCGACAGCCCGCTAGTTTAGTTATATACTGTGTACTACTTAACTGTATACCATCACCGACGCCATTAGCTTGATCGATAATGCGGCGGACTTGTAACCTGGAGGTCGGTGGTTCAAGTCCGGGTTTCAGCGTAGATTTATAGTAAAGCGAGTTTGAGTAGTTGTGATATCAGGAAAGTGATTAACATAAATATGATAACACACTATGTATGAATAAAATATTGTGGGGTTTAACCTTCTGTGGGGTTATTATTTTACGGGACGATTTCGAGTACATTACATTATTTCTGGTGGTCTTTTCTAAAAGAATATTCCTATGTGCTGCGTCCATTATTTAGACCTATTGTAACCATCTCAAGTACATGTAGTGATTTAAATAATTATTTAACTGTCGACTAAAGGCAGATAGCCTTCGTCCATTAAGGTAACGGTTTGACAGAAGACGTCTTTATCTAGTTATCTAATAAAGCACACAACAGAATAATAATAACACTTTTTAGTGGAATGTAAAATAACCAGGCGGGGTTAATGCTCAAAGCACTTTCTAACACCTAATCCCCAGAGTCGTATTATTATGTGGTCACGAACTCAAATTAATGAAGAAAAATTTATACACTGGGTGGGATTCGAACCAACGGATTCCTATGCTACCTGGATTACCAGACTAGCGCGTTACCCACTTGACTACCAGTGCACAACAGAACATGTTTTTATCTAATCGTGTTTTATCTAAAAATACGATTGTCTTTAAACCTTTCTTATGTGATATATTGATGTTATTTGTTTTCTGTTTGTAAATAGAGCTAGGCTCGTAAATATACACCCGTGCTGCGGGCATTTATTATTATTATTAATATTAATAAAGCACTTATCTATCGGTAGAATTATTATCCTTTTGTCAGACTGAAAATCATCGATTTTGATGGAAGTCGAACCTGGAACTCCCTGTATTGGAAGCCTAGATACTTTTGACCTTGTAGAGCAGAATGGGTCAAGATAGATAGTGTTACATACACGCGTTGTTCTTATCAATGCTTTATCATTATGATTACTATAATGAAATCTAATCTTAATTAATAACACCGTAATTAAATAAGTACACTCCTAGCTCTGTGGTTGTCACATTGGGTTACTACGCGGGAAGTCCGAGATCGAATCCCGGCTGGATTGTATAGTTTCTGGTGCATTGTACAATGTACATATCATCATCATCATAGGGTGGCGTCATCGTGAAGGATGGTTATAGCCAGACAGTGAAGGAATTACTCAGCACTTCTACCACTGTCTTTACAAGGAGGCTAATAATTGACAAGGGCCCCCAGAACCAAGCCAATGCTGGTATACTCCCTGTTTATAGTCCCCCAGCCAGACTGCTGGTCTACTCCCTGTTTACAGGTATCGACCGACATAGGTATATATGTCGATATATACCTATGTCGAAAATATTTATTTTATCTTATAGTCACCCTGTGGCCGAGTGAGTTAGCGTGCTAGGCATTGCACGCACGGTGACCTGGGTTCGATCTCCAGCGGGGCAGGATTTTTTATGCTCTGTACTTGGGTGTTCAGGGTCTACTCATACCTCGGAGGAAAAATTAGTAGCTGCTTTAATATTAGCAGCGACCAGTGGCGGAATTATAGGCAAAAATAAGATATTGGAATATTAATGATATGGAAGTCTTATAATTCTGCGCTACCCACCAAAATTGTGATATAATAACAGAAAGAAACACATTATTATATTTATTTTATCTTTATTTACAGTTAAAAATAATTAAGTTATATTATTTTAGTAAATCTTTATAATACAGGTAAATGTAGAATTGTAAAAACATTCCCATCCACCAATAACATTATAACAATGTAATTATATGATATACTCAAAGAATTAATAAATTTCTCATCACTCACAAGCCTTTTTATAGAAAGGTCTTGAATTTTTGTATCTTTTTATCTCTAGCAAATGCACAATAGAAAAAGTACCTATTTAAAAAAATAAAAAAATATGTCACTGTATACTGTATTGGTCATATAATATTTACCAACGATCCTAATTCGAACACTTGTGATGCTGGCTATTTCTGGCCCAAGTCAGGCTGGGTGAGGTTAATGTGGGTAGCTGGTTTGTGAGTTTACAGCAAATGGAGTGTAATAACACAGGCCTGGATGACCAAGACGTTAAAGAGAAGTTATTAAGCAAAAAAAAACTATTGCTAAGTTGATGAATTTAAAATGGGACCATCTACTGAATGTCTCCTTTATGTACGTACAAAATTTAAAAGTAAATTTTTTAAATTGTTACCTCAAGACAACAGTCAAAAGAGAGGACTACAATACGATTGCTATTCTTTACTATTATTAAAAATCAAACAATACTTGGCAGAGTAGAGGTCCAAATGAAATATGGTCACAAGGCCTCTGATAGAGGCTGATGAAGATTAGAATACTGTCACCTTGACCCTATCCTCTAGTGTCTAGTTCATAAAACAGAGTTATAATGAAGCACATACTTCCAATATGTGTGTCTTGAGATAGATAGGTTCCTAGGATATTCCTATGTTACAGGGTGGTAAAAAAGTGATATATATTGGTGTACACATAGATTTAAGATTAGACATAGGTATGCAAGATATACCTAACCAACAAATGTTTTATATATTTTTAAATAAAAAAAGTTTTGTCAGCATTTTTCTGATTGCTGACAAAAGAACATATAAATCAGTTAGAATAGGTACATTTTATTATTAATCATTTATTTATTTATTCTTATATTACACTTATCTACATAGGGATAAGTGTAATTTTAAGATTAAGAACCATACAGAATAAGTACCTATTTGAGTAAGATAGGTTCTTATAATAGGTGAGATGTTAGAGAGTAAATAGTCTTATTTACGTTAACTAGATTCTCATTGATTTGTTTTGGTACATATGGTACAAAATATGGGCTGAAGGGGAAGAAACTGACAAGTATTTCACCATCTTTGTCCATGAACTAACAATGAAACATAAAAAATTCTAGATTAAGCCACTTTCAAAGCAACCCAGACAGCTTATTAAAAGGACACAATCAAGAACTGTACCAAAAACTTCTCATGGCAGAAAATGTCTATAAAATTGATCAAAAAAAGTACCTAATAGGTTCATTAAAAAAAGAAGATTAATCTGAAAAATTCTGGGGGTGCTCATAAGGCCCCAAAGCCCTCCTCAAAAAATACCTCTAATTAATGAAGACATGGTTTTTATTTGATGCCGTCTTCTTCATTTTTTCTTCTTCTTTATGTTCATTATCTCCCTCCTTTGTTTTATGATTTTGGGGGGGGAGGTTTCCCCCAACTACTATCTAGAGTAATAAACAGGGGGTCACCCACATACATGTGTTGAACATGCTAATTAAAATAATATTTAAGTATGTTAACAGTACATTAGAAACATTTTAAAATAATAAATACCTACCTTTTGATTCTTGCTCTCCAAAATCTCCATCCATTTTTGTGTCTTGATTTGGTTGACTCCTTCTTCAAATGCCATTGTGGTGAAAAGTGTTTCCTACCTATGCACTAATAGAACTACTTAATTAATAACACTTTTTATCACTTTACCAATCACTGAAGCTTAGAAACACTTCTTGATGCCATCAAAAACATAAGAAAGTAAAACAACACTTTGGTCAAAGATTAGACAGTTTTCCAGTAGGTGCGAAAGGTTTCCAGTAGAGGTTCTGGAAATTACCTATCCTTCTACATGAAATTAAATAAATTAAAACACTTTATCTTTTATAAGGTAATTTAGTTTTAAAATTAATGTAATTAATGTAATGTAAAGTTTTAAAATTAATGTAAGACTCACACAAAAATTGTCTTGTTACCTATGTCAACAAAATCTTAGGAATGCAAGGAATGTGAGGTGACTCACAGGACTAAACTTTAGACCGACGATGTAATTGAGAACTCTTTCTTGAAAGTGGGGTCACTTCCAAGGAATAATGACTCAACTTGAGATTACACAAGAGAATAAAAAGGTGGTTGATCCAAAGTCCACAGTTCAGTACGAGTACACTTAAATAATGTAAAATTAACGTTTCACAGAAATGTTAGAAATAAAAAGTTGTCAACTGATTGTTTACTGAACTATCCGCAGCTCTGTACCAAACCAAACTGAATCTGGCAGATCAGGCTAAAACTAAAAACTATAACCAGAGTTTACCAGAGTCTAGTCTAGACCAGGATTTACCACCTCCCATGCCGTGTGACCAACACCAAAAGATGCCGATGACATCATCCTTCGACCTTGAAATATTTAAAAATTCTGATAAGAAATATTTACCACAGATTTATACAGGAGACATATGAACAATAATCTGTGAATGAATAGTACCACAGATATTTACATTCCACTTGCCGTTTACCCGTACTTCGCCATGGAATCAACTTGTGGGAACAAAACACGACTTTCTATTACCGTTTGCAAGTCATGTTTAAAATTTAGTACAGGGTCCGCCAGCGTTACCTGACGAATTTGACTTGCACAGTACCAAGTTATAACTTGTCGTAGTTTGTTGATGAGAGTATCACTGTGTTCAGTACTAATGAAGGTTTAGTTACAATGGAGTCGTGGACCTCGCAGCATCGCGCCTTTGTCGTGGAGACGTTTTTTAAACATGGTGATTCTGTGACTGTGACACAAAGAAAATTTCGTTCTCACTTCCACATTAGCCCCCGTGGAAAGGTTCCTACTCGCAACACCATTCTGCAATGGATTCAGAATTTTCGTGAGACCGGTTCTGCTTTGAAAAAGAAGCCAGGAGGCAGTGCAAGAAGTGTTAGAACACCTGGAAACGTCGAGGCTGTACGTCATGCAATTCTGAACAGTCCACGCCGATCTGCTAAGCAACACTCTCAGGCTCTTCGCTTGTCAAACACTTCTGTTCGACGCATTCTGCACGATCTAAATTTTCATCCATACAAAATTGTTACTGTACAGATGCTCAAACCGCAGGATATCATGCGAAGGATTCTTTTCGCAAACAAAATGAGGGAAATGTTGGACGAAAACCCAGACATCACGCTCCTTATGTCCGATGAAGCTCATTTCCATCTCAATGGGGCAGTAAACAAACAGAACTGTCGGTATTGGGCACAGAATAACCCCAAGGAGCTGCACCAACAACCGTTGCACTCTGATAAGGTCACAGTGTGGGCTGCAGTGGCAAAATTCGGTGTAATAGGCCCCTATTTTTTTGAAGAAGGTGGAAGAGCAGTGACTGTAAATTCTGAGCGCTATCAGATTATGTTACGTGAATATCTTGTCCCGGAATTGCGTCGCCGCCGCCTGAGTCGTTGTCAAGTTTACTTCCAACAAGATGGAGCGACCTGTCACACTTCCAATGAATCCATTGCCGAAGTAAGGAGATTATTCCCTGGAAAAGTCATATCCAAGAGAGGAGATGTTGACTGGCCACCCTGCTCGCCGGATCTCACACCATGCGACTACTTTCTGTGGGGGTACCTCAAGAATAAAGTGTACATGGAAAAGCCAAGCACTCTAAATGAGTTGAAAGGTGCCATCAAACGAGAAATTTGTTCCATACCCCGAAACATGCTGGAGAAAGTGATGGCAAATTTTGCACACAGGGTAGATGAGTGTATCGAAAACGAGGGTCGGCATTTGACTAACGTTGTATTCCACAAGTGAACATGAGAGCAACAAAAC
This sequence comes from Bactericera cockerelli, assembly GCA_024516035.1. Lineage (NCBI taxonomy): Eukaryota > Metazoa > Arthropoda > Insecta > Hemiptera > Triozidae > Bactericera > Bactericera cockerelli. The sequence continues at coordinate 7,487,108 of CM044962.1, read as the reverse complement.
ATTAAACATTGTAAACTTTACTTTGTTGACTTCATTTTAAAATACATTTGACTATTATACCTCAAAAATAGCATGTGTACCATTATTTCTAAAACCATCAGGTAACGCTGGCGGACCCTGTACATATTTAGCATAAAATCTCTTGTCGGTATTTAGGTGCATACTGAGAAAGGATTTTTAAAAACTCCAAATAAGACGCCATAGCCACGGACAAAAACCTTTACAACAAAGTGCTGAGCTTTAGCTATTGGTTTAAAAAAAGTATAACCCCCTGTAATTTATCGTCATCAATGAGTGAATAATATAACACTCTTTAGAGTGGAAGGTAACCACCAGGCGAGGTTAATACTCAAAACATTTTCTAACATCTAATTAACCGTCAGAGTATATTATTATGTGGTAACAAACTCAAATTAATGAGGAAAAATTCATGCACTGGGTGGGATTTGAACCAACGGATCCCTACGCTACCTGGATCACCAGACTAGCGCGTTAACAGAGCACTCCTTACAATATATATTTCTTTTCTGGCCCATTTCTTCATTATCTAACCTGGTTGTAGCCAGGTTTTACTGGAAACTCTTAGAGCCTGTTCACACCAAAACAGTTTTTACTGGAACAGTTTTTTTACTGTGTCCAGTAAAAAAACTATTTCTCAGAGTGCGTTCACACAGGCTACAAACAGTATTTTTACTGGTCCTACTTTTCCATGCTTTTCTTTATGTTCATTCGTGATAAAGCCTTTGAACGTGATGGATGTGAATACATTAATGCTTTTGTACTGGTACCGGAAAAATTGGCCGATTTTTACGATTTTGTTCCGGGTGCGTACTAGGGCCGAGTTGCATATACGTGCCAAATTTCATCGCTCTAGCTCTTACCGTTCTCGAGATATTTTGTATACATACATACATACATACACACACACACACACATACATACATACATACGAACAGACTTTTTTGATAAAAGTTACTTTTTTGGAATCCTGAGCTTCTAATTCGTCCAGAAATGTTATCAGCTCAATTTTCGAAAAATGGACCGAAACCAATACCTTCTAAACCTATATAGGTAATAGAAGGTAAAAATACGATAATAAATAAATAATTGTTCTCAACACTTTTGAAAAAAACACAAAAATCTGTATTTATTTTAATTACAAATAAATAGACACGGATTAATTTTCATTCGAAAAATACGATATTATAATTAGGTAGTTATGTAGACGAAGGTTTCAGAAACAATAAAAACTGTGCCGACTGCAGTGTGAACATCTCCATTTGATTGTACAAGCGACTGGATGTAGAAACAGTTTTTTTACTGGGCCAGTTTTTCTACTGTTTCCGTTTCTAGTGGCAAAATCTGATGTAAAAATCTGTCGATCCAGTTTTTTTACTGTTAACAGTAAAACGTTGCCGATGTGAACGCTCTCATTTAAATGTATGCGCCACTCAGTAAAAATACTGGACCAGTAAAATTACTGTCCCAGTAAAAAAACTGTTTTTAGTCGGTGTGAACGGGCTCTTAGAGCCTGTTCACACCAAAACAGTTTTTACTGGAACAGTTTTTTTACTGTGTCCAGTAAAAAAACTGTTTCTCAGAGTGCGTTCACACAGGCTACAAACAGTATTTTTACTGGTCCTACTTTTCCATGCTTTTCTTTATGTTCATTCGTGATAAAGCCTTTGAACGTGATGAATGTGAATACATTAATGCTTTTGTACTGGTACCGGCAACGACAACGAAGGAATAAGAGAAGATGGTGGAATCATCCCATAGTGGCACAAAGGTATCAAAAAGGAGCATTTCTAAATTTAATTTAATAATTAGTGAGGCGCTAGAGCCGAATTTATGATTTTCCAAAAAGGCCCTTATTTGGCCCTAATTCGGCCCTAGTAGGTGACGAAAGGCCCTAACACTAACCCTAGATAGCAGCAAGTCATACCTATCTATAGAACCTAGTTTGAACCAGATCGCCACCAAAAAGTCATTTGCTCGCCCCGATTTCCATTGTAGCGCCTCACAAATAGATATGAATTAATTTTCATTCGAAAAATACGATATTATAATAGGTTTCAGAAACAATAAAAACTGTGCCGACTGCAGTGTGAACATCTCCATTTGATTGTACAAGCTGTGGCGTCAAGTGGCGATTACTTGAGCCGCGAGCTCCCAAGATAGAAAACTAATTCACTGTGGAATTTAAAGGGAAAGCTAAAAAGAAAAGCTCTTGGTTAGCTGGGAAAGTTCTGACAAGATCAGAGACGAGAGAGAAGTTGCAAACTTCCGTATATTATTTTCAAAACATTTCAAAAAACATACAGTGTGAAGATAGTTAAAGAAGAACGATACATAGAGTAAATATGTCAGGGTTTCACAAAGGATTTTATGCGGTCAGTTCCACCACATCATTCCCCCCCTTCGAGAAAAAAATGAGGCAGGGAAGACAAGGGTTTGATTCCCTGTGGTGGAAACTGTGGAGAGAACATGATATGAACAAATTATACATGAAAGATAAAGGTTTTATCTAGAAAATGACACAAAATATATAGATATGATTAATGCTGAAATATTGTACCAATACCTGATTATTTTTTTTGACAAAAATATATCTGAGTAGTATACAGAGATTATGCTAACAAATTTTCTTATTTGCAATGTTACATAGGTATTTAAGATTTACAAGTTTCCATGATAGGAATAATAAGATTATTCTTGGTGAAGAAAAGCAAAAAAGCTAGGAAAACCAAAGTATGAGGGTTTGAAACTCAAATTTGAATTTGCTACAAGTAAGGACTAAGGTTAAGTGAACATGATGGGTACAATTAAAATAATGCTATACATGATCAGAATGATAAAATTGATTTAAGTTCCTTGTCAATTTAGTATTATGAGAATACTGAGATAAATCTTGCTGAGGAAATATGTAGTTTTAACAATATTATGCAGCAGGAGAAATGAAAAATAATGTAGGTGCTTAAAGAAATTATTTACACAGTGGTAAAAATGTGGTAAAAACCAAATTTGATTGTTAATATTGTATCCAGGGGTAGATACTAGATACATGAGATATAGAATTTTAACAGATATATGATAATATGAGATTTTAACCATATAAAAGAGAAATTCTTAGGTAATCAGATAATTGTCTTAAAATAAGTACTAAGAAGGTATTCAAAGGTGAATACTGTGAGGCAATATGCATTTTTTTACTAAAAATGTAATTGAACCAAATTTTGTAAGTGAACAAAGTAGAATTAATATTTTCTACAAGAGTTTGAGAGAGTTTTCAAATAGGATGGTATACCTACTTGAGATCAATTTAAATTGTTTAGGAAGCTGAATTTAGACCAAAACAATAAAAAAAATTCTTAATAATTTTCATGTTGGAAAATGACTGTACAAAGATAATACAACTGTTATTTACAAATTATAGCTGTTGATAATTGATTACAATACATAATTATCTAGGTGTGCCGGGGGTCGAACCTGGCGACCTGACCTAGTAACTATGGGACTACTTGGACAAGATGCGCTTGACCTGGGACTTGAACCAGGGGAAAAAGGCTTAGCTGCAGGGTTCAAGTTCGAATTGGCCAATGTGGCAGTGGAAGTAGAGGTATGATTACTGTTCTGAGACAGTGTCTCAGGACTGGCAAGTGGAATCCTAGGTAAACTGATGGACCTAGCGGTAGACAGAGGTCTATGCTGAGATTTCTGTGAATGTGCCAAGTTCTTCCTGGCCTGGGCAGGACATCTCTTGGAAGAATCAAAGTTGGTACGGGGTCTGAATGAAACATTCTTACCAGTGGGCCTAGGAACAACATGCTGTGGAGTGACAGGCATCTGAGTGGGAAAATCATGAGATGTGGAGGGAACAACCAGGTTGCGTTGAGGAGAGATAGGCACTTCAGTCACCGGTGTGGTAGGTACTGATGGTGTCTGAGCTGGTACTGGAACAGAGTTTTGGACAACAAAGCGTTGTACCAGTGAGTCGCTTGATGGAGGTGGATCTGGAGGAGGTACCAGTACTTGGTCTGAGGTGAAAGCTGGCTTCACCCTGTCACGTGACACAACAGCAAGGCGGTTTCCAATCTTGATAGTGAAGGTCTTACTAGTTCTAGCAATGACTAGGTGGGGGCCTGTGTAGGGACGTTGTAAACTTGACTTTACTCCATCCACGCGCAAGTATACATGGGTACACTTTTCAATGCTGGGATTGGTGTATGTCTTCTCATTCACATGCCAAGAAGTTTGCTTGGGGCGGATAGAAGCAAACACTGTGTGAAGTTTTTGCACATAATCACTTGTGCTCATTTCTGAGTGAGGAGGCTCAAAAAACTCACCAGGGAGGCGGAGGCTGGTTCCATATACCAAGTTGGCAGGGCTGGCACCAAGGTCTTCCTTGAAGGCTGTGCGTAGTCCAAGTAGAACTACGGGTAGTTCCAAGGACCAAGAAGTTGTGGAAGCTTGAAGACGGCACATCAGAGCAGCTTTGAGTGTGCGATGAGCTCTCTCAATAAGACCATTGCATTGAGGGTGGTAGGCTGTGGTGTGTTTGAGCTCTATACCCAATAGTGAAGATACTTCTTTGAAAAGGTGAGAAGTGAAATTTCTTCCTTGGTCTGTCACTAAGTATACAGGAGAACCAAAGCGCACAATCCAACCGTTGAAAAACGCTTTTGCAACAGTTTCTGCAGTTTGATCTGAGATTGGGAGTGCTTCCAACCAGCGAGTGTATCTGTCAATGCAAGTTAGTAAATAAATATTACCTTGTGAAGGTGGCAGTGGCCCGACAATGTCAATATGCACATGAGAGAACCTCTCATCTGGAACTAAGTACTGCACAAGAGGGCTCTTTTCATGTCGGTTGACTTTTGAGATCTGGCACTCATGGCACTGGCGTACCCATGATTTGATACACTTGTTCATTGATGGCCACACAAACTTGTCTGAGATGAGACGGCATGTAGCACGACCACCAGGGTGAGACATGTTATGCAGCTGCTTGAAGAGCGCATAACGTAGATCCTTGGGGACATATGGACGTGTTCTGCCAGTTGAAGTGTCACAGTACAGTTTGACATTGTCAACAGTCATTTGACAAAGGTAGAGGCTGTGTGCTTCTTTGTCCAGTAGTTCCTTGAGCTCAGGATCAGAGTTTTGAGCTTGTAACATTTCAGTAGCAGTTACAGCTTTCTTGATAATTTCTATCCTGGATAGAAAATCAGCTGGAGCATTGTCCTTGCCTTTCACAAATCTGATGTCTGTGGAGAATTGGCTAATGTAAGACAAGTGACGTACCTGTCGAGGAGAACCATTGTCTTTCACTTTGGTGAAGGCATATGTGAGAGGTCGGTGGTCAGTGAAAATGGCAAATTTCCTGCCATCTAGAAGATATGAAAACCTCTGTATGGTGGCGTATATGGCTAGAAGCTCTCGGTCATAAGTAGAGTATTTTTGTTCAGCAGTGTTCAGTTTCCGGGAAAAGAAAGCCAAAGGTTGAGCCTTACCATCAAGACATTGGTGAATGGATCCTCCAATAGCTGTACTGGAAGCATCAGTCATGATACTGATTTCCATGTCTGGATCAGGGAATGCAAGCGTGACCTGAGTGGCAAGCTTCTGTTTGCACTTATCAAATGCTTCCTCCATTGGGGGTGTCCAAGTGAGCTTGGTCTTGGGTGGAGGGTTACCACTGACATGGAGTGGTGCTTGAGTGTCAGCCATGTGGTTGTGAAAGCGGTGGTAGAAGTTTATCATACCCAAAAACCTCTTCATTTCTCCTACGGTCTCTGGCTTGGGATATGACAAGATGGCTGAAACTTTGTCTTGAGAAGGTGAGATACCATCAGCAGAGATGCTGTAGCCCAGGAAATGCACAGATTCCTGTAAGAATACACTCTTACTGACATTGATTGTGAGTCCATACTCAGCTAGTCGAGCAAACAGTTGATCAAGATGAGCAATATGTTCATCCTGAGTTCTTGAGGAGATGAGGAAGTCATCTATGTAGACAAAGACAAAGGGAAGGTCAGCGGTAATTGAATGCAGGAAGCGCTGAAGAGTCTGAGATGCACCGCATAGGCCAAAAGGCATGCGCATGAACTCAAAAAGTCCAAAAGGTGTCACAACAGCAGTTTTGGGAATGTCATCTTCATGCACTGGTATTTGAAGAAAAGCTTTCTTCATGTCAATAGTAGAGAAGATGCGAGAACCATGCAAGCTTGTTGCACAATCTTGAATGTTGGGTATGGGATACCGGTCAGCAACTGTCTGGGCATTGAGATTTCTGTAATCCCCACAGGGTCTCCAATCTCCTGACTTTTTGGGCACCATGTGCAATGGGCTGGCCCAAGGACTCTTGGAGGGTCTACAAATACCTTGTTGAATCATGAACTGAAATTCAGCTTTGGCAGCTTTCAATTTCTCAGGAGGAAGACGGCGAGCTCGAGCAAAACAAGGTTGTCCTTTTGTTTCAATGTGATGAGACACAACAGAATTTTTGATTCCAGGTAGAGAGTTGATCAGTGTCTTGGAAGCAATATTGTGTTTTAATATGAGCTTCTCAACTGATTCATGTAAGCCAGGTTGTACAGCAGTAATACTGCACTGGATTGATGAGATTGATACACCACAAGACTTCTGGTTTGTGAGAGGGTCAATCAAACATGAGTTCTTTAGATCAACATTGAGACCATATTTTAGCAGAAAGTCAGCACCTAGAATAGGACTGGACACATCAGCAATGGTGAAAATGCAAGCTCCTGTGTCTATTAGGAAACGCAATCCTGTGTTGTGATCAGTTACTTGCAAGCGGGAGGTTTCGTTACCCTTCCCTACAGCCGCTAATCTGTCAGGGAGGGTTAGTAGTTTTCCGACTTCTTGTCTGCCTCAAACTTGCAGGTAGCAGGGGCAGCACAATGACGAGCTTCTGATTTGTATTTGTGATGTATATAGCAGTACCTGTGCTGAGCTGCAGGTGAACGGGTGCGGGACCTTGAGTGGCTGCGGGATGAATGTTCAGATGTGGATCTCCTTAGCAATGTTTCCAGTGATGATGAAAGCTCCTGAACTTTCTTAGACAGCTCATCTAACCGAGTCTCAATAAGAGATGTGTCATGGTTAGAAACTGTGGATATGGTGGAGGTAGGATGACTAACTGCCATAACTTTGTCTGCCACTTCTGCCTGTTGTGCCAGGGGCGTGGTCAAACTCACTGCATGTAATATTTGTTGGGTGTAGGTAGGCAGTTTTTTTAACCAAATACCACGTACAATGGATTCAGGTATCCCTGTGTCAGCAAGGCGCTGAATTTCTCTCAGGATTTGGCTGGGAGTCTTGTCACCCATTTCCATTGTGCCTAGAAGCCTGTTCAATCTTTGTTCTTCTGATTGGCCAAAGCGCATGAGGATGGCTTTCTTGAGAGCAGAATATGTTCTTGTATTTGGGTTACGAACCACATCACTGACTTCTGCCAAGATTTCGGGTTCAAGTTTAGCAGTAAGCTGTACATATCTATCATGATCAGATACAATGCCAGCCAGAGTGAATTGGGATTCCACATTGATAAAATACATGGCTGGGTCTGGCTTGTAAAAGCGAGGGATGCTTACATGAGGCATGGTGATAATGGGAACATTAGGCGTGGCGCCTAAATTTCCTGAAGTTGAGGTTAGATCCTTCCCTGTGGATCCTTTGTTCTTGGTTTCCTCTTCTCCATCACTCATGGTGAAATAGAGGAGTAATGAAAGACACGAAAAACGGACACGGCGTGGGTTTAGAGACCACGAAAACACGGTAACGGCACGGTCTACCCCGGTGGGCAGAGAAAGAGAACGAAACGGAAAAACGAACACGCGGCGCGGTCGACTACCGGTAACGAAGGTAGGTTCGGATAAAACGGCGAATGGTCACCAATCAATTTGGCACCAATCACGTCGGGGTCACCAATTTGGGATGTGGCGTCAAGTGGCGATTACTTGAGCCGCGAGCTCCCAAGATAGAAAACTAATTCACTGTGGAATTTAAAGGGAAAGCTAAAAAGAAAAGCTCTTGGTTAGCTGGGAAAGTTCTGACAAGATCAGAGACGAGAGAGAAGTTGCAAACTTCCGTATATTATTTTCAAAACATTTCAAAAAACATACAGTGTGAAGATAGTTAAAGAAGAACGATACATAGAGTAAATATGTCAGGGTTTCACAAAGGATTTTATGCGGTCAGTTCCACCACAAAGCGACTGGATGTAGAAACAGTTTTTTTACTGGGCCAGTTTTTCTACTGTTTCCGTTTCTAGTGGCAAAATCTGATGTAAAAATCTGTCGATCCAGTTTTTTTACTGTTAACAGTAAAACGTTGCCGATGTGAACGCTCTCATTTAAATGTATGCGCCACTCAGTAAAAATACTGGACCAGTAAAATTACTGTCCCAGTAAAAAAACTGTTTTTAGTCGGTGTGAACGGGCTCTTAGGGTTGTATGCAGTCCTCACTGCAGGGATGCCTGGGTCATTTGTCCATTCAGCTGATTTTGTTATTCAGAGACATTTGTTTAAAGCGTCTGTGCTCATGTGCATTCAGATATTTCTTTAATAAATAATTGTCAAGGTCGAAGTATTCCCTGTAGCAAACTCGGGACCACCCTACAGTGAACCCTATAGGCATTACAAAATCGTCTCTACATACCAGCCTTAACTCTTACAATTAACACAGAGACCTAATGAGATCTTTCATATATATAAAAAAAGATGAGTGTTTCACAGCCTTTTAATTTTGTGGCCAAGAAACGGCAGTTGCTCTAGACGCTTGTGCTCTGTGTTGTAGCTTGCCCATCCCGTTGTATACCTCCCATAGGCAATAACCCCGCCCTTCAGTTAGGACATAATTATGTATATATTTTTTTCCTGTTTATATTAATACTGTCAATTTTGTATTTTAATTTTTACCATTATTTGTTTGTATGCATGTTCTTCTAATAAAGAGTTTCATAATAATAATAATAATTTGAGTAATTCAGCCTCACGTTATCGGAGGAAATATAATTTGTTAGAAAATAACTATGCCTAACCCGTGATTGAACTCAGGATCTCTGAACCACGGGTAGTAGTCACAACCGTTACAACAAGGAGGCTGGGTAATCTGACCCAAAGTGCGCGAACACAATGGACCCCTGCCCTAGATGCCTAGGGTAGCCCCGGTACCACACAGAATAATCTCACCATGTTATTAAACATAATAATATAAGCGGGCTCAACGGAGTCTTGAAAATACTATGGGTTGTATGCAGAGTCCTCACTGTAGGGATGCCTGGGTCATTTGTCCCTTCAGCTGATTTTGTTATTCAGAGACGTTGGTTTAAAGCGTCTGTGCGCATGTGCATTCAGATGTTTCTTTAATAAACTAAACACCAAGATCAACACAACCACAACACACGACATAAAAGCAATATCATAGTGCCAAGGGCCAAACTTCAAAAAAAATCATTAATTACTGTAGGCGTGAAACTATTTAATCTTCTACCTCAATATGTCAAACAAATGTCTCAAACACAAATGAGGGATTACCTAAAAGCCGAGCTTTTGGATGCCGTACCCTACAGTATGAAGGAGTGCGAAGAACTTCTGTCCCGACTGTAAGAAGGCCCCTTCTTGTCTTGTTTTTTTTTGTGTCTCACCTTTTTCTGTTTCTTACTCGTAATACCTAGTGACGAATACTAATATATAATATCTTCATCCTCCTTATAGCTAAATCTCTTTCCTTAAAAATAAATCTTTAATATGTTTCACAGGTCTAAGCCCTTTCTATTGTATCTATGAATTAAATTATAGTTTCTAGTATTTAAAATAGCTTGTAAGAAAATGACGTTGTATACATTCAAACATGAATATTTATGTACAATAAAATATTTAATAAAAAATAAATTCCCTATTATAGCAAGTTCGGGACCATCCTACAGTGAACCCTATAGGTATTACAAAATCGTCTCTGCCTACCAGCCTATATCTAGGTGTAGGGACTAGGGTCTAGGACCAGGGTCCTCGTTGTCGCCACCTACATAATATATATGTAAATATAAATGTACCTAAATATACAGACATTACACTGATTTCCCGTGTCCTGAAAATAATATGCCAAACGTAAACAATAAAAAATCTTACAAGTATAAATACTCAAGACATTTTCTTTTTACTAAATGAAATAATTATAGAATCATTTTTGTATAATATTGATGTCAAATACAACATTCCCTATTATTACAAATTAAAAATAAAAAAATAACACATTTTTATAAGTTACCGTAATCCAAAAGTAATAATAGTGAAATGCGATTTTTGTGTTATTTTATCACAATTTTAGCGCAGAACAAATTATAGGACTTTTGCCTTTTATTTCTTATTTTTACCTTTTATTCTGCCACTAGTCGTTGCTCACATGCCAAACATTTTTGATCACCTCAAAACACATCAGAATTTTTTGGCCCTACTGGGAATTGAACCCAAGTCACTGTGTGCATGCAACACACCACTCAGCCAAGGTGACTACTTTGTAATCCAAAAGTAAGTACAGAAGAGAAGCGACCAAACGCAATAAAAGCTAGAAATAAAAAAAAGCAAATAAAGAAACACTTTTTTAAAGTGAGTTGTGCCCCGGAAAAACCGCTTTCACATTACTTCAGGGCACTTTACCTTTACATCTATACCATTCCGAAAAAAAAAACAAAAACAAAAAAACTCCGTCAGAATTTTACGCTTCGACCGGGATTCGAACCCTCAAAATCACCAATGGAAGGATAACTTCTCATGTCCTCACTGGGGTGCGATCGCACGATCTCTGGATTACCAGAACGCCGTCTTGACTACTTAGCTACCGGGACAGACAATTATTATTATTGATCAATAATTTTCCTGTAGCCAGCCTCCGTGGCGCAACGGTTGTGCCTACTGCCCGTTAGTCCAGAGATCCCGAGTTCGATCCCCGGTCGGAGCAGACTTTTCGCACAGAAAATTCTGTTCCCTCCGAACACGTGAGGCTGGCAATTCCGGCCCTACCCAGGCTCGGTGAGGTTAATGTGGGTAGCTGGTACGATTCCCAGCGAATGAAGGGTAAGACCCCCGTCCTAATCCAGGACGTTAAATCAATTAGAATCGTTGGCGTTAGGAAGGGCATCCAGCCGTAAAAATGTGCCAAAACCAACCAATCTCAACCATGAGGTTGAACAACGTCGACCCTGCTTAAGCGGGATAAGACAGAGTAAAAGAAGAAGAAGAATAATTTTCCTTTAGTTCACTGCGCCGCATTCACCGCTTTCTCGCCGCGTGACGCTGGAAATCCCAGGCGTGACAGTTTGGTTAGTGCGCGCGCCTCTCGCTTTATATTCCCACTGCGCATGCGCAGGACACGATTCCCACTGCGCATGCTCAGGACACGATTTCCACTGCGCATGCTCAGGACACGAGCGCATCCAGCGCCTTCTCCTCGTCACCGTTGACGTCACGCAGCACGCGCGCCACGCGGCACGCAGGGAACCCGAGGCGTGACAGTTTGGTCACGGCGCCGAGGAAAGCCTCAGTGGCGGACACGTTGCTCTGGTGGTGGGCGAGGGCCTCCTCGCACAGGTCAGTGCCGGAGAGCGCGGGGAACTTTTCCTCCAGAGCCAGCACCTGGATGAGAAACTCGATCACCTGTGAAGAGATAAAAAAATTTGTTATGGCAATTGTCAACATACATCGTACATATTCATTTATTTATGTTTAATACATAATAATAAATCATTTCTTTTATTTTTCATATTTTTTTATGTATACAGAGGACCCATCCTAAGCCATTTTTATTTGGCTTCTAAGAATTTTTTTATACATTTACATAAATTACATCCCCTAAGCTAATGCTAACTTTTTGGGGGTTTCTTACAATGAGGTTGATAACTGGACACATTAATTAACAAGAGGTTAATTCCACTGATAATTATTGAAGAGGGAAAAACTTCCGCTGATAAATAATAATAATAATTCCGTGTCCGTGAGATAGGTATTGATACCTACATCACGGTGGTGAGAGGATTATGTGGACGCCCAGATCCAATGTCTAGGCTCTTTTCATGTCCATTGATTCTATTTTGGTTTTAACATCCTGACTTGAGGTAGACAGGACGGGGGTTTCACCCTCTATTCGCTGGGAATCGTACCAGCTACCCCCACATTAACCTCACCCAGCCTGGGTAGGGCCGGAATTGCCAGCCTCACATGTTCGGAGGGAACAGAATTTTCTGTGTGCGAAAAGTCTGCTACAACCGGGAATCGAACTCAGGATCTCTGGACAACGGGCAGTAGTCACAACCATTATTATTATTATACAACGCTTTATTAGATATAAATGGACATTATGTACATACAAATAATTATTTTAACAATGAAAAAAATGGAAACAATATATACAATAAAAATGAAAAAGAATAGAAAATATATAAAAACATATGTCCTAACTAAAGGTCGGGGCTATTGCCTATGGCAATCTCTTCCACCCAACCCTATGTTCGGAGGGAACAGAATTTTCTGTGCGAAAAGACAGAAAATTCTGCTACAACCGGGAATCGAACTCAGGATCTCTGGAGAACGGGCAGTAGACACAACCATTACGCCACGGAGGCTGATAAATAGTGAGAGAGAAAAAAATCCCGGAGCCGACATGCGCGCGCACTCACCTTCTCCTCCCTGGGTCCTAGTGCCTGTAGCGCACGCGCAGAACGTGACTGCAGGAATCCCATCTCCACAATTCTGTCCACTTGCGTCTGCAGGGCGGGGCTCAGAGAGAGGTAGGGGTTGGGCAGGTAGGACACTTGCATGGGAGGCAGGGGCATATCACAGAAACTCTCCGGGGTAGGTTCCTGAGAAGAAAAACAAAAAACAAACTTTTTTTTTTTTTGAAAGTTTAAGGAACAAGTTCCATTTGTACAAAAATCTTAAAATTAAATAAAAAATAATTTATAATAATTTCAAAATCATAAATCCTAGCTAGATTTTAATTCTAAAAATACTTAAAACTACTTACCAACTAGTAAGATTAAACAGACCAAAGTATGAAGTTAGAAATGAAACCATTTCATCCTTTGTACAGAAAAAGACATCGACTCCAGCACCGCTGATTATATTACCAAGATTTTGAATTCTATTCATGGGACAATGTTGGGCTTGGTTTGTGTGACATTTATTATTTTTGAATATATGATGTAATCTTGTATTACGTGTGTTAATTCTGAAGTTTATTTTGCTTAATAAATCAGGAGCATTTATTTCGTTTCTTAGTTGTTTAAATAGGAACTAACACTGCCAATTATGGACACAATACTTCCTCGTGATTGTTATGAAACGTCGTGTTATGGAGGTTATGAAACGTCTAGAAATATAAAAAAAATTAAAATCGGAGCAAAAAATATTTTTTTTTTTCAAAAACGAACACAATACTTCCTATTTCTAATATTAAAAATTTCTCGGAAGTAATTATTTATACGTCTAATACCTATCTAATTAATTAAGTAGTCACCGTGGCAGAGTGAGTTAGCGCACTTAAACCTGTCAAAGTCACTTAAACCTTTAATTAGCATTGCTATTGTTAAAATCAGTAAACGTCCCATAGCTCTTAGTCTCTGTCAGATTGTTAATGATTATATTATTATGTAAATAATATAAATGGAGAAACTTTAAAAAAAAAAAAAAAAAAAAAAAAAAAAGATATTAAGACCCCACTCGATCTGGTAATCCAGAGGTCGCGGGTTCGATGCCCAGTCCGGACACGACAAGAAATTCTACTTGTCTTGTAGAATTGTTTTCGATTTGACCACAGTACTTGATTTTTTTTCTTCTCTTTTTGATCTTACCTCAGGTGGTGAGGATCGCAAAGCAGCTTCACTTTGTTCGTCAATTTCTCTCCTCTTCATCAGCTCATCTCGGAGTTCAGTCAGCACACTAGACACACTCTGTGCAGGCACGCTTTCTACAAAACCAGAGGAAGAATGGTGCTGCTCAGACAGATGCTCACTCGGTTGGGAAGGAAGAGGGAGTTGTGAGGGTTGACCCAAATTCGGATTGTGATTGGAAAACTGTGTGTTTTGAGTATTTTGGACATGTGACGGTTGATCCAAATTCGGGTTGCGATTGGTAAGATGTGTGTTTTGAATATTTTGGACATGACCAGAGGTAGAATTGCAGGAGAAATGCCCACTCGAGTGGGAGGAAAGAGGAGGCTGTGGATTAAGATCAGGACTGTGATTTGAAAACTGTGTGTGTTGAATGTTGGAAGGGACTTTCTGATAGGGGTTATTTGAAGGCAGGGAATTCAAAGGTTGGTTGGAAGGACTAGCGTGTATATTTGTCAGAGGTTTTGAATTGGAGAAGGGACCAGTGGGAGGATTGTACCTGAGAGATTGGGAATGTTGATCATGAGGTGCTGAACCCTGGGAATTTTTGGTTGCAACATGTTGACCTGTAGGTTGGAAAAGTTGATTTTGGGCTGGGATTGTATTTTCTAGAGGTTTGGGGGGATTTTGGGATGGGAAAGTTTCACCTGTGGATTGAGAGGGTTGGTTTTGGGGAGGGAATGTTTGATTGTCGTAGACAGACTGACTCGGGGGTAGATACTGACTGTGCAGAGGGTTGTGAGCTGCTGGATGATGATCTTGATCTGTGTTGTGCGGGGGTTGATACAAATGAGATTGCCCTGAGCCTGGGACTCCATCTGTTGAAGTGAATTAGAATTTACTCTTTATTGATTCATATTTGAACATATTTTTTATTATTATTATTATAGTAAGCTTTATTAGGTAGAACAAAAAATATATACAGTAAAATACAATGAAATTATAAAGAAAAACAAAAAGATTAAGCAAAGATACAAGAACAAAAAAAAGAAGAGAGAATGAAGTTAATGTCCTACCTAAAGGGCGGGGTTATTGCCTGTGGCAATCTCTTCCATCCAACCCTTGGAAGAGCAAAACACCGTAAAAATAAATTTGAATACACTCGTGAGGACTAATGAGTCGCCCTAACACATACTGAACACAACACATACATACCAGCATTATTCAGAGTGTGTGCAATCGTGGAACCACTATAACTATGAGAAAAAAATTCTGGTTCCTTGAGTTGTCTTATATCCAGGTTCAACTGTGTACAATTTATTATGCATACGTATATTAAAAACAATCAAATATTGTTGTTGTTTTTACCGACTTCAATAGCTTGTTCGATAAGGCGGCGGACTTGTAACCTGGAGGTCGGTTGTTCAAGTCCCGGTTTCAGCGTAGATTTAGTAAAGCGAGTTTGAGTAGTTGTAATATCACGAAATGTGATAACAACACAAATATGATAACTTTTTTAACTTATTGTTGTTTTTGTAGCCAGCTTGACCAAACCTGGAGGGGGGAGCGATGGTCTCCAACCAACTATATTTCAAAGTTGGCCCATCCTGACTCACATATTTCTATGTGCGATCAACTGAGGAATTGAGTCTTTTCTTTATAAGCCATTTAAACATCCTCAGTATCTTGATCGATAATGCGGCGGAATTGTAACCTGCAGATCGTTGGTTCATGTCCCAAGTTCAGCAAAGATTTAGTAAAGCGAGTTTTAGTAGTTTTGTGATTTCAAAAAAAAAAAAAAAAAAAAATGATTAACACAAAATAATATGATAACTATAAGCCATTAAACCCAGCTAGCCTGCCTTGTAAGGGTTGGCTAGTCAGTTCTCTGTTGTCCCCTAGCAAGACACTGGTTTTTTTTATCTAACTGGGAGATAATAAACAGTATAAAGACTAGTAGAAGAAACAGAACTAGCCCACTCTAAATAGGCAGGTTCCAGTATCCCAACGGTTTAATCACTTGAAAATAAATAGCGCAAAATATCACGATGGTTGATCGCGCATAGAATTATGTGGTTCAGAACGAGCCAACTTATCTACTTAAGTTGGCTGGAGACCATCACACCTCCCAGATGTAGTCAATCTAGTTACAACAACACTGGTCTTCTCCTTGTTGTATGTATGTATGTATGTATGCTTTTATTTGTGGTGAAGCACAAGGCCTCTTCACAATTTTTGTGGGTAGCGCAGTATTACTAAGAGCCTAATTCACATTTTGAATTATTCTATTATATTCATTTCTTTTTACTCTGGTAATGCCGCCACTGGTCGTTACTCATACAAGTAACTACTTATTTTTCCTCACGAGGTATGAGTGGACCTCGAACACCTAAGTAATGTAATGTAATGTAATGTAGCCTTTATTTGTACAATTAAATTTACACAAAACATAAGTACATAGTATATATGGGCATCTTGTACAAAATCAGATTAATATCTGAGGCCTCCCCTTTAGGGGGCTATTTGAGTGATCTGCTAAATAAAATTCATATAATTATTATAGTATACTATATTTGGGATCAAGTATATATTTGATCTACTTAAAACCAAACTCTCTATCTCTCTCTCTCTCTCTTTCTCTTTTGTTCGTTTTATTCTCCTCCTCAGGCTCTCATGTTAGGTTCTCTCGCAAGTTTAGTTATTATTGTTATTTTCCTTCGAGCCACACCTCTCTGTATACTTTCCCCATTCTTCTCCACTCTTTTCTCTCTTCCGCTACTCTTCTCCATGTCACTCCTCCATAAAGAGATGAGGTTGGTATGTGGAGGAGTGGAGGAGCGAACACCTAAGTACAGAGCAGAAAAAATTCTGCCCCACTGGAGATCGAACCCAGGTCACCGTGCGTGCAATGCCTAGCGCGCTAACTCACTCTGCCACGGTGACTTCTCCCAGATGTGGTCAATCTAGTTACAGCAACACTGGTCTTCTCCGTGTTTGACGTCCCCCAGTTAGTCAATCAAACATTCACTGATATTTTTTAATAAGCCAGTAAATTTTTATTGAACTATAACTCAAACACTTCATTCAGTGAATTTGTGAAGGGGAATGAGCCCGCAATGCTGGCTGCATTACCCCTCTGAAGGGCCAGGCTTAGACGTTGGATGAGGTATGATGCTGCTCTCTTATCTATCTCTCTTATCTTAACATTCACTTACACTGAACTGCATATCCCTGCGAATACTGTGGAGCGTACCGCACGCCGTACTGTCTTTCCTGCCTCTGTTGCTGCAGCAGGCTCTGGTGTTGACTCTGCTGCACTTGTTGCTGGTACTGTTGCAAGCGCTGTTGCTGTTGCAGCTGTTCCTGCTTCATGACGCAATGTTCCAGGACATGCCTCAGCTCTTCCATGTCGTTGATGGACTTCAACTCACAGCTGTCAAATGGACTTGAAGTGTCCTGCTCGAAATCTTTCACATTCACCTGTGGAAAAAAAAAAAATAATAATAATAATAATAATAAAAATAACACTTAGAACGAATGGACAACGAGAGCATTCCCAAAATAATTTATGACAAGAACATGAGAGAAGAGAACGGCCGAAAACATGGTGGCAGGATAATAGTCCCGGTAGCTCAGTGGTAAAGGCGAATCCAGAGATTCCAGAAGTCGCGGGTTCGAAACCCAGCCGGGACATGACAAGTTATCCTTCCATTTGGGATTTTTACCACATAATAATACGTCTTGGGCTTACTGCTGGAATAATGGGACTTAAATAGTCCCAATGGATCCAGGAACATGGAAAGAAAGAGCACAAGACCAAAATCAATGGAGACACGCTGTGGAGTAGGTATTTGGTTGATTAGGCTCAAGCCACGGATAAGTGTGCACTTTTTGGTTTCATTATATAATAATACTCTTTTTTTAGAAGGAAACTAATATGCTTGGAATAAAAGAAAACAGTTATAAATTCTCAAATGCATCCTCCCATTTGTTCTCCAAGAGAGAAAAATGAAAACCGGCCAAACACAGTAATTTATAAGTGTTTTAAAACATACTCGAGTACTTTATACTTTATCATCTTTGGTGGATTCTTTTTATTAAAATACATAATTACATTACGAACATGTTGTCATTCTTCTCTCGACACACATGTGAGTTTCATGAGGATCGAGGCATTTCCATGCTGGACTACCAATGACAGTCATTGGTGTAAAAATGCCCCATAAAAATTCATCATCTTTGGTTTTTCCCTTATATCTGAGGGTGACCTAAAAGTAAGAGGAAAAAAGATTAAATGAACAGCCTGTGGTTGCTCTAATCTTGACTAGTATTCTATTATGTGGGTAAAGTCTCAAAAAAATGAGGATAACAAGCATTGGGTGTGATTCTCACCTTTTGTTTCTCTTTGATCACAGCCATGTTGTGCGCATCATCAAGCAGATGCGTGGGTTGTAGGACACTCGTATACTGAGGGGCGTACACTTGGGGGGAGTTACCGGGAATCAGACCTGTGTGTACAACAGGTGACGCCAGAGAGGAAATAGTGGACACATAACTAGACTGAGGAGCGCTGGAATAATAGTTCCCCAAAGATATATTTGTTGACGCAGGAGGGCCAGGAGGAACAGAGGACATCGGATGTGAGGTTGAAACAGAAAAATTGTATTGAGAAATATTTGACATGTTCCCAACCGAACTGTTGGGATATGAATAACTGTCTAGCATGGGTGCAGAAATAGGATTGATTGAATAAGGAACATTGTTTGTGGAGTTTGAATTGCCTGGGTAGAAATGAGGAACATTGTTGTATATGCCAGCATGAGTATTGTGTGTCAAATGACTTGCAGTACTTTGTGTTTGATAATTATTAGATGAGTCACTTGTGGAGTCATTAGACACATAGTGGACTGGTTGCACATTAGTTGAAAATGATACAGGGGAGCGGGAAGGGGTTTGTGTGGCACCGTTGGGAGGACTGTGGACAAACGGAACAGGGGAGAGAACAGGAGAGTTGCATGGGTGGGAAATGTGTGGTCCTATTGGATGGGGTGGGGGGGACATTACAGAGCTTTGTGACACAGGAGGGGGAACAGAAGGATTGGACGGAGGGGGATTGTCAACTGCATGTTCCTTGTCGGCATCTTTAAATTCTTTTGTGATACTCTCATGGGACCATTGCTCTTCTGGTAGCTCATTTTCCTGTTCCGTAGTAGTTTCAAGATGAGTGACTTGATTGAAGAGTTCCAGTTCTTTAGCCTGCTGATATGCAGCTTGAGATTTCTTCTGCTTCTGCTTGTCTTGGCTTCGAAGGAGTTTCATTTGGCCCATCTTGTCTACAATACTTTTCTCTAGGGAAAAGTCATACTGGAATTGTAAGATACAATAAATTAGTTCATTGACCTTTAAACACTATTTCTAAATATTCAACAATAGTATATCTGTATATCAAAATTACACTTTTCAACCACTTGCATTTGAGACATTCAGACATTGGAGTAAGGAATGTTAAAAATGTATCAATATCCTGATAACAGGATGACTAAATTTACCTTTGACAAAGGTTGTCAATAGCCATACAAAAAGCCAATGGCCAGTCTTATTTCAAAAAAATATTTTTTTTTACTTTTCATGAGACAGGTTATCTAAAAAAAAATAGCCAAGGTGGTTTCAAAATTTTGTGAGAATGTACATGACAAGATAACTAAGAGCAGAAATTTTCAAAATACAGGAAGACAGGTTCAAAATCTCAACAAAAAATAGCAAATCTAGCAAGGGTATCACAACATTAAGGATTATCACCACCCTGGATCAGACTTGTTTATTATAATTACTATGCTTTTATTCATTTGCACCTATTTAAAAATTGCAAACAAAGTTTCATCCAAACTGTTAATATACTTTTAAAAAATGCCCTGTCAATTATGGACACAATACTTCCTCATGACACATTGTATGCAATTTGGCCAGTAGATTTTTCTATCAGAGCAAAAAATCAGAGCAAAAAAAATATTATTATTTTAATTTTACAAGAACAAACACAATACTTTGGTGGAAGAGAAAGCCACAGGCTTTTCCCTCATCCCTTAGTTCACTACACATTATATTGTGTTCCTTCATTTCATGTCCTATGTTGCAGAATGTATCATGTAGTTTACCAATAAAGTGTTAAATAATAATAATACTTCTAGTATCTAATACTAGATATACGTATGCTTAGAAGGAAAAGATCTAATATTAATTTTGGGATAGTTTATAATAATTATTATTTCTTCACAGAGTAGGTAACTTGAAAAAAAAAAAAAAAAAAATTGCCATACAGAGAGCAAATAGTGACACATCTTGGGCACTATTCCCAGTGGTGTTAAGTTTGAAGAAATATTTTAACTGTAAAAAATAAAATTAGATTTATCAACTTGAAGATTGATAACAAAAAACTTTTACATCATTTACCAATGAACTGAAGTCTTCAGCATGTTTCCGCTGCAAAACACCACTGGACACTGTGACTTTTCTAGGTGGTCTATAAAGTTCACTGATCTTAACTGGAACTTGCTTGGCAATGGAATGAAAGGAACCTGGTAAAAAAATAAAAACAAAATAAAAGTGAGAATTTTTTTTTATTAGAGTAAATTTTGCTCTAACATTCTCAATACCACAGCTCTAGGGTACCCAAGGTATTATTAATTTGTTTTGTTTTGTTTTTTTTTATCTGGTACCATTTTTTTTTTTTTTTTTTTTTTTTTTTTGTGTTGATTTTTTTTATTTATTAATAATATTTAAGTTTGTATTGGAATTTATATTTCAAGTCTTGTTCACCCACCTCCTCAAATTAGAAATTCTGATTTCAGGACCAAATTATGCCAGTAGCTCTCCATAAGACATGAGTTACACATGTGAAAATGGCAGAGGTTGTGACGCCCACAAATGAGTTTCATGTTATATATTCGCACCAATTTTGACTTTCACATAGTTTTGAGTTTCATGTACTAGTTCACACCATGGTGTTACCCACTTATGAGTGTCATGACATTGAATATGTTAAAATATACAGTTAACTTTTGTAAAGCAAGTCATACACTGATTATTCTTTTATGTCTAGTATTCTTTAGGTACATCTATACTAGTAATCTATTGAATTCATTTTACCAACTTTTTGTCTGTAAATAACATTTAAAAGAAGTTTGTTATGTTTAAATATGTGGTGTAATTTAAAGAATAAAATTGTAGATGGAAACAATATAGTTCTAGCCAATGAATTCTTTTAGATCTTTCTTTTGAAATGTCAAATCTAGGAGAATAGAATCTATTTGACTAAGTATAAAAAAAAACTTACTTGATTCGCCAGATATCTCTTCATGGAAAGCCATAATTGCATGTTTCAACTGTCTGGTCAGTACATAGGTTTAATCAATCACTGAAGTTTAAATCAAATTTATTTATTTTTTAAATAGGCGTGAAATGTTAGTTCAAAAAATACTAATTAATGTGATTTTTATTGATAAAAAAAAAAAAAATCAGATTAATGGGAATTAGGTTTTGACAGGTTCTTTAAAATCCCAACTTTGTGGGAGGGAAGAGCAGGCCTTATAGCTTTTTTCTCAGTTGTAGACTACCAATGAGATTTTTTAAGTAGTTTTGCCATTAATAAACGAGCTTAAAAATAAAAAAAAAATATATAATTTTATAAGATTTCCCAGCAGATATAATCATCATTTTTTCATGTACATAAAAAAAAAATCAGATTAATGGGAATTAGGTTTTGACAGGTTCTTTAAAATCCCAACTTTGTGGGAGGGAAGAGCAGGCCTTATAGCTTTTTTCTCAGTTGTAGACTACCAATGAGTTTTTTTAAGTAGTTTTGCCATTAATAAACGAGCTTAAAAATAAAAAAAAAATATATAATTTTATAAGATTTCCCAGCAGATATAATCATCATTTTTATTTCAATGTGTATGTACATAATATATGTACATACACGTTGTTACATAATATTATTATGTAAAGATTATCATTATGTACAAGTGAGGATAAGAACAAGTTGGTATATAAAATCTCTTTTTTCACTTTTGTCAGGGGTGCTGCAGTTCTGCAGCTCCTTAGCACCAGTCACCCCTGTGTGATAATTAGATTGTGATTAACACAAATGTGATAATTTTATACTGTGATTAAAATTAAACCAAAACAAAGATGGTAATTGATTACTCCCCACCCTATTTTGCTCAAAGGACCTTGTGTATTCAAGCAGTGTTATTTGCTAATAGTTTTTCACCTATATCTCACAGTGTTTGTTGCAAGTCATTAGAGAGAGAGAGAAAGATGCCATTCACATTACATTAGTACTTCATGGTGTAGTTTGGCCAATATCCCCTCAGATCTACACTGGGCACTTCTTACCACTATAAATAAATTATTCTGCTTCATAATACATTAAACAAACAATACTTTCTGTACCCTTCAGGTAAAATTGAAAGTAATAATATGTAAAATAGGTTTATCTTTGATTTATGAAAAAGAAAAATGTTCAGAATACAGAATCTTTTTCAAGATTTCTAATGATGGGTTCTTCACTTACAAAAAAACACCGTGTTTTTCGAAAAATGTTAGTTCCAAAGGATTCTTCAAGATAGCGCCAGTAGAGTTTTGCTCTCGCGAAACGGAGTTGGCGTATTTTTTGTGATTATACGCCAAAGGTAGCAAAAAAGTAAAAGCGCCAAAATTTAAAAATTCAAGAACATAAACAGAAAGCATAAAAACAAGAAAAGCTAATGTACCCGAAGCTACCAACGTCTTGAAATTTTTATCGAAATTTCTACAGGGTACGGCAAAATATTTTAACTCTTATTGCTGAAGTTACCAAAGAGGTACTAATAATGCATACCTCAGTCACAAGATTTTTTTAACTAAGATGTTTTTTTTTCTCGCAGAGTAAATATAATCCCACTACTAGCAGAAGTCATTTGCGTTCTATTTTTATGATATAAAATTTTAAATCAATTTTGTAATTTTTATAAACTTACACGCGCACTAAAACTTTTTTAATTATTGTTGCAAATACAATTGACTGTAATTTAAGGCAAAATAACTCGATTATAATCTAACGGCGCGCAGTCAGATCCGACATTGAAGGAACCAAAAGGTCTGTTGTAATCGTCTGTCGTAATCTTAGTTCCTTCAATGTCGGATATGACTGCATGCCGCCATCTATAACATTCAATATTATTTGCAACAAGAATATAAAAAGTTTTAGGGCGCGCGTAACTTAGTAATAATTACAAAAAAAATATTTTACAAATAGTATACAATTATATAATAATTCCGTGTCCGTGAGATAGGTATTGATACCTAAATCACGGTGGTGAGAGGATTATATGGACGCCCAAATCTAATGTCTAGGCTCCTTTCATGTCCATAGTATACAATTGATCACAAGCTAGATTACGACAGACCTTGGTTCCTTGACATTCGTATATAATCTTAATATATAAATGTCAAAGACACTCACTGACCACTGACCACTGACCACTGACTGATCATCGCTCTACAGCCCAAACCGTAAGTCCTAGGAAGCTGAAATTTGGTAGGTAGCTTTGTCTTATAGTCTAGATGTGCAATAAGACGGGATTTTTCGAAACTCCCACTACAACACCTGCCATTGACGAAAAAGGATTTTTTGCTTTCACGGCCATGCCTCGGCCCGCAAAGCGGGCGACAGCCCGCTAGTAATATATATGACTGCGTCCCGCCAGGTTTAAAGCAATAATTTTTTAGGGCGATCCGAATTTCGTTGAAACAAAATTTGATTTCGACGATTTTAAATTTATGCACAAAAATAGACCAAGTGCCATGCGCGATCTCCAAAACATTAATTTCAGCGACTTCACTTTACCTCATCGGCAAATTAACAGATGAAGAAATATGAAAAAAATGAAGCTGGGAAGCAATGACTGTAGTAAGGTAAAAGAGAAAAAGGGATAGTTTAATGAGAATTAAAAATGAATTATTCTAGAGAATTTTTCGTAAATAATGTTTATGGTTGTTTGTTGAATCCTGTTGAATAATCAAATCCGTTGTTTATTTCTATAGAGTAAAGATTATTATATTTTATTATTTGACAAATGATCAAACACCAAATACGCCTCAATTTCACATAATGAAGGTTTTTTTTTAAATTACCGCCACAATTTTGTTTATATTCTTGCCAATCCCTGAATTTGCAAAAAGTAAGCGTATTTCGAGCGAAACGCTGATTTTGAGGTTAGGTGGTTCGTGTTTTTGGCAAAAATGAAGAATCGGCTCTAATATTTCAATTTTCCAATATATTTTAAATCTTATCACCAGTGTTGCCAACTGGTTTTTGAGAAAATCCCTACCAGAAGCAAAAAAATCCCTACTTTTAGGAAAATATCCCTACATTTTTAGGTCCCATATTTGATGCATTATTATTAATATACAAATATATTATTTGCTATAATAATATAGTATTTACCTTTATTTTTTATTCCACGTCACTAAAAAGGGAGGAAAGAGGAAAATAAGAATAAAAAAAAACATAAAAGCTACAATTTATCAAGTTGAATTTATAAAATTTTAGTAGGTATTATTATTATTATTTTATTTTTTAGACAGGATTTACTGAGTACCTAGGTACTTTGACTGTTTTTTAAGCAGAGAGAGAGAAGTAAGAGGAAAGGAGACAGCTAGCCAATCCAGGAACAATTTTTTCCTTGTGGGAAATTTTTAATTGAAATTTGCAAATTTTTAAATTTTGGCACGATTTAACACAAAACACACGCCGAAATTACAGTGATGCCGCATCTTTTTTTGTACAAAACTCGGTTGGGAAAATGCTCAACGTGGGAAAATGCTCATTTTTTATTTTCAGTTTTTTTTTTTTAATTTTGTATGTCAAATGTCATTTTCAGTGGACCATTATTTAGACTAATACCTATTTATCAATCAATTTTCCCAAAAATCCCTACGTTTAGGGCATTTTCAAAATATCCGTCCCTACATCCCTACATCATCAAAAATGCAGAAAAAATCCCTACATGTAGGGATTTATCCCTACGGTTGGCAACACTGCTTATCACTCACCCCACCCTCCTCTTCTTCCAGTTTTATCACAGCTGAGATTGTTTGCGCAGTGAGAAGTGAGCAATACATTTTTGGTAGGGGAAATATGATGTTACAGATTTATTAAGGGCGGAATTCATAGACAACATCAATAACTTAAGTCGTTGGTAAGTGTCGATTTTCCCTATCTGACACAGTACGCAATCCGTGACTTAGCGCCACAGAGGTATTACAAAAACGTCTATTAATTCCACCCTAAAACCGGTATCCCAAATGAGTGCAATATTTTGTTGCGCATCGCTGCGCAACATATGAGATCTCGGCAAAAGATCACATTACATGTATACGTGGGCCAGAAAAATATCACGAGCAAAATATATGTACGTGAGTGGCCGGCTTGGTCTTGTTTTATTAAAAACGTACAAATGAAATGTTTTTTTAAAGAAAAATAATCCAGCTCGCTCTGATCACAAGTCACTGCTAAGCTTCGGTTTTCCCTATCTTACACAGTACGCAGTCCGTGACTTAGCGCCACAGAGGTATTACAAAAACGTCTATTAATTCAGCCCTAAGTATTAAGGGCGGAATTAATAGACAACATCAATAACTTAAGTCGTTGGTAAGTGTCGGTTTCCCCTATCTTACACAGTACGCAATCGGTGACTTAGCGCCACAGAGGTATTACAAAAACGTCTATTAATTCCGCTCTAAAAGTCGAGATTATTTAAATTATTTCACTTTATCAAGTTCGCCGGGCGGCGAGCGCTCGTCAAGTAGCGTAAAAAATATAAGAAATAATTTAATTGTTTCAAGCATTCTGTGCATTTCAAATGTTTGATTAAATATTATTTTAAAGGATATTTGTAACATTGCACAACTTAGGGCGGAATTAATAGACGTTTTTGTAATACCTCTGTGGCGCTAAGTCACGAATTGCGTACTGTGTAAGATAGGGAAAATCGACACTTACCAACGACTTAAGTTATTGATGTTGTCTATTAATTCCGCCCTTAAGATCAAAAGGTTGCGCATCGTTGCGTATGGAAATTTTTCAATAAAAGTAGCTTGTGGAACAGGCCCCAATTAATACTCGACTAGCGGGGAAAAAATTGAAGCATCCGAAAAGTTACTAGCTTCTCATTCCAAGTTGAAATTTAAAAATTGGAAATCCTTTTTAATTTTTTGGAATTATTATTTTTTGCTTCAGTTGTTGAATGTTGAAGCTTTTTGTAGGTTTTGTGCATAGTTTGATCAGATTTCCTTCTAGAATCCACACTTTTCTCTAGCGTAGTCCACAGACTCTCCTTCAAATCATAACTTTCTATCGCGAAAGCTTTCCCGGGTCTTCTATTTCCAACCCTAATGTCAACTAGATTCTCTCCAAATCCTGTGAGAATTTCATTGAAATTACAGGACAACATATCATAAAACTGGAAGTAAATGATAGCAACAGTTCCAGTCTCCCAGAATACTGAAAATGAATAACAAAGGTAAGTTATTTACCAATGATGTCTGTTTTTCAGGTATTTGCTGTAGTTGTAAAGATGGTTTGCATATCATTAGGTAAAAATTGAGCATGGAAGAATATTCATGCTCACAAACCTCAACAGAATGGACGGGTCTCATTCCAAAGGGTCTCAATCTGTGGGAACAACAGGAATTTGACCATAACTTTTGAACAAAGCAAAATGCCTCATTGCAAGTTGGTTTTATATGATAGGTCATGAGATGCCATATAGGACATTAAATAATTCCATTCATCCCAGGAACATAGGTGTGGAGAAGTATCAATGGTCTCTAACGTTTGAATGTAATAGTTCAGTTATGAGAACCATTTCAACAATTGGTATGAGAACTATCAACAAACCAATCCCAGCTTGTGTTAAGCTTTGGTATTATTTGAATTATTAATCAATTGATGGAAGATGAACCATTGTGAATCATAACTTTGAAATCATCCATCTAGTGCTAGTTGTTGTTTTTGTTTTTATTCAGTAGTAAGTGGGTGGAACCGCAAACTGCCTCTAATCAAATCTTTTAACTTTTTTCCCAGGAGGTACTAACAACAGTTGAAGCTTATAGCTACAGATCAATGAGAAGAGTTGATTTTTTTTTCTGGACAAATGATATCATCTGGTATTATTCTATAATTTACTTCTGCTAGCACAACTAGTCTGTCCTGGTAGCTCAGTGGTAAAGGCAGCAGTCTGGTAATCCAGAGGTCATGGGCTTGAAACCCAGCTGGGACTAAACATGTTATCCTCCCACTTGGGAATTTTACCACACAATAATATGTCTTGGACTTACTGCTGGAATAATAGGACTTAATAATCTTAATTGTGCAGAATAAACAAGTCAATATTTTTATTATTATTATTATTATAACTGTTACTAAAGTATCAGTATTGATCAAATCAGAAGAGCACTAAAAGTGTGATTATAAATCAATAGATGAAAAATATTCGTTTAGGTATTTGAATTGAATCTATAATTATTAAATTGAACAAATATTTTTTCCTCAATGAATATAATCACTTTTTTTTTATCATCTTTGTTTTATTTTACAGGTAGACACTTCAAGTTTCTATGATTCACTTTTGAAATGCAAATCTTTTGAAAATTTCTTCTAACTTTCTCAGTGGAAAGACAACAATGGACACCTTGGAAATTCACATTGAAAATGATTCAGATATCTTAGATGATCTAAACCACTTGAATGCTGTTGGTGAGCAAAAATTGACTGTTTACTTTTTAGCATAAGCTTCAAAAAATCAGTATCATCATTAATTATTAAAAGCTGTGTGTTTTCTATTGTTTGCACACTTTTTTAGGGCAAAACTAATGGACAAATTTGAGAACCTCATGACTTTGCATCAGTTTTCCCTATCTAAGACTACATGCAATATCTAGACTTAGCTCCACAGAGGTATAATTCGGTAGAGTTTTTTTGAAGGATGGAAGGTTAAAAATTCATCCTTACCAGCCAGCTACCCACATTAAGCTCACTTGGCCTGGGTTAAGCTAAAAAAGCAACATTATAAGGGTTAAAATTTGAATGGTTATTTATCTAAGTCTTAACCTTGCTGGACATTGCTTAACTTAAGTGACAGAATGAGAACTGATGTATTCAACTTGCCATTTACACTGGTACTAAAATATTTGATCTGTTTCCAGTTATAGACTCAAGTGATGGAGCTTCTGAATTCATTAATTCCAATCTTCTGGATCCTTTCTGTGTTGAAGAAGAAAAGTCACCTTCCTTGCAGCCATTTGATGTTTTCTGTGATACATCAAACATCAATGATCAAGATGCTTCTGTATTTTCACTGGAAGATGTGTCAGATGGAAGCCTCATTCTGGTCTCAGGTGAGATATTACTTTTGGGTTTATTTCTTCCTTAAATGCAAGGTTAAAAACAAAAATAATCAAGCCATATTTTACGTATAAGGATGTAAAAAGAAAATAAGCTGAGTCCAAACTATCCATGAGATGAAATATATTGAGAATGAAATATATTATTCTAATTAATGGTGCAAAAAAAAAAAAAAAAAAAAAAAATTGAGAATGACATTTCATGGAGAAATAGAAGACTTTATTGCGAAAATAAAAATAAAAAAGGTTAATATAGTTTTCAAAATAATAATAATAATAATAATAAGCCAGGGTAGATTGTAGTTTTCCCAAGGTTTTAATGGTCTTTAAATTCTGGAAACCATCACTTATGCCTTGTGAGTAAGAATGATTGGTTATTTGAATGGATATTGACCAGTTTTGGTATTGTGGACATAAATAAATATTATAAATGATCAAATTTATAGTTTTATAATGCTGAGCTACCCAGTGAAGTTTTGACATAAAATTCCAAGCATTGGGTAGTATTCAAACCACAGATCAGGGATCCATGTTCTTCATTGTTGACAACACAAGTATAGCACCGTAACCACATTGACTACCTTGTTGCTTGTTAACTGTTTTAATAAAATGTCTGGTCTTTCTCTTTTTTCTCAAATTGTTCTCTACATAGACCAGAACATTAAGGAAGAGTGCAACTCAGATCTCAGCATTGTCAAAGCGGAGAATGAACCCCAGTCAATGGAGGGCCAAGTTGTTCAACTGGAAGATGGAACTCTGGGAGTCCTCACCTTCAACTCAGATCTTCTGTGTAAGATTGTCTGATGCATTTTTTTTTTGATAAACCTACCCTGACACTGGCATTAATACTTAAATATTTATAAAACAGTCTTTGTTAATTAAAAATTAAAGGCCAGTCTGAGAATATAAAACAAAAATTTATGGCTCTATTTAAAAAAAAAAAAAAAAAAAAAATATATTTTTTCGCAATGTTTCATCACACATTGAAATATGTGGTTCCAGGACAAGCCAACTTTTCCACTTAAATTGGTTAGAGACCATCAATCTCATAACCCCTCCACTTGGATTGGGTTATTTGGGCAAACAATACTTTTGATTGATCAACCTTAGTAGCTTTATCAATAAGGCAACAGACTTGTAACCTGGACTTCTGTAGATCAATATGATAACTTTTAACTAAAAAAAAAAACACTTCTGATTGGGTTATTTGAACAAAATTTGACGGTGGAAAGGGAGATTTGGGATTTCGAAACTGCCTTATTTTAACCAATAAGGTATTTTTTTATTAATCGTAACAACTGATTGATCCACAGGTGCAGATCAGATGATCAAACTACCAGACGGTAACATTGTGACCCTCATACCATCCAAGTTAGAGTCTATCAAGCACGAGACACCTGCAGATAAAGAGTAAGGGCCAAATTATGAAATAGAATTAAATATCTAGGATTTGTTAGAATCCAAGTGACTATCACTAAGGGTAGTATGCGGAGTCCTCACTGTAGGGATTCGTCCCTTCAGCTGATTTTTTTATGCAGAGACGTTTGTTTGAAGCGCCTGTGCGCATGCGCATTCAGATGTCTCTTGAAAGAAGAGATTGAAAGAATTGTCAAGGTCGAAGTTTTCCCTATAGCAAGCTCGACACCACCCTACAGTGAACCCTATAGTTATAAAAAAAAAACGTCTCTGCATACCAGCATAAAAAGTTGATATAAATGCACTGTGATTGATTTGAAGTTCCCACCAGAGAGCGTGTTTAGGGAAAGTGTAGGATCAGTTAATATAATCCTGTTTCATAATTCGGGCGTTAAACAATTTCTTCATTTCACAATAACTAGTGGTTCGGTGAATAGAAGACCTCACTTGGTTACTCTTTTAAGACAAGAATGATTTTGCCCAAAATTCGGAATAGGTTGAAAATTTTAAAATTAGACTGAGGCATGGCCCGCATGGCTCTACTGATGCGTACAATCATGCATTTTTGTACTCCTTATAATTTTCTTGATTTGCGTTATTATTATTTTGTGTGGGGTCGTTTCTCTACAATGTAAAAAAGACATCAAAGTGAGCTGCACCCGTTTTGCCAATCCATCAGATACACACACACACCACACCAATTTACCTTGGATTCATCACGTAACCTAAAATTTTTGCACCTACAAAGATACAAGTCCATATTTCTCTTTTTATAAAGTTTTACCTCCGAGAAATTTCTAATATTAGAAATCGGAAATGTTGTGTTTGTTTTTGTAAAAAAAAATTTTTTGCTCTAATTTCCATTTTTTTTTTTTTTTTTTTTTTTTTTTTTTTCCTCTTGTGATTTATTTATTTGTTTCAAACCTGCTCAGATTCATCATTGTGGAGATGGATGACGAGGAAGTGGACAGGGAGGAGGACATGATTTTCGAGCTGGATGTGGATGTGAATGATTTGGATGTGGTGGATGTGAAGCCTGGAGGTGTGAAGCCGGGGAGCGCGAGTCACAAGAAGAATAATGTGTGTCGGGAGTGTAACAAGTGCTTCTCTTCTCCGCATCATATGAAGGTATTTAAAAAAAATAGTTTTAATAAATACAACTTGTTTGACATCCAATATGTAACAATACATAAATATTATCAATATATAATTGAAAAATGGTTTTATATTTTTTCATCGTATAGTTTGACTATTTATAATAATAAGTTTTACTGTGTATGTATTGTGTCACTTCTCGCCCATCAGATGGGCAGGCTACAACACAGACCACAAGCGTCTAAAGTAGCTCCTGTTTCATTGCTACGAAATAAAAAAAGCTGTGAAACACTCATTTTTTTTTAAAGTTTTCTGGAGACCATTACTCCTCCCAGCTGTAGCTAAACTGGTTACAACAATATCAGTGTTTTGTTTTAATTTAGTGAAACTTTTGTTTATTTAATGTTCCGAAATTTCTTTAAAACTAATAGCCATCATCATGGAGTATCATCATCGTATTCGATGGTCTCCAAATTTTATATTTTCATCAAGTTTATACAAGGAGGCTAATAATTAACAAGGGCCCCCAGAAGCAAGTTAATTGAAGTCTGATGTTTCCACTTCTTTACTGACTTTGCTCAAAGGCAAATAAGCAAAGCTAGTGCAAACGTGAAAAATACAGACTTTATGCTAGTAATTGACATGCCATTACAAGAATTGTGATATGATATCACAAAGATTTTATTTTTATATTAAAAATAAAAAGAAACGCGGGAGAATAAATTCTTGTGACAATAAATGCTGGTCTCATATTATGAATATATAATTGTTACGTATTGGATGTTAAACAAGTTGAATTTATTCCCTTGTTTCCCTAACGAGATGAGTCTAACTGATGAGTCCAAATAAGGACGAAACTAGTGTTAGACTGCTCTCTAAATCTTTCACAGTCTATGATATAGACAAGTCAAGCTTTTAATCTTGTGACAATGAATCCTAGTTTGATATTATGAATCCGTGACGTAACGGTTGTGACTACTGCCTGTAGTCCAGAGATCCTGAGTTCGATTCCCGGTTGGAGCAGACTTTTCGCAGAGAAAATTCTGTTCCCTCCGAACCTGTGAGGCTGGCGATTCCGGCCCTACCCAGGCTGGGTGAGGTTAATGTGGGTAGCTGGTACGATTCCCAGCGAATGGAGGGTAAAACCCCCGTCCTGTCTACGTCAAGTCAGGACGTTTAAAA
This sequence comes from Bactericera cockerelli, assembly GCA_024516035.1. NCBI lineage: Eukaryota > Metazoa > Arthropoda > Insecta > Hemiptera > Triozidae > Bactericera > Bactericera cockerelli. The sequence continues at coordinate 7,455,120 of CM044962.1, read as the reverse complement.
CCAAATAGAATCAATGGACATGAAAGGAGCCTAGACATTGGGTCTGGGCGTCCATATAATTCTCTCACCACCGTGATTTAGGTATCAATACCTATCTCACGGACACGAAATTATTATATTATTATGAATATATAATTGTTACAAAGAAATTTATTTTTATTTATTTATTTACACTTAATTTTTTTTACAAAACAATCATCAACACAACAAAAAAAGTAACAATAAATTAAAATAAAAAAAACTTACAAGAATGTACAAAAAGAAATAAAGATTAATATGAATTTTTAATAACAATTGTTTTGTAATCCGGGGCGAAGTTAATGCCTTAGGCATTCTCTGCCACTTAACACTTAAGAAACGCTTTTGTTTTCTCTCTCAGGTTCACTTCCGCATTCACTCGGGCATGCGGCCCTACAAGTGTCCATATAATCCTCTCACCACCGTGATTTAAGTATCAATACCTATCTCACGGACACGGAATTATTATTATGAATATATAATTGTTACAAAGAAACGCTTTTGTTTTCTCTCTCAGGTTCACTTCCGCATTCACTCGGGCATGCGGCCCTACAAGTGTCCATATAATCCTCTCACCACCGTGATTTAAGTATCAATACCTATCTCACGGACACGGAATTATTATTATGAATATATAATTGTTACAAAGAAACGCTTTTGTTTTCTCTCTCAGGTTCACCTGCGCATTCACTCCGGGATGCGGCCCTACAAGTGTCCATATAATCCTCTCACCACCGTGATTTAAGTATCAATACCTATCTCACGGACACGGAATTATTATTATATTATTATGAATATATAATTGTTACAAAGAAATTTATTTTTATTTATTTATTTACACTTTATTTTTTTTACAAAACAATCATCAACAAAAGTAACAATAAAACAAAAGTAGCAACAATCATCAAAAAAAAGTAACAATAAATTAAAAAAAAAAAAAAAACTTAGAAGAATGTACAAAAAGAAATAAAGATTAATATGAATTTTTGATAACAATTGTTTTGTAATCAGTATCAGTATAAACAGAAAAGTGAGAAGTTGTACTAGATGTACTAACCTCTCTATTTTAATCAGTATAAACAGAATCCGGGGCGAAGTTAATGCCTTAGGCATTCTCTGCCACTTGACACTTAGGAAACGCTTTTTTTTCTCCCTCTCAGGTTCACCTCCGCATCCACTCCGGGATGCGGCCCTACAAGTGTCCATATAATCCTCTCACCACCGTGATTTAAGTATCAATACCTATCTCACGGACACGGAATTATTATTATGAATATATAATTGTTACAAAGAAACGCTTTTTTTTCTCTCTCAGGTTCACCTCCGCATTCACTCCGGGATGCGGCCCTACAAGTGTCCATATAATCCTCTCACCACCGTGATTTAAGTATCAATACCTATCTCACGGACACGGAATTATTATTATATTATTATGAATATATAATTGTTACAAAGAAATTTATTTTTATTTATTTATTTACACTTTATTTTTTTTACAAAACAATCATCAACAAAAGTAACAATAACACAAAAGTAGCAACAATCATCAAAAAAAAGTAACAATAAATTAAAAAAAAAAAACTTAGAAGAATGTACAAAAAGAAATAAAGATTAATATGAATTTTTGATAACAATTGTTTTGTAATCAGTATCAGTATAAACAGAAAAGTGAGAAGTTGTACTAGATGTACTAACCTCTCTATTTTAATCAGTATAAACAGAATCCGGGGCGAAGTTAATGCCTTAGGCATTCTCTGCCACTTGACACTTAGGAAACGCTTTTTTTTCTCCCTCTCAGGTTCATCTCCGCATCCACTCCGGGATGCGGCCCTACAAGTGTCCGGTCCTGTACTGCGGCAAGGCCTTCGCCACCCAGTACAGTCGCAAGGCGCACATCCGCACCCACACGGGCGAGAAACCGTACCGGTGCTCGTACGAGCGCTGCACGAAGGCGTTCAAGACGTCGGGGGACCTGCAGAAGCACGTGCGAACACATACAGGTGGGTTGCGTGCGAACAGAAGTCGTCACATAAGAAGCTTTCTAGTTTTTCTTTTTAAAATTTACAATAAACAAATTGACATTCCCTTTCTTTACAACAATCTTTTTTTCAACTCGAGATCTGAAAGAACAAGAAATTCTCAATTTAAAACTTTCAAAGTACCTCTAACTTCTCACTCAGAATTATCTCCCATCAACAGAGCAATGCAACTGTACAACGACTATCAGAACAATATAGACCTTACTATTTCACTTGCATCCTTTATAACTTTGCTAGAACAAATCAATGTATAACTATTTATCCTATCATTATTAACTTCCCCAGTTCTGAATAAGTAGAAAGCTAGATATTAAGTTAGACAGGTGTAACTAATGTTAGGGTTTTTTTATGTAGGTAAAAATATTATTGTAAATTATGTAAAATGTTTATGTATAAATATCACAATAAATATTTGATTTGAATTTGAACACATACAGTTGGGTTGCGTGCGAACACATACAGGTGGGTTGAGTGAGAACACATACAGGTGGGTTGAGTGAGAACACATACAGGTGGGTTGAGTGAGAACACATACAGGTGGGTTGAGTGAGAACACATACAGGTGGGTTGAGTGCGAACACATACAGGTGGGTTGAGTGGGAACACATACAGGTGGGTTGAGTGAGAACACATACAGGTGGGTTGAGTGGGAACACATACAGGTGGATTGAGTGAGAACACATACAGGTGGGTTGAGTGAGAACACATACAGGTGGGTTGAGTGGGAACACATACAGGTGGGTTGAGTGAGAACACATACAGGTGGGTTGAGTGAGAACACATACAGGTGGGTTGAGTGAGAACACATACAGGTGGGTTGAGTGAGAACACATACAGGTGGGTTGAGTGAGAACACATACAGGTGGGTTGAGTGCGGACACATACAGGTGGGTTGAGTGAGAACACATACAGCTGGGTTGAGTGCGGACACATACAGGTGGGTTGCGTGCGGACATTTTTTACCTTATGTGAACTCTGACATGAGCTATGATTAAATTGGTCAACTAGTTTTAATCTCTTAAAACTATTCAGAATTACACTTTTGAAAGGGTTTGCAATTGAAACAATGGGGCCGATTTGTAAAGAAGCTAAACACTGACTAGAAGAATTGAAAAGGTCCATTGTAAAAAAGACTGGAGACCCAAGATCGGGAAATTATTTGCTGCAATAGATAAGCCTTGCAGTTCAACGAGGCAATGCTGCAAGCGTTTTGGGTTGTCATCCAAATGATGATGTCCTGAATAATGTTTTTTATGTTTAATAAAATATTATGTGTATGCAAAAAAAAAAAAAAAAAAAAAAGGAAGAATAGTTTTAATCTCTAATTATATTTTTCCCTTTTTTGATCGCGGTTAATTGGCAGAGAATGTCACTTAACCCCGGTGAGATGTGTTCAGAAATATTTATAATCCCCCTCCCCCTCCTTTTTATTCATTATTATATTACCATATTTATTAGTTATAGGCAAACCATCAGCCTCCATGGCGTATTGGTTGTGACTACTGCCCGTAGTCCAGAGACCTTGAGTTCGATCCCCGGTCGGAGCAGATTTTTCACACAGAAATTCTGTTCCCCCCCGTACATGTGAGGCTGGCATTTCCGGCCCTACCCAGGCTGGGTGAGGTTAATGTGGGTAGCTGGTACGACTCCCAGCGAATGGAGGGTAAAACCCTCGTCTTAATCCAGGACGTTAAATCAAATAGAATCGTTGGCGTTAAGACGGGCATCTAGCCGTTGACTTTATATCTGTGTTGGTGTAGTTGGTATTGGTAAAGTAGGGCTATCGGCTACGAAAGCTCTTTGTCACTGCGACCTTACATAGATCTTTTGTGACATGTTGGTGTAGTTGCTTCTATTAAAAAAAAAAAAAACAAAAACATTATTATTCTCAGGCGAGCGACCGTTCCCGTGTCCGATGCTGGGCTGCAACCGGTCCTTCACCACCTCCAACATTCGCAAGGTTCACATCCGCACACACACCGGTGAGAAGCCGTACGTGTGCGATCAACCGGGGTGTGACAAATCGTTCGCCTCGGCCACCAACTACAAGAATCACATGCGCATCCACTCGGGCGAGAAACCATATGTGTGTCACGTCTCGGTGAGTAGAGAAACCATATCGACCATGGAATGTGAAAAGGGCGTAAGTAAAAAAAAAAAAAAAATGGAAGGAGTCAAAATACAGCAAAATTATAAAAGGCAGGAACAAAAAGAAATTGTTTTTTTCTTTTTGCTCTCCTGAAAAATTTGAATTTTTTTTTTTGTTAGGTCGATATGTGTGTTAGGTCTCGGTGAGTAGAGAAACCATATGTGTGTTAGGTCTTGGTGAGTAGAGAAACCGTATGTGTGTCACGTCTCGGTGAGTAGAGAAACCATATCGACCATGAAATGAGAAAGGGGCGTAAGTGATATTTTCAATTTTTTCAGGAGAGCAAAAAGAAAAAAAAAATTATTTTTGTTCCTGCCTTTTATAATTTTGCTGTATTTTGACTCCTTCCATACTCTATCTGATTCGAAAAAAAGTTCTTTCGCTGGTATTTGAACCAAAGAACCCACTTGAACAAGTTGTTGTATGGAATAAAATGAAAATCCATTTTTGTTACTTACGCCCCTTTCTCATTCCATGGTCGATATGTGTGTTAGGTCTTGATGAGTAGAGAAACCATATGTGTGTCACGTCTCGGTGAGTAGAGAAACCATATGTGTGTTAGGTCTTGGTGAGTAGATAAACCATATGTGTGTCACGTCTCGGTGAGTAGAGAAACCATATGTGTGTTAGGTCTTGGTGAGTAGAGAAACCGTATGTGTGTCACGTCTCGGGTGAGTAGAGAAACCATATGTGTGTTAGGTCTTGGTGAGTAGAGAAACCATATGTGTGTCACGTCTCGGTGAGTAGAGAAACCATATGTGTGTCAGGTCTTGGTGAGTAGAGAAACCATATGTGTGTTAGGTCTCGGACCATATGTGTGTCACGTCTTGGTAAGTCATTATTATAGAATTAACGAATTATGAAGTTTCCATAAAGTTACCTTGAATTACAAACCTTACAACAATCTAATTAGGTCGCCGTGTTAGTTGCAAGTGTTTCACTGAAAACTCTACAACCAGGTCAGATAATAATACTTTGGCTTTCTGGAGGTCGGTGTTTTGAGTCCCACGTAAAGCAGAAATTTAGTAAAGCTAGTGTAGGTAATTGTGATATCACAAAAGCAATTAACACAAATATGATAAGAAAAAATCAACCCATGTTTTCAAAACGAACGAGCACAAACTTCTAGGCGAAAACTCGTTGAGCGCATGTGCAGAAACGACTTTTGAAAATTAGCGTCACCCTATTTTTTTTTTTTTTTTTCGTAAAACTATTTCGTCAAAAAACGTGAAAAGTTCAATCAGCATAACGTTAATTTAATTAGCACAAACTCACTAATAATACCTTGACCATAGCGTCTAGAAATAAGAAGTGTGGAAACCAACCCCCGCCGGCCTGCATCGTGGCGTCCTTAGCGCTAGTATCGCAAAGGAGTCTCCTCTCTTCGTCCCTCACAAAATTTCTTCCCCCGTATCAAACACAAACAGTTCATACCGAGACATCTAATACAACTTCCCACTTTTCTGTTTATACTGATTAGAATAGAGAGGTTAGTTGGTGGCATGGATATTCAGAACTATTACCTGCTGATGAGAGCAAATAAGCTTGAAACAGCTGTCCAGGTATATTTTGATATTCATGTACATCTAATACAACTTCTCACTTTTCTGTTTATACTGATACTGAGACAGACCGCGAGAAATATTCCTACTCCTTTGCGATGTTGCGCGCTATGTGGCGTTTCCATGCAAGTGGGGTTCGTTTCCTCACTTCTTAAGCCCTATTTTTCTTTCTAACCAAAGTGAACCAAACTGGAAGCAAGTCATTTTTCTTTTGGAAGAGGAAAATTTCCACTTCCAAAGTTACCCAAAGTGGAAGTAGAAAATTCTTGCTTCCAATTCTTTTATAGGTTAAGTCCATTGTTTATCTTTAAAAGTAACCAAATGCATTTTTCTTTTACGAATGGCCTTGGAATAACATGGAATTATTTGGAAGAAACCTAACCAGGAATTTTTTTTTTGGTTAGAAAGAAAAATACGACTTTAATTCTACACGCTATGCCTTGACTTTGTCTCGCCAGGGCTGCTCCAAGCGGTTCACCGAGTACTCCTCCCTGTACAAACACACGCATGTGCACTCGGACATTCGCCCGTTCATCTGCGACGAGTGTCCGCGCTCCTACCGGCAGGTGTGCACACTCAACAGTCACCGCAAGTCCATGCACCAGCAGGACGCCAGGAAGAAAGTTACCACCATACGGGTGAGTGGTATTTTTTTTTTTTTTTTTTTCAGGAATTCAGTCAATTTTGGATATATGAGAACAATTTCCAGGTCCAATTCACGTTTTTATAGGGTAAAATAACCTAAAGAAAAAAAAAAAAAAAAAAAAAAAAAAAAAAGGACGCCAGGAAGAAAGTTACCACCATACGGGTGAGTGGGGGTTTTTTTTTTTTTTTTTTTTTTTTTTCCAGGAATTCAGTCAATTTTGGATGTAAGAGAACAATTTCCAGGTCCAATTTACCCTTTATAGGGTGAAATAACCGCCTTTACATGAGAACCTGGATATAAGACAACAATTTCCAGGTCCAATTCACGAGGTATGAGTGGACCCTGAATATCCAAGTACAGGGCAGAAAAATTCCTAACCGGCTGGAGATCGAACCACGGTGACTACCTTTGCAGAGTTCCCACGATCAGTAGTCAGGAAATTTAATCTCAGTCAATTAAATCTTAGAAGCCAACTAAAAATTGCTTAGGATGGGTCCTCTGTATACATAAAAAAATATGAAAAATAAAACAAATGATTTATTATTTAAAAATAATAATAATAAATAGTCTGGCTGGGGGACTATAAACAGGGAGTAGACCAGCATTGGCTTGGTTCTGGGAGACTATAAACAGGGAGTAGCCCAGCATTGGCTTGGTTCTGGGGGACTATAAACAGGGAGTAGACCAGCATTGGCTTGGTTCTGGGGGACTATAAACAAGGAGTAGCCCAGCATTGGCTTGGTTCTGGGGGCCCTTGTCAATTATTAGCCTCCTTATAAAGACAGTGGTAGAAGTGCTGAGTCATTCCTCCACTGTCTGGCTACCATCGTTCACGATGACACCACCCTATGATGATGATAATATTGATAATAAAGAAAAAAAAGTCAAGGAAAAATATTTCATGAAAAGTAAATGAAATGCTTAACAAATTCCGTGCCACGTCAGGCGTTTTCGTCTGACGTAAATGATCCACTTCAGGCGAAAATACCTGACATCGTCGCCCCGATTGGGTATAATGTCGTGCTTTTACCTCTTGACACGCAATGTGTTAACTTGTCGTTTTGCTTCCAGAACGCCACTCAACCACCTCGAAGCGGTGCCAACGTCATGGCGCCAAACACCGGTAGTGGCGGCGTCGGTGTAGAGAAGTACTTCCTCATGGAGCTCGCACTGGATTGAAGAAACGGACAGTTCTGGCGATCGAGAAATTTATCTTGGCTCCATCGTATTGAAGAGACGGACAGTTCTGGCAATCGAGAAATTTATCTTGGCTCCATCGTATTGAAGAAACGGACAGTTCTGGCGATCGAGAAATTTATCTTGGCTCCATCGTAAGGTTGAATGCTCGCACTGGATTGAAGAAACGGACAGTTCTGGCGATCGAGAAATTTATCTTGGCTCCATCGTCGTAAGGTTGAACGCTCGCACTGGATTGAAAAAACGGACAGTTCTGGCGATCGAGAAATTTATCTTGGCTCCATCGTAAGGTTGAACGCTCGCACTGGATTGAAGAAACGGACAGTTCTGGCGATCGAGAAATTTATCTTGGCTCCATCGTAAGATTGAACGCTCGCACTGGATTGAAGAAACGGACAGTTCTGGCGATCGAGAAATTTATCTTGGCTCCATCGTAAGGTTGAATGCTCGCACTGGATTGAAGAAACGGACAGTTCTGGCGATCGAGAAATTTATCTTGGCTCCATCGTAAGGTTGAACTCGCACACAACTTTCTAACATTTTTTGTTTTAGTTGTCCCTGAAGCGAACACGTGAGGACGGTTTTTGGTACCGGTGTCCGAAATCCCAGCAAGTGGATGGATTAATTCCCGTTCTGGTGAATAATTCAGGACGTGTTTAAAACCTAATATGATTAATTGAATCTAGTTAAGTGAACACAGCTTTGAACAGATTGTTTTTTTTTTCTTCTAAAAAGTATTCGTGTCCCGGAACCGCTTTTGCATTTCTTCGGGGCATTCTATCTTTACATCCGTTGCCATTCCGGAAACGGAAAAACTCGGGCAGAATTTTCCGCTCAGGACGGTATTCGAACCCGCAACCTGCAGGTCTGCTAATGCTCTTAACCACTGAGATCGGCGTAACATGTTTAGAGTTTAGACTTATTCCGCGATCCCTCTGAGTGCAATATTTTGTCTCGCACCGTTGCGCAACGCTGCATGCTTCCTCTCTTCTTTTATGGAATCAAATGAGATCAAACCCCGCTGACTGCGCAACACTTCCTTTTTAAAATTCGAGACACTATATTGCACTCAGTGGCATCCCGGGGAAGATTTCAGTAATACTGTTACAAAAATATGATAGAATCAACAAAAATAAAATACCTAGGTGTTACTTCTGTTAAACAATGTAATTATTCGTGGTAAGTATTTTAGTTACCTACTGTGAATATTAAATAGTGAGATATCTAAAAGTTGATTTATAGATTATATAAATCAGATTAAAACCATGTGGTTAGTTAAAGGTATTTATTTAGTATTGAAGCAATTTTACTATATTTATTGTTGTAAATAATACATTTGTGTAATGTAAATATGTAGTTCTGTTTGGTGTTTTTTTGTGTTGTGTTGGTTAATGGTTCCAGAAATTAGTCAGTAAATTTTCTCAATCTATTTTATTTTTTGAAAGTGGACTTATCACTTTTCGATTCATCCACTTTTGGTAGTTGGATAGCAAGTCATTGTAACTATGAAAATATTAAATTGTAATTTATATTTATTCTGTGTAATATACATTTAAATTATTTTGCGGTGTTGTGATGAGTACCTTACGTTTGATATAGAGAGGCTCTAAAATATTGTTGTTGCTAAAAGAAATATTATTTTACAATATATGTCATTTTCACAAATATTTTAGATTTTTTAAATATTTTTTTTAATCATAATTTTTTTTTTTAATAATTAAAACATCTTTGAAAAGGTTTGCTATGGTTTCAGTTTTTTTTTTTATACTTCATGGTAAGGCACCCTTACCTTTTTTAAATATTTCTTTTTAGCATAATATTAATAAATTGAAAATTTTCTGTTTCTCTTATTCTATCATCAAATAATATTTAATTTATTCACATCCTTAATTGAAATTGCTAGAGATAGTTGCCTATTATTGTACAACAATATTATGACAGTGACAAATCACAGCAACAAAATATTTATACATAATTTTCTATCTTAGCAACACAATAAAAATTGTTCTTTTCTTAATTTAACATTTCCCCCCACCCCCCCCCCAATATTCGTCAACTGTACAAATATCCTATTCCTTGAGTTATTCAATGTTTTAATCTATTCGTCACTGGTTCCTTCTTAGGAATGGGTCAAAGAAAATACACAAAACGTGTTGATTTGTGAATAAATTAGAGGTCATTTAAGATGCACGGTTATCAGGAATATCAACTTTACAAATTCTGTTGTAATTTATATTGGATGGAAAAATGTTTGGTATAGGTATTGATTTTTCTCGATTTATGAACTAGTTCTTTTTCCGGTAACCAGTTAACAAGCAATTTATTTGATTTTGAAATTTCACTTTCTTTGCTTAAAAAATATGAGTTTCTTTACACCCCCTAAAAATTGAAATGGTCATAAAAGAAAGGCCACTTGCGACACTCCGACACTCCTCGTCTACTCATTCTGTAGTTTCCCTTTTTGATAAGCAAAGAAATATTTCCAATCTAAGAAAAAAAAAAACATGTCACCTCTAGTTATCAAACCTTTCATTCGTCTATTAGTGCTTGATTCTTCCAGTTCTTTGATTTCTAATTTGTTCTTGATCTTTATTCTTTTAGTAAAATATAAATAAAAACAGATGTATACAATATAGTATGGCTTCCTTCTTTATTTCATTTAAAGTTTCAGCCCACAAATGAATATTATAAGAGAATTTTTTGACGCTAAAGTATTGTGAAGAGTATAACATAATTTAAAAAAATTGTCATAGTCATGTAAGGTACTTTCTATTGTTCAATTTTCTAGGGCTAGTAGTCACCATAGCAGAGTGAGATGGCGTGCTAGGCATTGAACACATGGTGACCTGGGTTCGATTCCCAGCGGGGCAGGAATTTTTCTGCTCTGTACTTGAATGTTCGAGGTCCACTCATACCTCTTGAGGAAAAATGAGCAGCTGCTATAATGTGAGTAGCAACTAGTGGCGGAATAAGATTTTTGTTGTTGGTAAGTAATAATCCTTCATTCAGTGATAATATATTTCTTCAAACTCTCAATATTTTAATGACCACATGAGAAAAACTAAGTTATGTCAAATCAGAGGATCCAAGGAGGATTTTATTTAGTTTGGTAAACTATGAATTTCACATACTATCAACTCAATTTAGGATTCAGTTCAAAATGAAAATCAAATTAAGACACAGAAAAAGAGTTCATTACTCCAGCCCTGTTGAAGACAGAAAGCTGGTTTACAAGAAATTGGGGCCATCCAATGTTTTTTTCTAAAGCTAAGCCACAGATCTTTACAGGGGGTTTGTGGAGACCCCCTGTAAGTGGGTCTTGGGTAAATACCTAGTAATAGGAGTCCCCTCACATTTTGTTGTACGAAGGGGGCCCAAAATAATTTAAGTTAACATACCTCTATACTAGATGATTTATTTAAAATCAAAATACAGTGTATTTACAAAAGCAGGGTTTGGTTTTCCCATAACTAGGTGCTTAGATCTTTAGCTTTATCTATTATTTCAACACCATCTTGTTGCTTGAGTCTACCAACTGCATTTAGAATCTTAGCCTGTTTTTCTTCATCAGAGAGAGTGTGGAGGGTGTAGAACCAAGCTCCATTCACTTCGAAAAAGAACATATACTAGCAAAGATATCTAATTGGTAATATACTTGCTTGTCATGCAGAAGGTCTCAGATTTGACTCCCAGAGCCAAAAAAATGTATTTAAAATTTTGTTAGAGTTGTCTGTATGTGGTACTGCTGTGTGCTTGCATTGACCCAGAACCAGGTACATGTAGTATACACAGTATTTATATAAAAGTAGGTAGGTAATTATTACATAGAAATTACAAAAGAGAAATATTTTGAATCATGAGCTTTGTATATGATATTACTATATGGCAGATAACTATTAATTTTAGTGTCACTATCACCACTCATTTAAAACATTCCATTCTGCCTATTCTAGATCTTTATAGAACCACTTATTCATGAATTTTATGAACCCGCAACATGATATTTTGTAATTACAAAGCTAAGTTAGCAAGTCACAATCAACAGGACTATGTATAAACAGGCATTTAGGGATTTAAGATTAAAAACATGAAACATTTCTACAATAAAAATTACAAAAATAAGAATGCAAACATCCGATATTCACTGTGTATGAAGGTTTTTAAACACCATCTTTAAAATAAAGTATAGGTTATAGTCATACTGATGACAAGAGAAGTTGGATTTTTGGCCTTACACTTTGAATGTTCACTGTGGCTGAGTGGAGTAATGAACTGGCTTACACACATGGTGACCTGGGTTTGATTCCCAACAGGAGAGACATTTTATAGTTCTGTCACTGAATTCAAGCAATGTCCAGTGACGTAAAGACTTGGATGTGTGACCATTTAACATGGTCAAAACCACAAATCCCATATATGTGGTATTCAGGAAATGTTCAGACTGGCCGTGAAACCCATATTTGGATTTCACTCACTTGTTGTGGGTCACATACTTTTGGGGTAGTTTTTATTGTTCAAGTAAAAAAGTAAAACCCAAATACAGGATTCAGCTCAAATTTTGACAGTGCATGAAATCAGCATGGCCCATTCATGCCATACCCCAAAAATGCCTCGGTGTTGAACATGTTAAATTCAAACTCTTGTGATGCTGGCTATTCCTGACCCAATCAGGGCTGGGTGAATATAATGTGGGTTACTGTGTTTATGGTACTAAGATTTTTATTATTATTATCTGACCTGGTTGCAAGGTTTTCAGTGAAACCCTTACAATTAACACTGCAACCTAATTACATCTATTGTGACCAGTTGATTCTATCCAGTTTTAACGTCCTGGTTTGAGATAGTCAGGATGGGGGTTTTACCCTCCCACATTAACCTCACCCAGCCTGGGTAGAGCTGGAAGTGCCAGCCTCACTTGTTTGGAAGGGACAGAATTTTCTTCAAAGAGTATGCCCCAACCGAGAGTCAAACTCAAGACCTCCGGACTACGGGCAGTAGTTAAGCCAGCAACCATTACGCCATGGAGTCTGGTATGGTACTAAGATAGTTACCACGTTTCCAACAAATAGAGGGTGAAATCACTACATTGCTATGATCTTAACCAGAAGCTGAAAGGGACCATAAAGGAAGAACTTACCAAAGAGTGAAAGTCCAATGCAACCAGCAACTATAGTCCTGTGAGCTATATCAGCAGCTTTGTTGAGCAAGTATTTTTGAGGGCGCTTAATCATTTTCTTTTCTGCTAGAAAAAATGAGTGTTATTTTATTATACAAATAATGGCTTTGTCTTTATCGTAATTTTTTTTTTTACATAATTGAAATTTGAAATATTGCGCTTTGAGAAGTGATAAGAAATCGCCTCGTTACATCAGCTCGTCAAACGATAAACGATCACGATCCATTTCATCAATAACCGCGTTCGTATTGGTCGAGTTTTATCAAACGTAAAGCCGGGATCCCGGATCCCACTAAGTGCAACATTTTGTTGCGCGACGTTTTGTTTCAAAATTAAATCTCATTTAACTGACTTAAAAGAGACCTAAGGAAACAATTTTTTCTGTTAACCAAACACGCTAAAACAGAACACAGTGAGGTCGCTTCGCTCCCTCACTGTGTTCTGTTTTAACTTGGGTACTGGAAAATTTGGCATTCTTTTGTTTGTATGTATGTCTGTATTTTTGTTTGTCTCTCTGTCTGTTCCGCAATAACTCTCGATCAGATTCTTCAAAATCGTTGAAATTCACTATACAAGTTTTTTGGGGCCGCATCAAAAAAGGACCAAAAAGAGTCCGGTTGATATTTTTTAATTAAAAACTATCGAGTGAATGAAAGGTCTCGATGTCCTCATTTATAAAACTTGCTTGAAAATTTATAAAGCGATAGTTAAATCTGTGTGAGGTGTACAGTTCACAGAATTACTAGATATAGAATATTTATTGTAAGCCCCCAGGGTGTGAAATTTAAGCGAAAATCTAAAAATGGTACCTCTTCTCACCTCCTTTACTCTTTCTAAGTCTGTTTCCTTCTATCTATGACGTCTAAACTTTTCGGTTTATTCTCTAACCCTCCTATACAAGAACCCGAAGGAGAGAGAGAGAGAGAGAAGAGCAGGCTCGACCGTGAGACGTATCCGTCCCTTGACTATACAGTCCGGTTTTCTTACTTTAATGTTGATATAGAGTTTATCTTTTGTATGATATTGTTGTAGATATATTTCTCTTACCCCAATTTATTGGACATTTCAAGAAAAATTTTTTTTTTAAACTTTTTTTTATATATTTATTATTGGTTGAATAGGTGTAGGTTCAGAATTCTAATAGAGTCCTTAAGAACCTGAAGGTTGATTTCTAGGAGTGTTTTATTACTTATTCCAATTCTGCAAGGGTATTCCATGTAAATGAAGGGATTATTCCACGTGCTCCAAAGAGAAGTCCAATTACTTTGAATTTTTCAGGATGAATGTTATATCTATGTGCTAGGTCAGGGATGCAGGGTTCGTAAATTGCTCTTTTCTCAGTGTTCACTGCTTCAGCTTGTAAATTATTTTGTTCAAATCGAACTGTAGGGCCAAGTATCAACACCTGTGTATCATCTGACTTCACTGCAACAATATCACATCTTCTTGTTGAAGAATCTTCAGAGACACAGCTAAGTTCTTCATCAACCTTCCAGCCAAGTCTACGTAGATCATTTGCAATGGAACTTCTGACTGTGTGATGCCGGGTATTTCGGAGGAGTTCATTTCTTGGACAGGAACCGAGTACATGGGGCAAGGTTTCTTTCTCCAGACAGCCGGGTGTCCGACACTGGGTAATAACCGTATTCCGTCCTGGAATTGCTCTCACTCCTGCAATATTACCAGACATCTTGAGTGCAGTAGTCCACTCACTTGAGGAAAGGATTCTTTTCTCATAGACCCATTTGTTACACTGGGGTGTGCCTCTGTATAGTGAAACTCCAAGGCCTCTGAGATTCATTTTTTCCCACATTTCAAATTCACGCTCTCTTAGGGTGTCTCTCATATTTCCAACGGTAGTGTTAATATCTACTTTGAGTCCATGACAAGCAGTTTGTATTTCAACATCACAAGAGCGGAGATTGGGAAGAAGAGGTGTGTTTGAATTTTCAAGCTTCCTCAAAATATTGATATTTTGAAGAGGAGCTTCCCATTCCGCTTTCATGATGCCAAGTCCACGAAACTTGCGGGGGCCATAGATCATACCATTTGGAGTATCCATGGGTATAGATAGTACTTCTTTGACAGCACTTCTAACCGATTTGTCAACGTCTTTGAGAAAGCTGGTGGGAATTTTGTCTAGAGGAGCACATTGAAGTGGATAGATCAGTCACCTTTCACTCAGGCAGTGTGTATAAATAAAACATGTATGGATAAAAAAATCCCTTATGTTTTTGGAGCATTTCGGGAAATTCCCACTTGAGGTTATTTGTGCCCGTTTTTTCATGAAACGGGCCCGACCCGCAAAATTATGGATTACGGAAGAGAAGTTAGCTTTCACTTCACCGAAAAACTCCGAAACGAATAAAAATGCCGAAATTTTCAATACAAAATTTTCCTTTAACGAAACGGAATTTATAAGGACTATAAGGAGTAGGAAAACTCGTAAACTGAAAACAAAATTTTAAATTTGTGAAATCTAATTCGGAAAAGTGGATATCTTTCATCCTTAAATTCTTGTGCAGTGGTATCTCATCAATTTCTTCAGTTTCAATATACAGTTTCAGGGTTTTATGTCACAGGTTGCTGTCACCTCTTCACAATCTCCGGCAAAAATGGGATGAATAAACTTCTTGCATCAGATGCCCTGAGGATTTGAGGTTAGATTACAAGAGTTTCTTACTTTCTTTGGTTGCTTTGCTTTTGAGTTTTCTTGACAAGCCATTGCTGATGGCACATTGATGGCGAAATTAATAGTCAAAACCAAGTTCCTAAATTATGACTTAGCACTGGTTGTGGTAATCATTTGGAAGTTGGGCTTTGGGTTTTTGCCACTGAAATTACCTTATTTTGACTTAAAAACACTATCAATCGACTTATCTTATGTTAATATATTGATGAGGTGAAATTTCACAGTAGATCACTGATAAAGGTTTCTTGGGTATGATGGTTGGGTGGCAAGCCTTGGGTTAGGTTTGCCAGATTGAAAAAGGAGGGAAATTTAGCGTGGGGGTTTTGCCTTTAGTGTCACAGAGGTATTACAAATATGTTTATTAACATTGCCCTGAATACACATCCCTGAAGTAGTGAAGCAACAGCCAGCAAATTGAAGGCAGGTCACCCTCAAAGTTCAAACTCGCTATTCCCCTCCCAAATGATTCTGTGTGAGGTTAATGTGAGTTAAAAGTAATTTTTATGTGAATGGAGGTTAAAACCCCTGGTTTAATTTTTAGTTTAGACAGCTAGCTTAAAGTTGTATTTTTTGTCCAAGAGAGTCATGTACTACTTTATTAATGTAGTGCTCTGCCCCCACAATGTGTTTAGATGACTGAATTAATTGTTCAAAACGTAAAAGTCAAAATTTCATTTTACTGATTTTACACATAGTTTTTATTCCACTTTTGGCTCCTTAGGACCTTTTAAAAAAATCTGAATCTCCAAAAACTCTTACCAATTCTCTTTGAATTTGCTTTTTATATTTTCAATATATAATATTAGTTTCTCTTCTGTATGAATATGCAATTTTTTTTTATAAAAAATATGTTATGTTAAAAAAATATGTTAAGAGAAAATAAATATGCAAACATGTTTTTTTACTTCTTATATCTAATAAAAAAAGTTATGGTTTGATCATAGTACTACTAAAAAGATTGAGTACTAAAAAGATTTCTTTTACACCTAATACAGTGTTTTTCTCTTGATATTCATGTTATAGTCTGAATTTGTTTCTAGGTGTCTGCACTTGGTTTGACCACGGGATGTAAGTATGAGTTTATCCACCCAACATCTCCATGTGGCAAGCTGTGGGTAACGTATAACAGTGGTTGGTTGTTATGAGGTTTTTGTTTCCAACACTGTACTTTCATAACATTCAGTTCTAATTAATTGGCAAGTCCAAAAACTAGACAATTTAAGAAAGAAAGTAAAGTCTTGTAATTAAATCCAACATTATTATGACATACACTTGAAGTAAATCAAAGACATAAATGAACCATCCTCAACTTCAGCAATGAAGTGGTAGACTTGCAAGCTGGATGTAGGCCCAAATCATGAATTTTATATAATTCTATAAAAAATTGACTTGAGATACTGTCATCTGATCAACTCAATTATGATAACCATAGTAAATAAATATAGGGAAATTGTACAAATTGGCTCCAATTTTTTTGATCTACCTCATTGAAATACAGCCCAACTGCTAGCTAGGTAAAGAAAAAAAACTTTTCATAATACAATATTGGTACATATTGAAAAGAACTGCTGACATTATTTATATACCTACTTTAAAGACTTTGTTTTTCATAGAATTTATCAATTCTAATATCTGTTAAAAATGAATAAGTAAACTCAATTGTTAATAGGAAAGTAATAATCTTAGGACTAAACCTTAATAAAATTTAGAGTCCAAATAGTGGGACTCTGTCTGACCTTGCTTGTAAAAAAAGCACTTTTCTGATATCTTTTGAATTAATGTACTAGTCTGGTTTAGCTCCCATTAATCTTAGTATATTTTCTTGAATAGAAATCAAAACACAGTTTAACCCTACAGCGTGGAATTTTTTTTATATATATACTAAAAAAAACCTGATACTTAAAGTTACAGATACTATGTAACAATGTGCCCTGTAGGGTTAATAAGTCCCTTTTGTAGGGATCAAGTTTTTCATTTCTTAATTTACTTTCCTTATCCTTTGGGAAAGCAAATTTTTATTATTTTTGATTTCTCTCCTGCTATCATGTATGTTTCTTAGCCATCATTTGTTACAGCTTCTCTCCTACATGATTGTTATCTATTTCATAATTTCATTTTCTATTTGAAATATTTTCTGTTTTATTATTTTCACTGAGTTTCACAGTTCTTTTTCCCTACCACAAGGTAGACCGTTGTAAAACAGAAAATATTTCAAATTAGCACAGAAACAGATAACACATTCCAATGAAAAGAATCACTCATACATCCGTGTATTGGAAAATTCTTGGAGAACCACTCAGAATTGTTGATTGTGAAGATAGTTCAACGCCAGTTTTCTACATTATGTTGAAGCACCGTGAAGAGCTCAAGGAGACCAGAACATTGTGTGACCCAGCGGTAACTCTCAGTGATCCACCAGGATGACGTCAGACAATTCCAAGGACATCTTTTCCTACTGTACAGACACAAGTGATGCAAAAATTCTTTCAGCCGCGTACCAACTCTTTTTGAAACCAGTTGCCCGGGTTAATATTTCTGTTCAAATTCCTGAGCTTAAAATCTCGGGGAAGAGTTTGTCAAACAATGAGATCATTGAGAAAATCAAGTATTGGGCCCAGCCGGAGGAATTCTCGAGTCTCAAGGTGACAAAGTCTACCATGGAGTTTGTGCGACTGGATGGAGAGATAGAGAACCGCTCCAAGCTGCTGCCCGTCCTGGCCAGACTTGATGGTAGAACAATCAAGGTGTCAGGTGAGTCTAAGATTATCTTATTATTGAATCTGATTAAAACTCTTTAAACTGATAATAAAAAAAATAAGACAAAAAAAAAAAAAAAAAAATGTTTTTTTTTTTTAAATTGATTATTATGCTGTGATTGTTAGCAACCCACCATATGGTGGGCAGCATGAATATTTGTTAAAAAATAAATATTATTCTTCTTCTTCAGCAGTTGTTTTGGTAATATAATTTTGTATTAAATGTATGATGAAAAAATCATCCATATGGTAAGATCTGAACCAATAGACTAACCACCTCTCTTCCTGGATTACTAGACTAGCACCTTAACAACCTCTCTTCTTCTTCCACTTTTCTTTTTCCCAAACCTGCTTATGGTTTAATACTGTTATTCCTGGCAGTCTTACTTCCTCATTCTGTGCCTGGCACTCTTACTTCCTCATTCTATGACTGAATGGCTTTCCTAATGCAAATCCTGTGAAGGGCAGCAATGATTTGTGTTATTGTCTTTTGGCTTAAAGGTAACCCACCAATATCACTTAAATCTAAAAAGAGAATAAATAAAAGAAATATAAATTTTAGTACAATTTGTTGCTTAGATCTACAAAGAGAAGAGAGAGAAACAATTAAATTTATTTATTTAACGAACTGCTCTATAACGAGTTGCCACATCTGACACAGTATACATAGATATGGTGGTTTTTTTTAGTTCTTTGCTAAGTAGTATTATTCTTTTTTTTTTCACGAGTATAAGTGCTTGTTGATAATATTCAGGATGTCTTTCGTAATCACTTGGGTCAGGTCAGTCAAT
The DNA here is from genome assembly GCA_024516035.1 of Bactericera cockerelli. Taxonomy (NCBI): domain Eukaryota; kingdom Metazoa; phylum Arthropoda; class Insecta; order Hemiptera; family Triozidae; genus Bactericera; species Bactericera cockerelli. The sequence goes on along the minus strand of CM044962.1, from coordinate 7,436,094 downwards.
TTTTTTTTATTGATGTTATGATTGGCAAAGAACTTCATAAGGAATGGGGAAACTTGAAATATTCCAGAACAAGGTTCTTCGGATCATCACAAAAGCCCCCTGGTTTGTTAAAAATGAAAGAATCAAAAAGGACCTGAATGTTCAACCAGTCTATAATGTCTGTGTTCAAAGATATATTAATTTCATCAAGGATAATCCTCATGATCTTGGCCACAGAGGCTATGTACACAGAAAAGGAATACACCTTCCTCAAGATCTCCCTATTATTGTCCATGCACTTCTAGACCATACCTAAATTCCTTTCTTCCTATTACCTAGATTTCTGATTATTACTAGACCACACCTGTAATGCTTTCTTCCTTTTACCTGAATTCCTGATTATTATTAATGTTTTTTTTTTTTTTTTTTTTTTTTTTTAAACACATTTCTAGTCTTTGTGGGCTTATTTTTAATATTTATTTAATTATAAATATTTTACACTAAGCCAATATAGCCAAGTGTGCTCATGATTTTTGTTGATTTTTTTTCTTTCTTTTAATTATTATTATTATTATTATTTGTTTTTTTATTGTATTTCATTATTATTATTATTTTTTTTTTTTTTTCTTTCCTCCTACTTATCCTGATCATTATTGTATTCCTTGTATTTGTTTGTATTCTTTTCCTTTTCTTGTAATTGTCATATTTTTTCCTTGTACCCCATTTATCTGTATTTCTTTTCCTATCCTATGTACCTTATTTCCCCAATTTATAAAAGTTTTAAATAAAACTGAAATAAAGTTTGAATATTAAAAAAAAAAAAGGAATGGGGAAGCTATTTCACGTACGCCAAACCAAAGACCAAACACTTCCCAACGTAGTATTTCATACTTCAGAATAAAATACATTGAATTGAATTGAATACTTTTATTTATTTGTACAAGAATAATATTATAATCAATACATCTCCTATAAGCTAAGTCTAACTTCTGAGGAATAAGAACCAATAGAAGAAAACTCTGTTCTCATTTTCTCCGTTCTTCCCCCAGGGTACGCGGACGGGCTCAAGGTTCGCGCCGGCGAGGCCAAGCCAGACTTCCCCACGCGGCACGACTGGGACTCGTACTTCCGCGACGCCAAGAACATGAACGAGATGAAGGCGGGCGAGCGGCCAGACACCATCTACCTGTCCAACCTACCGGTCAAGTGGTTCTGCACCCCGGCCAAACCGCATCAACCGAGCGAAGCGGTGAGTGACCAACCATAGAACAATTTTTTTCTTTAAAAATAAAAAAAAAATAAAAAAAAAAGAAGATTTTTATAGAAATGTGATTGAGATAAACTGTGGGGAAATGAGTCTTTACGTGTCAAAGTGGTTCTGCACCCAGGTCCAAAACGAATCAACCAAGCAAAGAAATGAGAGACCACGATTTTTATTTATTTATGTTGTTGTTGTATCCAGCTTGGCTACAGCTGGAGGGGTGAGTGATGGTCTCCAGCCAACTTTATTTCAATGTTGGCTCGTCCTGAACCACATATGTCTATGTGCAATCAACCAACATGAGGACTTGGACTTTTCTGTACAAGCCATTGAACTTTTAGGAAACTGCAAACTAGCCTGGCTTGTAAGGGTTGGCTAGTCTGTTCTCTGTTTATAGTCCTCTAGCGAGACACTGGTCTTCTCCCTGTTTAACGTCCCCCAGCCAGACATTATTTATTTATTTATTATATGATGATGACCCAAATGACACCCTTGAAAGTAGGGGCTTTCCTTGCGAGCCAAGGAATTGTGTTGGGTTCTGGACCATTGATACTTGTATTTCTCTATTGTAATGTCTTGTCTCAGTGTTTGTGTGTGTGATTGATTTTTCGTATGGCTGATTGTTTATTTATTTGGACGAGCGAGAAAACCGCTCGACCAAACACCTAAATAGGAAGTATTGTGTCACTTCCCGCCCATCAGAGGGGAGGCATACTACAGGGTGGGCAAGCTACAACACGGACCACAAGCTTCTAATCTACAGCTGCAGTTGGCTACGAAATAAAAAATGGCTGTTAAACATTAATCTTTAAGTGTTTTTTTTTAATATTTATTTATTTACAAGACAATAATAAGACAATGTACCGGGGTTAAGTGGCAGAGAATGCCTAAGGCATTAACTTTGCCCCGGATTATAAGACAATTGCACATTTAAATTTATATATTTTTTTTTTTTGTTATACCTTATTTTGTAAATATTGTTAATTTTTTTATTATCTCTGTTAATAAGTTATTGTTGTTTGTCTTGTATAAAAAAATAAAGTGTAAATAAAAAATCTTTAAAAAAAATATTTTTCCCTGTCTGTCCTGGTAGCTCAGTGGTAATGGCGGCACTCTGTGAATCCAGAGTTTCCAGAGGTCGTGGGTTCGAAACCCAGCCAGGACATGACAAGTTATCCTCCCATTTGGGATTTTTACCACTTAATAATAAGTCTTGAGCTTACTGCTGGAATAATGGGACTTTAATAGTCTTAATCGGACAGTATAAATAAGGCGATATTATTATTATTAAGCTTCTAATCTAATACCCTGGTCACAATAGATCTTACTAGGTCGCAGTGTTAGTTGTATGGTGTTTCAGCTGAAACCCTGCAACCAGGTTTTATAATAATAAAACTTCTAATCTACAGTAGCTGCAGTTGGCTACGAAATAAAAAATGACTGTTAAACAAATAAACATTCATCTTTAAAAAAAAATATTATTATTATTATTAAACGATCAAGTTTTATTTACAATAAAGTAGGTGCATAGAATATTTAAATAGAAATTGAAATAAAACAAAACTTGATCAAGGGCGGTGTTAATGCCAACGGAAAAAATGTTTTTCCCTCGTCAGATGTTGCGGCGCGTGTTCCAAAACTACGGCGACATTCGTGAGATCGACATCCCGATCAACGATCCGTACCGCCCCCAGATGAAGGCCTACATCTCCGGCATGAGCCTCCTCTCGCACGCGCGGCCCGCCAGGCCGGTGCTGTTCGAGGCGTTCGTGCAGTTCCGGGAGTACGTGCACTTCGTCAAGGCGATGGACGCGCTGCGCGGCATGAAGCTGCTGCATGTGGACGGCGACAAGGCGTACTGCGCCAACATCAAGGTAGGGTTTTTTTTTTCAAGGTAGGGTTTTTTTTTGAAGGTAGGGTGTTTTTTTTTTTTTTTTTCAAGGTAGTGTTTTTTTTCAAGGTAGGGTGTTTTTTTTTTTTTTTTTTTTTTTTTTTTTTTTCAAGGTAGGGTGTTTTTTTTTTTTTTTTTTCAAGGTAGGGTTTTTTTTTCAAGGTAGGGTTTTTTTTTTTTTTTTCCAAGGTAGGGTGTTTTTTTTTTTTTTTTTTTTTTTTTTTTTGTCATTGGTTGGCAAGGCCATTCCATACAGCCATAAAATTTTATTTTATTATTTTACATTTTAGGAATAAAAAATGCATGTAAAAAATATTGAAAAAAAATTGTTTTGGAAAGGGTAAAAGTCAAGGTAGGTTGTGGTGGTCACCAGTTACCGTCGAGTCACCAGTGGCGGAATTCGACTTATTTTCGGGGTATAAGGAAAGTCGTGGTATCACACCAGATTATTTATTTTATTGTTTTTTTTTTTTTTTTAACATGATTTTTGCTTTATTTTTGTACATCATTTCATTACAATATTTTGAATAACAATAGTATAATAAATATATAAGTACTTAAAATGAATCAAATAAAGTAAGTATGAGTATGCACTTATACTATCACACTAAGGTACCTGGGGAACCAGGCACCTTGTTTTGTGATAGTATTAATTACGCTACGCTAGGCATTGCACGCACGGTGACCTGGGTTCGACCTGGGATGTATTATTATTCAACACTTTATTAGATATAAATGGACATATGTACTATGCAAATAATTATTTTAGCAATGAAAAAAATGGAAACAATATATACAATAAAAAATATATAAAAACATATGTCCTAACTAGAGGGCGGGGGGGTTATTGCCTATGGCAATCTCTTCCACCCAACCATGTATGTAATTTCAAGTGACCTGTAATTCATTTCTGCCTCAGGTGGACTTTGACAAGACCAAACACCTGAGCGAGAGCACGATTAGGAAGCGCGCCATTGAGAGGGAGAAGTTAGTGGCCAAGGAGAAAGAGAAGGAGGAGAAGAAACTGGCGGAGGCGGCGGAGGAGGAGAGGCGGAAGAGGGAGGAGGAGGAGGTGAAGCGGAAAGAGAAGGTAAAGTAAAAGATCCGTGGCGTAGTATTATCTATCTATCGTCTGTCCCGGTAGCTCAGTGGGTCAAAGCAACGTTAAATCCCCACCCCACTGCCCCAAAAAAAGGAAAAGCAACGTTTCATACTCCACTCTTGAAGATCAAATGAGACCATGTAGTTGAAAGCGAGGTTTCGGCTGGTATGCAGAGACGTGCTCTGTGAATCCAGAGATTCCAGAAGTCGTGGGTTCGAAACCCAGCCGGGACATGATAAGTTATCCTCCCATTTGGGATTTTTACCACATTTTAATATGTCTTGGGCTTACTGCTGGAATAATGGGACTTTAAAAGTCCTTATCGGGCAATATAAATAAGGCGATATTATTATTAGTAATATCTATCGATAAGGCAACAGACTTGTAACCTGGAGGTGAGTGGTTCAAGTCCTGGTTTCAGCATGGATTTAGTTTTAGTAAAGTGACTTTGAGTAGTTGTGATATCACGAAAGTGATTAACACAAATATGATAACTTTAACTTTTATTATTATCCATCTATCTTTTTTTTATGTTAAAGTGGCGTTTTTCAACTTTATAGTTATATACAATAGTCAACTTGACTTGGCACTTCTACCACTGTCTTTACAAGGAGGCTAATAATTGACAAGGGCCCCCAGAACCAAGCCAATGCTGGTCTACTCCCTGTTTATAGTCCCCCTGTACAATAATATCTCCTTATTTATACTGCCCGATTAAGACTATTAAATCTGATTATTGCAGCAGTAAGCATAAGACGTATTATTATGTGGTAAAAATCTCAAATGGAAATATAATTGTCATGTGACAGATTTTTTTCTATATATTTTTTTTTAAAAATTTCCATGTATTTATCTTTTAACAAATAAACTTCATCAACAAATAATGAGTGTATACCCACCTTCAAAAGATAAAAATCTTGTGCTGAAGGTGGGGAATAATATTACCCATGAGATATACGATATGATGTCTCCATTCACTTATTTCTCCTAGGTCGAAAAAAATCCTTGTTCGTCAACGCTGGCCTAAATATAATAATAATACTCTTTAGTGGAAGGTAACCACCAGGCGAGGTTAATGCTCAAAGCATTTTCTACCACCTAACCCTCAGAGTCTTGTTATTATGTGGTCACAAACTCAAATGAATGAGGAAAAAATCATGCACTGGGTGGGATTCGAACCAACGAATTCCTACGCTACCTGGATTACCAGACGCGCGTTAACCACTTGATAGTCTGGCTGGGGGACGTTAAACAGGGGGAGAAGACCAGTGTCTCGCTAGAGGACTATAAACAGAGAACAGACTAGCCCACCCTTACAAGCCAGGGTAGCTTGCAGTTTCCTGAGGGTTTAATGGCTTATAAAGAAAAGTTCAAGTCCTCATGATGGTTGATCGCACATAGAAATATGTGGTTCAGGACGAGCCAATTTTGAAATAAAGTTGGCTGGAGACCATCACTCCCCCCTTCCAGCTGTAGCCAAGCTGGCTACAACATTAACAACATTTTTTTTTTTTTTTTTTAAGCTTTATTAGGTAGAACAAAAATTATATACAGTAGAACACAATGAAATATAAAGAAAAACAAAAAGATTAAACAAATATACAAGAAGGAAAAAAAGAGAGAAATGTCCTACCTATAAAGGGCGGGGTTATTGCCTGTGGCAATCTCTTCCACCCAACCCTTTAACCACTTGACCATTTCTCCAGGAGTCCAAGTTGGAGCGACAACGCGAGAGAGAGGAGAAACGGAAGGAGAAGAAACTGCTCAAGCTCAACAAGAAGGAGGCGAAGAACATGAACAAGAAGATAGCGTGCGAGGAGTATCTGTATCTGGTGGCTCAGCGCAAACTGCAGACCATTCGACTTCTCAGCTATGTGTTTGATAAAATCAAGGTGAGACTCTTTGGCCCTTGTTCATAATCAGACCATAGCGTGTAGAATTAAGAAGTGTGGAAACCACCCCCCGCCGGCCTACATCGTGGCGTCCTCAGCGCTAGTATCGCAAAGGAGTCTCCTCTCCTCGTCCCTCACCCGTATCAAATGTAAACATAAATATATCAAATGTAAATATAAACATAAACTTCTTTGCGCTATGTGGCGTGTCCATGCAACTGGGGTTCGTTTCCACACTTCTTGATTCTACACGCTATGGTCGGACTTAAAAAAAAAAAGATGTTTCACAGCCTTCTTTATTTCGTAGCCATGAAGCCTCGAAAACTTGGTCATGACTTGAGCATTTGTTTTCCCATTTCAAACAATACGCAAAATCTAGACTTACTTAGCTTCACAGAGGTGTTACAAAAAATTAAATAGGCATTTTTGTAATACCTTTGTGGGGCTAAGTCTTGGATTGCGTACTGTCTTAGCTGGGGAAACCCGTCTTTTTATAGCTAATAAAGTTTTTAATAATAATAATAACTTGGGGAACCGAGAATTTTTGTGGGTCTGTTGGAATAATTTATTTTCTCTCATTTCGTGTTCCAGGACAGCAAAGAGTTGGAGTTAAAGCGGGAAAAGCGACTCGCGAAAATGAAACTCAAGGGCATTGAACTGAAGGTATTCTTTCTGATTTTGTTATCAGTCTGGCTGGGGGACTATAAACAGGGAGTAGACCAGCAGTCTGGCTGGGGGACTATAAACAGGGAGAAGACCAGCAGTCTGGCTGGGGGACTATAAACAGGGAGTAGACCAGCAGTCTGGCTGGGGGACTATAAACAGGGAGTAGACCAGCAGTCTGGCTGGGGGACTATAAACAGGGAGTAGACCAGCAGTCTGGCTGGGGGACTATAAACAGGAAGCAGACCAGCATTGGCTTGGTTCTGGGGGCCCTTGTCAATTAGTAGCCTCCTTGTAAAGACAGTGGTAGAAGTGCTGAGTCATTCCTCCACTGTCTGGCTACCATTGTCCACGATGACGCCACCCTATGATGATGATTTTGTTATCAGTCTCCTATGATCCACAAAGCACCTGTCTGGCTGTGGGACGTTAAACATTGAGAACACCAGTGTCTCGCTAGAGGACTCTAAACACAGAAAATGTACTAGACCAACCTAACAAGCCAGGCTAGCTTGGTTAAGTGGCAGAGAATGCCTAAGGCATTAACTTTGCCCTGGATTACAAGACAACTGTAAATTTAAAGTTCAATATTTTTTTCTTTATTTTATTTTGTAAAAATTGTTAAGTTCTTTTTCTCTGTTAATAATTTATTGTTGATTGTTTTGTGTATAAAAAAAAATGTTTTACACATTATTTTTTATAAATAAATAAAAAAGTTAAACTATAAACAGGGAGTAGGCCAGCATTGGCTTGGTTCTGGGGGCCCTTGTCAATTATTAGCCTCCTTGTAAACACAGTGGTAGAATTTCTGAGTCATTCCTCCACTGTCTGGCTACTATCGTTCACGATGACGCCACTCTATTATGATGATGACTCTTTTTATGTTGTTGTTGTTGTTGTAGCGGCGGACAAGAGCAGATCAATCGACGTCAAGTTGGAGGAAAGCTGCAACATTTTTGGGGTTATTCCACAGGTCTATTGTTGTGAGTGTCGTTGGATTCTGAGAGCAGCTAAATAAATGATGGACATCATGGGGTTCTGAATGGCATAGACTACATTCATTTTTCACGTTAGGGTCTAATCTGTTGAGGTAAATATTGAGCATCCTAGACCAGCCGGAGCGAAGTTGTGCTAGTTTACTTCGGGTGCTTCTTGGAAGATCCTTTTCTTCTGGTGCAATAGGTGGAGGTGGACAGCCTAGAACTTGATTAGGTTTGTATTGGGCTATTGCATCTTCTACAGTTCTAGTGTGTATTTCTTGAAGACATATTTTGTAGTGATCAGGATCAATGGTGGTTGATGGTAGGTACATTTCTATGTTGGGTTTTAGGAACTGGAGGGATTGACGTATACATCTTTTTGGTAACGGTTTATTGACTAGATTGAAATTAGGGTGATTTGGTAGGTGGCTAGATAAAAGGTATTGTTCCGCTAACATCAAGGTGTGAGTTTTGACAGGTAAGATTTGACTTTCAGTATGTAAATGGTCAATATTAGACATCAGGAGACAACCTATTGAGATCCGGATAGCAGCATTCTGACAGACTTGAATTCTCTTCCATTGTGTGTCACTGATGATAGGTGACCATATTGGGGCAGCATAGTTGACTAGGGGACGACTGATGGCTTTGAATGCTATTAGCATGGTTTCTTTTTCTTTACCCCAACTTGTGCCTGCCAGGGCCTTCAACATGTTGTTTCTGTTCTTGAGTTTATTAACAGTTTTAGTCACATGGGAGTTGAATGTTAAAAGTTGGTCAAAGGTCACGCCAAGAATTTTGGGGGTTTTGATGGTTGGGATGCGTTGTCCATTGATGTTAATGTCAAGGTCTTGATTGAGCTCCAGTGTCCAGGATGTAAAGAGAGTAGTACTGGACTTCTCAGATGAAAATTGAAGGTGGCGTTGTTGAAACCACTGATGAAGAGTGTCAAGATAGATGTTGATAGTACTGCAGAGTTCAGGGAGATTGTTTCCGGACGCAAGAATGGTGCAATCATCCGCATAGCTAATTAGTGATATCTCGGGTGGTGGAGGTGGAATCTTACTCAGATAAAGGTTGAAAAGGAGGGGGGAAAGGACACCTCCTTGCGGTACTCCTTGTTTAAGTTTCCTATATTTTGATTTTGTATTTCTAAACTCTACAAAAGTTTGTCGTCCATTTAGATAGTTTTGGAGCCAACGTTTGATTTGCCAAGGAATTGTGGTCTCTAGGATGTCCCCAAGAAGGGTGTTTAGGTTCACAGTGTCAAATGCTTTAGACAAATCTAATGCCACTAGAATAGTTCTTTTATGAGGTCTTTTATTTTTATGTCCCAGTCTGATTCAATACACTCCAAGTCGCAAACCAAGACATAACAGTCAGTCTCAACAGAAAGTATCCTAAATAAATATAAATGTTATTTCTTATTTTCCTTTTCCAGAAAAAAGACAAACTCGAAGACATAAAAAGACTCAAAGAGATCTCATTCAGGAATAAGCTGATCAAACGATTCAAGAAGAAAGGTGATCTCAAACTGGGTAGGTTTTGTCTTGGTGTGAAACACTCGTAAACATTGCGCAGTTCATAATAATCATTTTAATTACTTCCGAGAAATTTCTAATATTAGAAATCGGAAGTATTGTGTTCGTTTTTGTAAAAAAAAATATTTTTTTGCTCCGATTTCAATTTTTTTCATATTTCTGGACGTTTCATAACCTACTGAGTAAATTTGGTTTTGTGTCCGTCTGTCGGTCTGTCGGTCTGTCTGTCTGTCTGTCTGTTAAAACGATTCCTTGTAACGCGCAAATCTCGGAAACCACTCAACCGATTTTGATGAAATTTTGCACACATCTAGGAGACATTCTCTAGATGGTCCCATTTTAAATTCATCGAATTCGTACTAGCGGTTCTGGGTGAAAGAGACCATGCGCCTGACCACTAACTTTTTACTTAAACGCTTATATCTCGTGAACGGTACACCCGATTTTGATGAAATTTTGTAAGAATATGCATATTATTGTTTTACATAGGTAATTAATATTTATTATTTAATTAATTATAATTTGACTATGATATTTAAGAAAATCCGAAATTTTGGACAAAAAAGTAAAAAAATAAGGACCACGACTTGCCGATACAGAATTTTTTGTAGAATCTAGAATGTAGAAAAAACAATATTTTACCATATAAAACAAATTTGAAGAAAATCGGTTCACTAGTTTTGGAGATACAAGTAATTTTGTATAAAATCTCAAAATTGGCACGTGTTTACAATGTGAAACAATCACGAGGAAGTATTGTGTCCATAATTGGCAGTGTTTTTTTAATTATAATAAAATATTTGACCCGAAAAAATCATTTTATAAATAGACTACCAATGCATAGTGTAAAATGTTATCGTATTTTGTTTTGTAAAATTAATAAATCTCCGATTTATTGTTTCATTTTTGATTTTTTTTTCTCTCATAAAATAATATTATATTTCCGATTTTTTTTTCGCCACGTAATAGATAATCTCCGATTTTTGTTTCATTTTTGATTTTTTCTTTCTTTCATAAAATAATATTTTCGTTTTTTTTTCGCCACGTAATAGATAATCTCCGATTTTTGTTTCTTAATGTATTTTTTTTTCTCATAAAATAATATTATATTTTCGATTTTTTTTTCGCCACGTAATAGATAATCTCCGAATTTTGTTTCATTTTTAATTTTATTTCTCATAAAATAATACAGGGTGTCCCACCAAACTTGGACACCTCAAATTACTCGACCCCTGAAAGAGTTTTTGAAAAATAAAAAAATCTAGGGTACATGCGCTAATTATGCGGTTTCAGTTATAAATTTTTTTTTTATACAGGGTGGTTCAAAAGTCAGAAATTGAGGTGACAACTTTCGATTTTTAAATGGATCGACCTGAATTTTATTTGATAATTTTACTTCTAAATGATTCCTGAGTACTTTTTTAAACAAAATTATTACATACAGGGTGGTTTTTTTTCGACCAATTTTTTTTCTAAATGTTGAATAACTCAAGTTCGGTTAATTTTTTCGATAACAAGAATAGAATATGTTTGTGTAATGAATACACGCACTTTCAATTGGCATCAAAAAAAAATTATATAGGGTGGTTCACAAGTGAAATAATGACTTGATTTTTTTTAAAACTGAGTTTTTTTAATTTTTTATTTAGGATTGATAATTCTCGTCTAATTTTACACATTTTTCGTTAGTCATATCGAAAAACAAAACTAAAGTGTTGTACAGGGTGAGACATAATTTTTTTGTAACACCCTGTATATAGGCAGTCAAAGAGACGCTAAATTAAATATAAAGACTAAATATGCAAGAAAAATTTTGATTTTTAATTAAACTAAAAAGTTATGGTTTTTTAACTAATATTGTCGCATGGACGCAGCCTCCGTGGCGTAATGGTTGTGACTACTGCCCGTAGTCCAGAGTTCCCGAGTTCAACTCACGGCTGGGGCAGACTTTTCGAAGAAAATTCTGTTCCATCCAAACACGTGAGGCTGCCATTTCCGGCCCTACCCAGGCTGGGTGAGGTTAATGTGGGTAGCTGGTACGATTCCCAGCGAATGGAGGGTAAAACCCCCGTCCTAATCCAGGACGTTAAATCAAATAGAATCGTTGGCGTTAGGAAGGGCATCCAGCCGTAAAAAAATGTGCCAAAACCAAATCAACCTCAACCATGAGGTTGAACAACGTCGACCCTGCTTGAGCGGGATAGGACAGAGTAAAAGAAGATTGTCGCATGGACCACCCTGTAGATATTTTCTTAAAATATCATGTAGGTACTCTAAGTTGTATAAAATTCAACGAACACTTCGAATCATGTGGGAAAAACAAGTTAAAAACACGAATTTGAAGCCATTTTCAATTTGGTGTCCACACTGAATGATTTTAAAACTTGAAATAAAAAGTAGGTAGGTGTAGACACAAAATTGAGCATGGCTTTTTGAATTCATTTTTTTTCTTTCAGATTTGGACTTCTCGTTGAATTTTAGACAGTTTCGACTACCCATATGATGGTTTAAGAAAATATCTACAGGGTGGTCCATGCGACAATATTAGTTAAAACACCATAACTTTTTAGTTTCATTAAAAATCAAAGTTTTTCTTGCATATTTAGTCTTTATATTTAATTTTGCGTCTCTTTGACTGCCCATATACAGGGTGTTACAAAAAAATTATGTCTCACCCTGTACGACACTTTAGTTTTGTTTTTCGATATGACTAACGAAAAATGTGTAAAACTAGTCGAGAATTATTAATCCTAAATAAAAAATTTAAAAAACTCAGTTTTAAAAAAAATCAAGTCATTATTTCACTTGTGAACCACCCTGTATAAAAAATTTTGATGCCAATTGAAAGTGCGTGTATTCATTACACAAACATATTCTCTTCTTGTTATCGAAAAAATTAACTAAACTTGAGTTATTCAAGATTTAGAAAAAAAAAATTGGTCGAAAAAAAACCACCCTGTATGTAATATTTTTGTTTAAAAAAGTACTCAGGAATCATTTAGAAGTAAAATTATTAAATAAAATTTAGGTCGATCCATTTAAAAATCGAAAGTTGACACCTCAATTTCTGACTTTTGAACCACCCTGTATAAAAAAAAATTCATAACTGAAACCGCATAATTAGCACATGTACCCTAGATTTTTTTATTTTTCAAAAACTCTTTCAGGGGCCGAGTAATTTGAGGTGTCCAAGTTTGGTGGGACACCCTGTATATTTTCGCCACGTAATAAATTTTTTTTCGGACTTGTTCAGGTGGAAAGCAGACGGCACTGGACTCTGACGACAGTTCGGACGCTGATTCGGATAGTTCCGTGGGCTCGTCGAGCACCAAGCCGAAGACTGCCGAAGTGAAAGCCGAGAGTAGCGAGTTCCCGACGCCGCCCGATCACACGATGGAGTATCCACCCGGCCATTGGCGAGGTACGTCCTTGTTAGGGATGTGGTATCGAATGAAAAGTATCGATACCAGTACTCATGAGCAGTCTCGTATAAATGGTATCGTACTCATGAGTAGTATCAGACCAAAAGTATCGATACCAAAAGTACTCAGTTGGTATCAATACCCAATACCTAAAGTACTTGGTTGGCTTTAGGGATGCGGTAGAGACACTAGAATTTTTTTTTTAAGTGGGGTTTAACGTCGCTTTCAACTGCCATGGTCATATCACGACGGGGGTTTTACCCTCCATTCGCAGGAAACTCACAAACCTGCTACTCACATTGACCTCACCCAGCCCGAGTGGGGCCGGGAAAAGCTAGCGTCACGAGAATTAGAATTTAAATGGTCACCCATCCAAGTCTTAACCTCGCTGGATGTCGCTTAACTTCGGTGTTCTGAAGGGAACCGGTGTATTCAACATGCCATCGACGCTGGCTAGACACTAGAATACTTAGATTTATAGTATTAAATAGCAATAGAATCGGTCTAACTTGTCTTGTTTTAACTTGAACCTTAACTTAAACTTGAAAATTGAAAGAAAAAGAAATTGTGTTGATGCAATTCTTGCGATTTGCGACTTGAATAATAAAAAAACGCTAAAAAAGTATAGAATGTGAAGTATCGATGCCGGTATCGAGTAGTATCGGATGCCAAGTATTGATACTTGATTCGTATCCCTAATCCTAGTACCCACCCGGACATTGGCGAGGTAAGTCCTAGTCCTAGTACCCACCTGGACATTGGCGAGGTAAGTCCTAGTCCTAGTACCCACCCGGACATTGGCGAGGTAAGTCCTAGTACCCACCCGGACATTGGCGAGGTAAGTCCTAGTACCCACCCGGACATTGGCGAGGTAAGTCCTAGTACCCACCTGGACATTGGCGAGGTAAGTCCTAGTCCTAGTACCCACCCGGACATTGGCGAGGTAAGTCCTAGTACCCACCTGGACATTGGCGAGGTAAGTCCTAGTACCCACCTGGACATTGGCGAGGTAAGTCCTAGTACTAGTACCCACCTGGACATTGGCGAGGTAAGTCCTAGTACTAGTACCCACCTGGACATTGGCGAGGTAAGTCCTAGTACTAGTACCCACCTGGACATTGGCGAGGTAAGTCCTAGTACCCACCTGGACATTGGCGAGGTAAGTCCTAGTACTAGTACCCAGCTGGACATTGGCGAGGTAAGTCCTAGTACCCACCTGGACATTGGCGAGGTAAGTCCTAGTACCCACCTGGACATTGGCGAGGTAAGTCCTAGTACTAGTACCCAGCTGGACATTGGCGAGGTAAGTCCTAGTACCCACCTGGACATTGGCGAGGTAAGTCCTTGCTTGACGCGACGGTCTGGTTAGTTTTCGATTTAATTATTTATTTATTTTAATAACAATAATAATACTCTTTAGTGGAAGGTAACCACCAGGCGAGGTTAATGCTCAAAGCATTTTCTACCACCTAACCCTTAGAGTCTAATTATTATGTGATCACAAACTCAAATGAACGAGGAAAAATTTGTGCACTGGGTGGGATTCGAACCAATGGATCCCTACGCTACCTGGATTACCAGACTAACGCGTTAACCACTTGACTATCAGTTTAAGTATCTGACAGTTAAAAAATGTATAAATACTCTTCGCTTATGTACCTGAAATAGAGCTCTAATAACGGTGCAGTGTTTATTTATTTATTTATAGTAATGTATTAAACAAATATTTTGTTCAATTTACAATAGGGCTTGTTTGCCTAACTAGCCTAGCTAATACATCAAACTGAATTTTCGAACCTAGTATTTTGAATTTTTGTCTAACTTAATTTAGAGTTTAAAAATAAATATTGTCTACCAATGTAAAAGATGAGGTTAGCTATTATTTTTTATTTTTTTATATATTGTATTTTGTATTTTCGTTTGTAATTATTTGTATTGTATATGTCCTATTATCTAATAAAGTGTAAATAAATAAATAAAATAAATAAATATTTGAATGAGGTATGATGATAAGTTTCAAAAAAAAATATATAGATATTTTTGGCCTCTCAACCAAATCTCAACAACCGACCTCTCAACCAAAGGTTACAAGTCCGCCGCCTTATCAATCAATAAGGTTCGGTGGAAGAGAAAGCCAGAGGCTTTAACCTCGCCCCTTGGTTCACTACATATTATATTGTGTTCTTTTTTTTCATGTTATATTTTGTTGAATGTATCATGTAGTTGACCAATAAAGCGTTAAATAATAATAATAATCAAGCTTCTGAGGTCGGTTTTTGATCGAGAGTGGTGATAATGTAAGAATTTCTATTTCACAGGAGGGCGTGGCCACTACAGGGGCGGCAACCACTTCTACAACAACAACAACAATCCTTGGTTCCACAACCATCGCGGCGGGTTCTACAACAACAACAGGGGCAGAGGAAGAGGGGGCGGGTTTTCCCCCTCACACGGAGGACGGGAGTTCGACACCTGCCACTGGCGAAGGTTTGTTCATGATTTTACTTCCGAGATTTTTTTTTTTTTTTAAAGTACAAAAAAGATGAGTGTTTCACAGCCTTTTTTATTTCGTAGCGATGTGACATCGCGAAAGTGATTAACACATGTATGAAAACTTTTTTTTTATGTACCAATCTTCTGCTTCCAATGTGCCATTTCCTAAACTCGCTTGGGCTCAGAATAGACCATGTTAATCACTTTTCTCTCCCTCGCAGGTGCCACCGGCGAGACGCCCGAGGACGGATCGACCGCCGGCGGCGGCGGCGGCGGGTTGCCCGGGGCAGCTTCTATCAGCGCCGCCCACGCGGTGCCAGGGGCGGCTGGGTGCCACGCTACCCCATGCGGGGGGGCGGCCCGGGCGGGCTCCCGGGGGCGCCCTTCTTCCCGCCCTTCCCCCATCCGTTCTTCCCCTTCGACCTGAACGACTACTACAAGTATTTCTCGCGCTTCAAGGACGGACACGACGATCGGGATAGGAGTCGCAGCCGATCCAGGTATCTTATTATTTTTATTTTTAATAAGTTTTTTTTTTTTTGATTTAACGTCGCTTTCAACTACATGGTCATATCACGACGGGGGTGTTACCCTCCATTCGCAGGAAACTCACAAACCTGCTACCCACATTAACCTCACCCAGCCTGGGTTGGGCCGGAATGCCAGCATCACGAAGTCTTCACCTCGCTGGACGTTGCTTAACTTCGGTGATCTAACGAGAACCGGTGCATTCAACGCGCCATCGACGCTGGCTTTTAATGAGTTAATACTAAGTATGCATTTTACTTGTTAGTTTTAGTGCAATTTGATAGTTAGTGTAAGTTTATTTAAGTTAATATTAATTATTATATTTTTTAATGCCTATTAGTTAGGGTAAATATTGTAATTTAGTTAGTACAGGGTCCGCCCGTTTGTGATTTAAATAAATAAAATAATAATAACTCTCTTTAGTGGAAGGTAACCACTAGGCGAGGTTAATGCTCAAAGCATTTTCTACCACCTAACCCTCAGAGTCTCATTATTATGTGGTCACAAACTCAAATTAATGAAGAAAAATTCATGCACTGGGTGGGATTCGAACCAACGGATCCCTACGCTACCTGGATTACCAGACTAGCGCCTTAACCACTTGACTACCAGTGCACGGGTTAACGGGAGTTACCCAATTTTACAATGTGACCCTCGTCTGAATACTAATAAGGGTTGGGTGGAAGAGATTGCAACAGGCAATAACCCCACCCTTTAGGTAGGAAATTAGTGTTATTTTCTTTTTTTACTTATTTATTTTGTCATTTGTTTGTTTTTTCTTAATTTTGTACTGTTAACATTGTACTTTGTCCTCCTAATAAAGCATAATATAATAATAATATAAAAAGAATTTCAAAGGAAAAATACAAATAAAGAAGTTAAATAAAATGACATGAAACGTTGGTACATATTAGTTAAAATTATTAGGTGTTTTAAAATAAATGAAAATGTTAATCAATGTCAAGTAGATGTCAGATTTTATAACATGAAAAATGTCATTGATTTTTTTTTTTTTTTTTTTTTCATCTTTTTTTTAAAGATGAGTGTTTCACAGCCTTTTTTATTTCGTAGCCATGAAACAGGAGCTACTGTAGACGCTTGTGGTCTGTGTTGTAGCCTGCCCGTCCCGTAGTATGCCTCCCCTCTGATGGGCGAGAAGTGACACAATACTTCCCATTTAGGTGCTGGGTCAACACGAGCGCACCGGAAGGTATCCCTTACAAACAATTGTAACCAAATTATCTATTTATTTTACGAATAAAATAATATATTTTTTTTTATCAAGATTAAAAAAAAAAAAAAAAAAACATCATGCATGAAAAAATTCAACGATATGTCCCAACAACCCGATCTCTTTAAATGAATACATGTGTGAATGAATGAGTGAATAAATGAGCATACCAGTTATTGCTTGATTGTTATAACATATAACTTTCAAGTGTAGGTATTTGAAGTAAAAAAAATAAATAATAATAATATATTCATTTTCCCTCCTCACAGGTCACGGAAGCGGTCACGAAGGTCGCGCAGTTATTCCAGATCTCGCTCCTACTCGAGTAGGTCACGCTCCTACTCAAGTAGGTCACGATCCTACTCGAGTAGGTCAAGGTCCAGAAGTAGACGGTCTCGCACCCGGAGTAGATCTCGGTCCAGGTAAGTTCCTCCAGAGCTTCTAGAGAATGAGAGATTGTTATAGGCAATAATAACTCCGCCCTTTAGTTAGGACATCTGTATATATTTTATTGATTGATTTTATTTATTTGTATTATTATTTTACAATTTTATACATATATATTTTATTCATGTTATCTATTTTGCTCATGAAAAAATATAAATAGTATCAAACTTTATTTACTATTTTACAATTTATAGGTACAATAAAATGGTATAATCGTCTAATTTAACTTTTTTATAGTATAGTTTTTTTCCTTCTAATAAAGAGTTAAATAATAATAATAGAAAGAGAGAGAATGAGACAAGGAATTTTATTTTCTTCAAATACACCCTCATAACATGGGGGTGTTCTCCACCCTCAGTCAGAACCACATTCTTATCTATAAATATAAAATACACTGCCAATTATGGACACAATACCTCCTCGTGACTTGGCAATAAAAATACTTGGCAATGAAAATTTATTGACTTCCCTTTATTTAGCAATTAAATATACATTCTTGTATGTGTGCATACTGTGCATAGGTGCGGAAGAGAATGCCTTTCTTCCGTACCACCCTTCTAACCACTTGTATCTCAACCGATTCGCCTCAAATATAGTTTTTCTATATTCTCAATTCCACAAACAAACAAAAAATTGTTGCTCTTTTCTCCCTCAGATCCTCTCAGTCCAGAAGTAGATCGAGAACTAGGAGGTCACGCACGCGCAGCTACAGCAGAGATCGAAGCAGCAAAGATCGAAATAGAAGCAGCAAAGATCGAGACCGAAGCAAAGATCGAAATCGAAGCAGCAAAGATCGGGATCGAAGCAGCAAAGATCGAGATCGAAGCAGCAAAGATCGAAATCGAAGCAGCAAAGATCGAGATCGAAGCAGCAAAGATCGAGATCGAAGCAAAGATCGGGATCGAAGCAGCAAAGATCGAAACGGCACCGACGATGCGAAGAACAAAGATGGCGGCGGCGAGAAGAAATCGAAGAAGAAGAGCAAGAAACAGAAGAAGAGCAAGAAGAAGAAGAAAGAGAGAGAGGAGGAGAAGAAGAAGGGGGGAGAGGAGGGGAAGAAGAAGGACGGGGAGGAGGAGGAGGGAAAGAAGGAGAAAGAGGAGGGAGAGGGGAAGGAGGAGAGAGAGGAAGAGGGCGGGAACATTCTGGAGGAGTGCAAGAAGTTGTACGATGACGAGGAGGAGTTGACGTTTGAGAGCATCATGAATGCTTGAGTCGAGTATTTTTCTAGGTGGCTGATTTCACATAAATTGTTGTTGTTGTTGAAACCAGCCTGGCTTCAGATGGGGGGATGTGATGGTCTCCAGGCAACTGAAGTGGAACGCGTCCTAAACCACACATTTTGATATGTTGTTGAAATCAGCTTGGCTTCAGTTGGGGGAATGTGATGGAAGTGGAAAAGTTGGCTCGTACTAAACCACACATTTCGATGTGCGATTTACCCCATGCAGGAATACTTGCCAACGTATATTTTCAACATAAAAACCTTGTTTATAATATCAGTGTGCACTGTGCACTCGGGCGGGGGGAGTTTGATTTGAGTAGCTATTTTGTGAGGTTCCAGCGAATGGAGGGTAAAACCCCCGTCATGACATGACCATGCAGTTGGAAGCGACGTTAAACTAAAAAAATCGTAATATTACAATTATTCAAACTCACTTTACTAAAAAATTACTTGGACAGTTATAAGCCCGTTGCCTTATCGATCAAGCTACTGAGGTCGGTTTTATTTTCGCTTCTCAGTCTAAGATCAAAGTGTAGTATCAGTTCTTATCATCTTAATTTCTATTTACGTAAAGTGAATTTAAACACTTATTTCTCTCTAAATTATGGCTCCCTTGTATATATTTTTATGAATTTACAATAATGACTTTCGTGAACAGGAGGAATATGTGTTTACTGTACATAATGTTGTTTGTTTTTAATTTAGGAAGTGTCCACAGCGACCAAACCAGTTAGTACTGGTTTGAAAAAGAGAAATTTTTGAGTCCCCTAAAGGTTTGGGCTTTATCATAATTATTAGAAGACACATTTAAGAGGATATCTTGCTGGTTTATCTTTCATAAAGAATATATTATTGATTTTTTTAGGAAAAAAACATAGGTTTCTCTTTTTTTCTCTACCTTCTTTCAGGTCTCATTGCAATAGGTGATCGTTCTGCGGAGGCAAGGTGATAATTGTGCGCTACTCCACACTCGGTCATAGTGACAACACTCTGTCATATTAATGTTTATTCTGACATTTTTCTTTTTTTTTTAGTTTATTTGTTTATTTGATTATTTTCTTTACAAAGAAACATTTATACCAGTGTACTTCTCCTAAGCTTTAAAGGGCTTCTGAGAGATCAAAAAATCATTCTATCAAAAAACTCGACCAAGGTGTGAAGAACACCCTGTATATAAAGAAAGAGACATACACATGTAGACGTACTTTCTCGTCACTTGCAAAACATTCGAAAACCTGGATATAAGAGAACTCGGAAGACATGACTTTTTTCTCTTTTAAAGAGGTTGTTTTCTCTTACAGAAGTAAATTTGACCTGAAAATTATTTTCTTAAAACCATCAGGTTTGAGTGTATTTGAATCTTACAAATTCAAGACATAGATCCCAATGGGTGCAATGTATATTAATTTTGTTTCGCGTAGTTTTGCAACGTTTCATTCTCCACTCTTCCTTTAGAATCTAGAGTGCGCGATTAGCTCAGTGGTTAAGCACTCGCTTGCCATGCGGAAGGTCCGGGGTTTGAACCCCCGCGCCGACAAAAATTTGTATTCTTAATTTGTTTACATTTGTTTGTAACGGATATATACCTTCCAGTGCGCTCGTGTTGATCCAACACCTAAATGGGAAGTATTGTGTCACTTGTCGCACAGAAGGGAGGCATACTACGGGATGGGCAGGCTACAACACAGACCACAAGCTCCTGTTTCATGGCTACGAAATGAAAAGGTTGTTAAACACTCATCTTTTTTTTTAATCGATTGAGATCGAATTCCAGTTGATTCATCTTTTTTTTTTAATCGATTGAGATCGAATTCCAGTTGATTCAGATAATTCCGACACAAAATGTTTCGGAACAAAATGTTGCACTCGGTGGGATTTCGGCTTGAAGATAATATTGACGCTCATGTATGGGCAAATTATTGCTTCTTCTTGTAAATTAAGGACATTAATATTGGCTTGACTGGCAGGTGCATCTTGGCCCGGCCATTAGAGTACCGCCCAGGGCGAATGTTGCGCCTACCATGTCCATGCGTGAATCCGGAACTGTTTTTTTTTTTTTTGTTTCCTAGGTAGTGAACTGATATTTAATGGGATACTTTCATCCCGCGTCTAAAATAAACTATGGCACCTATCTCTTCTTGAGATTTTATCCACGTTTTGAATTAATCCGGGACTGGATGAGGAATGCGGCTTAAGACTCTCGTCCCTTCACCGATTGTTTGTTGTTTTATTAGGGGTGGTATTCAGAGTCCTCATTGTTGGGATGCCTGGGTCATTTGTCCCTTCAGCTGATTTTGTTATGCAGAGACGTTTGCTTAAAGCGTCTGTGCGCATGTGCATGCATTCAGATGTTTCTTCAATAAATAATTGTCAAGGTCGAAGTATTCCCTATAGCAAGCTCGGGACCACCCTACAGTGAACCCTATAGGGATTACAAATTCGTCTCTGCATACCAGCAGGTTTTAACGTCGTTTTTCAACTGCATGGTTGTGTACGCGACGGGGGTTCTTCTTTCCATTCGCAAGAAACTCACAAACCTGCTATCTAGATTCACCTCACCCACCCTGGGTTGGGCCGGAATGCCAGCATCACGAAGTCTTGACCTCGCTGAACGTTGTTATCTTTAGTGATAGTACGAGAAAAGGTGCATTCAACGCGCGACATCTACGCTGGCACACTCACCGGTGTGAACGGTTATTTATCAAACCTCTTCGCTGACGTCATACTTCTGGCGATTCTTTTCAAAATTCAAATCATTCAAATGCAAATCGCAAAATTTCAGTAAAACAAATTTGTACCTATTTAAATTTTAATAAAATTTCGGTAATTCCAAAAAAGAACATAATGTAATGACTATTATATTATTTTTAACAAAGTAATACCTACTATTTCATCAGATTACCTATTTTACAGTTGGTTTAAAACCAACCCGGTTTAAACTTGATGTTTGGACCTAGCACAAGACCAATTCAATTGCACCTGTTCTTATTGCCAAAAGTACATGCATTAGAGAGGATTATCTATACGTCTAAAAATAGGAGCTGATGGTGAGTATAAAATTTGTATATTTCAAACCGAAAAATTATATATTTCTATGGCTGTTATTTTTTACAGTGTGGTAATACAACCTGTAATGCCTGTATACAGCATACATTGTCCCTGTTACCCTTTGTTTGAAGTGTTTGTAAATAAAGTAGTGATGGGAAAGGTGAGCCATATAAAAAGATTGAACCACTTGGTTCAAGCCATTTCAAAGTTTTGAACCAATGATCTGATCCATTAAGGACTGCAAATCTTTTCCATTTTATGATGAAATTATACAATTGGCTTGTGTTCCTATGTGACCTATTGAACCTGCGTGTTTAATATAATTACAGAATAGCTCAAATTCACTCTTAGGAAAGATAAATGGCTCGAAACTTGAAATATGAAGACAAACCTTATTGAAACAAACAAAACAGATCAGTCTCAAACTCACACAAGAAGAACAGTAAGAGCTACAACTTTGGAACTTGAAATTCGGTATGAAACATGATTTTATATACCACACAAACCATGGAACATTAGGTTAAAATTGGTTGTACTCTTCTGCCACAACTTTTTTTTCCAAGAACTTTATTATATTTTATTTAAACATTCATATCCTTCATTTAATATTTAATAGTTACTGCAATCCAATGTAATTTTCAGTATGTGGTGTATTGCAGCATTAAATACATAAAGTTAAATATACAAAAAAAGTTAGAGAACAACATTTCCTAAGAATAAAATAATGATAGGGCTTTACTCTGATCATTTTTTTGATATCTTGAACTTTATGGAACCTGGCCCCAATCCACCTGTTATTTGAAGGGTCCCACTTGGACTAACTATTTTTTTTATATATCTTGGATGGGGGTTGTGAAATATCAAAACCAATGATTGATAAAACTGGAGACCTAAGATCTAAGAGCTATTTAACAGAGAAAATAAGTTTGGCGATTCAGAGGGGTAATGCTGCCAGTGTGTTGTCAGCATTGCCTTCTGAAGAAATGAATGCATTGTTTTATTTATAAAATGAAAAGAAATAAAAGTTTATAGTTAATTAAAATAAAAAAAAAAATCCAGAGAACAGATTTAAATTTTTTGAGGAGCTGATTACAAATTTGACATTGCTTTTTAGCAAACTGTTACTGTTGAGTTACCAGAGGGGGAATTTGACTTTTTTTTTAGTGATAAGGAAAGTTGAGTGGTGTCCCACTAGTTTATTTTCTTTTTTTATCAAGTATCTAATCCAGCTTATTTTTGTATAAATTCATAAAACTCTTAAATTTTTTTCAGTTTTTGCAATTCAGACTCTTATTTATATTCACAGGTGCTCTTCTTGCATAACCATGGAGAACAGCTCATCAGACAGTTTAGATGCATTGTCCGTGTCTGTGTATGGTAAAGGTGTGACTACCAATGACTTGACAACTGATTCACAAGGAACATATTGTGAACTTGGGGAGCAGTCACAGCAGCTATCACAAGACATGTTCCTTGGCTCTCAAGACAGCCACCCTTCTTCTATTTCTGTTCTTGAAAATTCAAATGCAATTCTAAAAAGGTGAGGATAAAGTTTGTATATGTACAGTTGTACACTGTACTTTTTATATTATTATTATACATATCAATTCACAGAATGATTGGGAGGACACTTGATGTTTTCTATTTGACTCTATGTACAATTTTTTAATACAGGCAATATTTGACTTTAATTTTAAATTTGATATTATAAGTTGTTTTTGAGAAACCTAGGTCTGGGTGAGACTTTATGGATGCCCTGTATAAAGATAACAGCCTTTTTTATTTTGTAGCCATGCGACTCTTGTGGCCTGTGTTGTAGCTTGCCAATCCTGTACTATACATCTCCTTATAGGTGAGAAGTGACACAATATTTCCCAATTGTGACTATGAAATTTTGTTGACTCTTTGATTTGAGCGGAATACCTTCTGCAAAATGGGCTAGAAATTTACTACTGAGTTAATTATACACTCGTGCTGATATTTTTTGTGTCTACTTTCAGTTCTAGACAGTCAGGAGCCGACTTTTCCACCATTACAACCTCCTCCACTCCATTTGCCAAGAGGAAGAGATGCACCGTGATGATAGAAGACGGACCATTCAGTCCAGATGGTGACTCAGACACTCAGAGAAGAATGAAAATCAAGTGTTCATCAGGTAATTTTTATTGTTGTTTAATATTTTTTGTCATATTTTTTTTTTTTTAACAACACAAATAATAAATGTGTATTCTTTGTGTTACTTTATTATATCACAATTTTAGTGGATATAGCAATGAATTATATTTTTTTTCTGTTTCTTTGTATCATTTGACAATAATTATGCCAAAAAACAGCTATTCATTTTTACTCACATTGTATGAGTGGTTCCACAACATCCAAAGTACAGAGATGAAAAATGCACACTAGGTCGTTGTGTACTACACCACGTGTTCACTCAAACTTGATTTACTCAACATGGGACTCAAACAACCGACCTCTGATTACAATTCAGCCACCTAATCAATTAAGCTACTGTGGTTGGTAACTATAGTAAATTATGTTTTTCATCAGGCATGGCTTCTGGGAAAATGTTTTGGGGGTGCTGTCACATAAACTGGACTAAAATGGAATTTGTTGAGTTGCTCTGTCAGTTTAAGTTTGTTAACCATGCCAATCATAATAATTATGCATTAATTATTCTAGAAATGTGTGATGATTTATACTGTGTACGAGCTAGGAATTGAGAAAATCATTTGTTTTTTGTCTGGGGATGCTGCAGATCCGCAGGTCCTTATTATTATTATAGTATGCTTTTTTAGGGAGAACAAAAATATATAGGTACAGTAAAATACAATGAAAATATTAAAGAAAATTATTTAGATTGAGCAAAGAAACAAGAACAAAAAAGAGAAAGAAGCTAAAGTCCTTCCTAAAAGGCGGGGTTATTGCCTGTGGCAATCTCTTCCACCCAACCCTTAGCAGTGGCGGCTCCTGACTTCAAGACTAGGTGAAGACAAATTATACCCAGAAGTATTGAAAAAATAAAATTATTAATTTATCAGATCTTAGTTCTTATGGTCTCATAAACACAGCCCATTGTAAGTTATGGCTGTTTCCCTGCAAAGCATGATTTTCTCTCATACCAGTTTTGCATCATATAAGTTTTTATAGGTACTTTTTTTGGAGAACACTTGGTACTTAATAAATAAACAAGGCCAGCAGAACAATTTGTCAACACTTGAGCTGGTACACAGCCATTCATTTTTCATAAGCCATTCAGGCTTGAACTGTATGGCTGTGGGGCAGGCATTTGCTTTACTTTTTTAGTGGTGGTTAGAAATTGGACATCCAGTAATCATAATATCTTTCATATCCTCATTACTTCTTAATCTGAATGGGGTTACTTTTAATTTTTGAACCCATGATTTTGTGGGAATCTCATTGTTTCTTTGAAATGTTGTTATTAATTATTCATCTTAATAAAAAATATTTATTCATCTTAATAAAAATTATTAACTAAAAGTTGGTAAAAAGGAATTAAAATAAAAATATTAGGATTATACCTCAGTAGATAGGTAGGTACAACATTTTAAAGAGGGGTTAGAACTGGGAAGGAAAGAAAGTTAGTTGAAGACTAAAAATTACAATCCAAAACTGGAAGAAAATCCACCACCAGATTACAAAATAAATCTAAGAAAACATACTTACTACAAATATAAAATCAGCTTAAATTTGTGTTACCATTGATGTTTAAATGACTATTTATGAAAAACACAGATATTGCCTTATAATTTTAAGTACTTCACTGGAAGCTGTGTGCTTAGCTACCTGCATAATTATAATGTTATTTCTGACACTGAAAGAAGTACATAGCTACTTCATATTCAACTTATTATGAAAAGCACAGGTCAGATCAGGTAGGAATAATGTTTCTATCCTGTATCAAATACTGGGAAATAACTTTATTAACTAGTTACACCAATTAAAAGTCACTTAATTACCGTTGAGAAGATTTGAAAATAATCTAATAAAATTTGAAAAGTGCACACCAAGTTTTGTTTACATTCTAAAGATAAGAGATACAATGTTGCCAAGTTAATTTCATAGCTAAATTTCTACAAACTTCAAGAGCTATATTTTAAATTTAAAGAAATCCCTCAAATCATGTAAGGCAGGTCGTACACTGAAGAAACGCGTTTCATGAAACGCATTTCATGCAACGAATTTCCCGAAACGGATTTCACTAGACCGCGCACATTGGTGAAACTTTTTTAGTTCAGTTTCGTTCGTCATGTCATCCGATGAAGATGATATTGTCTACCTACATGAAAAATAAATAAATAAGAAACCTTTGAAAAATACTAACCTCTACTGTTCACTTCTTGCGCCACCATCTCCCATTTACATTGGACAAAATCCCTGTTAGAATATTCTTTCAACTTCTAATTATATAGGCAGGGATACTTTTCTACAGTCTCTACCAGATTCACTTGAAAGTCCATTTTTTGTGAGTAGAAAAAAAACACTGCCAATTGTGGACACAATAGGTACTTCCTCGTGATTTGAACCGATTTTCTTGAAATTTATTTTATATGGTAGAATATCGTTTTTTCTACATTCTAAATTCTACAAAAAATTCTGTATCGGCAAATTGTGGTCTTTATTTTTTTACTTTTTTGTCCAAAATTTCGGATTTTCTTAAATATCAGAGTCAAATGATAGTTAATTAAAAAATAAATATAAACAGCCAATGTAAAATGATAATATGCATATACATACAAAATTTCATCAAAATCGGGTGTACCGTTCACGAGATAGAAGAGTTTAAGTAAAAAGTTAGTAGTCAGGCGCATGGTCTCTTTCACCCAGAACCGCTTGTACGAATTCGATGAATTTAAAATGGGACCATCTACAGAATGTCTCCTAGATGTGTGCAAAATTTCACCAAAATCCGTCGAGTAGTTACCGAGATTTGAGCGTTACAAGGAATCGTTTTAACAGACCGACGGACCGACAGATGGACACAAAACCAAATTTGCTCAAGAGGTTATGAAACGTCCAGAAATATGAAAAAAATTGAAATCGGAGCCAAAAAATATTTTTTTTTTACCAAAACGCACTCAATACTTCCGATTTCTAATATTAGAAATTTCTCGGAAGTAAAACAACTAAATAATAATAACCTCTACGGTCTATTAAATACTGATTAATTAATTTATCACCGAGAAATCACACGAAACTGAATCACACGAAACCAAATATTTCGGTTTCAACGAAACTTGTTTCATGCATTTCTAGAAACTGTAGTTTCTTGTAACCCAGTGTACGCGCCTCTGTGTATTTCAATCTATCGGTTTTGTGAAATCCAAATTTCACGTTTCAAGAAATGCGTTTCGTGAAACGCGTTTCTTCAGTGTACGACCCGCCTAAGACGTATATTTATTTAAAAAATAATACTACACCGCCTGAACAGAATTTTCTCTTGAGAATTTCATTTCAACACGTCTAATTTCATGATTTTTTTTTAAAGTGGTTCCATAGTCAGGATCTTAAACAGGACCACCATTGTCCCTATTTAAAAACTTCTTGGAACAACTAGATACCAGATTATCTTATTTGGCTCAATTTCGGTACCTACATTAAATAATTATTTCCGAGATTTGACTTCAATCGAGATGTCCTTTTTAAGACTATAGTTGACAAGATACATAAGTAGTTAAAATTTATTGGTATCGGCTATCGTTTAGGAACTATGTACAAAACTAGAACCCAAAAAATGAGAAATAATATCCAAAATTCCTGACATAAAATCCTGCTTTCCTAACGCCTACGTTATTATTATTATTTTTTTAATATTACAAGATTGTGCTAGATATGGGAGGCTAAATCATTGACTGGTTCCCTAGGTCTGGCATAATGCTACTGGCAACAATGTTAATATCAAAAACACATGACATCGCACATGGTGGCTTCGTGACATTTCGTATGAGGTCGTGTAGATAATGTAAACTGAATACAACTGAAGACTGTCCTCAGTAGCATATTACATAGATATAGTTCTTGCCTAATATTTCATGATACCTACTTGGAAATACTCAACTCTGATTGGTTGATTCAAGGACAACTGAAGACAATTTCGAATTGTCTTCACATTTGGTGTTCTCCTTGGAAAGTAACATGAAATGTTAAGCAGCATTGATCTATTTTACACAAAGCTTACTCTTTTTTTTTTTTTTTTTTTTTTTTTTTCTTTGAGTTGGATCAATTGTGCCATGTTCAAGGGATTATGAGTAGTGTTTTCACTGTTCAAAATTAGGTGAAAATGTCTTCAGTGTCTTCACCCGACGAGCCGCCACTGACCCTTAGGTGGAAGAAAAGAGTTAGCAACGGCCAACCTGGTTTTTTATAATTATTATAAAAAAATTGTTCTTAGACAAGAGCCCCCAAGGCTTGCACATAGACGCCAGTGGTGTGGGAGCCCCAGAAGTGAACAACACCAGTGGCGGATCTCGGAAGAACAACACGATTCTGATCAGCAGCATAAGCGGGGAAAATTCTCAGCTCAACTTCTCGCAGTTGGACACCCAGCTGAAGGAACTGACGGATGTGGATGACATGGCCGCCACTAATGGAGAGGGCGCAGACGAGTCGGTGCCACTTGTGCTCTCTGGCAAAAGCTGTGAGTATTTGATAATAATAATAACACTCTTTAATGGAAAGTAGCCACCAGGTGAGGTTAATGCTCAAAGCAAGATTTAATGTATAATTTTATACATCGAGCATTAGTATTAATTTAACCATTGAGATATTCATTTTTAATTAAAACAATTGAATTTCATGTTTTGAATATGATGTTAAACAAAGAGCGGATAACTGAGACATGGCTTGAGGCTTGAGGTGGGGCGGAAATTCCCCCCCCCCCTTGAGGACCTCGCCCGCCCCTGACTTAACCTCAACACACACCACTGATTCAAAACATGATGAGAATGAATACTGCCCTGTATAGTGCACACTTGCACAGTATAAACCTGCTACCCGCCCAACACAAAAGGGTTGGGTGGAAGAGATTGCCACAGGCAATAACCCCGCCCTTTAGGTAGGACATTTCTCTTTTTTTTTCGTTCTTGTATAATATATGTTTAATCTTTTTGTTTTTCTTTATATTTTATTGTGTTCTACTGTATATATTTTTTGTTCTATCTAATAAAGCTTAAAAAAAAAAAAAAAAAAAAAAAAAAAAATATTCTCAAAAAATTCTTCTGCGCGGTACTATACAAAATTCCTCGTTTGGGATTTTCTTTGATTTTATTAAACATAAAAAACATTATTACGAACATCATCATTAGGATGACAACCCAAAACGCTTGCAGCATTGCCTCGTTGAACTGCTAGGCTTATTTGTTGCAGCAAATAATTTCCCGATCTTGGGTCTCCAGTCTTTTTACAATCGATCTTTTCAATTATTCTAGCCATTGTTTAGCTTCTTTACCCATCGGCCCCATTGTTTCAATAGCAAAAGTTTCAAAATGTAATTCTGTCGTTCAAAATGTAATGCAGATATTTTCTATGTTTATTTACACATGCTCTCTCTGCGGCTGCTCCTTTGGGATTAAGTTTGGGCCTCATCTTCTTACTGTTCAATTCTAGTTAGGGTATTCATTTTTATTATTATTAGTCTTTTAATTTAATATTATTATAGTTTTATATGTAGTTATGTTCGGGGTTAAGTGGCAGAGAATGCCTAAGGCATTAACTTCGCCCCGGATTACAAAACACTTGTGATTAAAAATTAATATTGATCTTTTTTTTATTTTTTGTACATTCTTCTAAGTTTTTTTTTTAATTTTATTGTTATTCATTTTTTGTTGATGATTGTTTTGTAAAATAAATAAATAAAATAAATATGTTCGCGATCATTGGTGAATTAAAAAAATCTCATTCAATTCTGTGGTCCCCAGTGAGTTCGAGCAACGGGTTGAACCACACCGTAGAGTTGCACAATCTGACCAGCAACTCTTACAACTCCCATCAGATTCGCAACCCAACCCCGAGTGAGAAGTGGGCGAACAGGAAAACGGTGAGTGGCTTTTTGCTATCCCAGGGGTGTCATCGTGGCCGAGCAGTAGGCTCTCACGCTCGGGGACCTGGGTTCAAATCTCAGCGGAATCTTTTTTATTTTTTACACTTTATTAATAGGACATATTATATTATACAACACAAATAATTACAAATTAAAATACAACATAATAGAAGAAGAAAAAAAAAAAATATATACATAATACAGGGTGATCGAAACCACCCAGCCACTATCTTTTTCTCGAGAACGGTTTGAGTTAGGATCTTGAAACAAAAAATTAGTCCCCAATATGGAGTCTGAAGTTTCATGGGAAAATATTTTGAACCTCCGCCCACCGCCCCTAAGGGCGTTTTCAGGGGGGCACATGTCCGTTTCTCCCGAATTTTAAATGGAATGCATATTTTTTTATTTTACATTCAAAACATGCAAAGCAAGTTAGTAACACTAGTAAAAAGAAAAAAAATATTCCTTGGTTCGAGTCCCGAAAAAACACGGCTTTTAGAAGAAAATAGACCCAGGTTCCGGAAGTCATTACGGGCACCCGGTAAACGTTGTAAAAAAAAAACAAAAATGTCAAAAAATAGGTAAAGTTCTCCTCTTTAATTAAATGTACTTACTTTTATTCTTCAAGTAAGTCATAGGTCCTTAAATTGGTCATAAACTTTTTTCAGGTTCAAAAGACCAAAAGTCCAGAAATTTAAATTCGACCCCCTATTTTTTTTTCTTCAACATAAAAGTAGAAAATAAGTAGCATACAATGCAAAAAAAATTAACTCTCTGCGATTTTTTTTCTGAAAATGGCAGACGAATAACCTCTGAAAAGCGTTCATTTCCGTGCGCGTGTGTCATGACACGAGTCCGTGCCTGAAGTTTGTATGTACGATGTAGATAACTCACCTCTACAGATGTTCAAAAACACCACCCTCTGCTGCAATACATTTCCTGAGTCTGCCAGGATAGGTGGCATGAACTCAGTGGTTAAGCACTCGCTTGCCATGCGGAAAGTCCCGGGTTCGAACCCCCGCGCCGACAAAAATTTGTATTCAAAATTTGGTTACAGTTGTTTGTAAGGGTTACCTTCCGGTGCGCTCGTGTTGACCCAGCACCTAAATGGGAAGTATTGTGTCACTTCTCGCCCATCAGAGGGGAGGCGTACTACGGGATGGGCAGGCTGCAACACAGACCACAAGCGTCTACAGTAGCTCCTGTTTCATGGCTACGAAATAAAAAAGGCTGTGAAACACTCATCTTTTTTTTTTTTAAAAAAAAACTCTCTCTAGCTCCTCAGGTGTGATGTTCCGGCAGATCTCAATGATGCGCAGCTTCATATTTTCCACATCTGTTGGCCTGGTTCGGTATGCTAGATCTTTCACCTTTCCCCACAGGTGAAAATCGGTTAGGTCCAGGGTGCGGAAAGACGAAAAAAATTTACTTTCTGCGATAACCTCTGAAATGTGTTCACTTCCATGCGCGTGAGTCATGAAGTCATGACACGAGTCCATGCCTGAAGTTTGTATGTGCGATGTAGGTAACTCACCTCTACAAAATTAGAAAAAGAACGACAACTGATGATAATATTATTAATGTTCGTTCTGCGGTTACTGTAAACCATGAAGTCAGCATCCGAGATAGGTACTCGTATAGCAAGAGATTCGGCCATTCCTTACACGTGCATTGAGCAAATTCTAAAGGAGAGTAATTTTCATTATTTTCCTTGCATCAACAGCTATCTGCCAAGGATCAAGTGAATAGGTTAAATTAGACCCCATTTTTATCTGAGGGTGCGAGAACAACTTGATCGCTTTTTCCCTCAAAGATGGATCGACAAAGGAGAACCAAACCCTTATCCCCCCGGCACCCTGGACCTCACCGTCATTGATTTTTACCTGTGAGGAAAGGTGAAAGATTTAGCATACCGAACCAGGCCAACAGATGTGGAAAATATGAAGCTGCGTATCATTGAGATCTGCCGGAACATCACACCTGAGGAGCTAGAGAGAGTTCATGCCACCTATTCTGGCAGACTCAGGAAATGTATTGCAGCAGAGGGTGGTGTTTTTGAACATCTGTAGAGGTGAGTTATCTACATCGTACATACAAACTTCAGGCACGGACTCGTGTCATGACACACGCGCACGGAAATGAACGCTTTTCAGAGGTTATTCGTCTGCCATTTTCAGAAAAAAAATCGCAGAGAGTTAATTTTTTTTGCATTGTATGCTACTTATTTTCTACTTTTATGTTGAAGAAAAAAAAAATAGGGGGTCGAATTTAAATTTCTGGACTTTTGGTCTTTTGAACCTGAAAAAAGTTTATGACCAATTTAAGGACCTATGACTTACTTGAAGAATAAAAGTAAGTACATTTAATTAAAGAGGAGAACTTTACCTATTTTTTGACATTTTTGTTTTTTTTTACAACGTTTACCGGGTGCCCGTAATGACTTCCGGAACCTGGGTCTATTTTCTTCTAAAAGCCGTGTTTTTTCGGGACTCGAACCAAGGAATATTTTTTTTCTTTTTACTAGTGTTACTAACTTGCTTTGCATGTTTTGAATGTAAAATAAAAAAATATGCATTCCATTTAAAATTCGGGAGAAACGGACATGTGCCCCCCTGAAAACGCCCTTAGGGGCGGTGGGCGTAGGTTCAAAATATTTTCTCATGAAACTTCAGACTCCATATTGGGGACTAATTTTTTGTTTCAAGATCCTAACTCAAACCGTTCTCGAGAAAAAGATAGTGGCTGGGTGGTTTCGATCACCCTGTATATGTCCTAACTAAAGGGCGGGGTTATTGCCTTTGGCAATCTCTTCCACCCAAGAATCGGAGTTTTTCTGTACTTTGGAAGTTTGCTTTTGCTTTTCCATTTGAGGCTCGAGACTGGTTGGTTCTGGTGCGTTAGTTTTGAAATAGTTTTATATTTAGCCTTTTTTTTTTTTTTTTTTTTTTTTTAATGTGAAATGACCTTTGGATGTTTATTTATTATAATTTAGCATTTCAATATGCATTCTTCTATGTGTGCTATATTGCTATACACATGATATAAATGAAATTTTAAAATTTATTTTAATTTAAAGAAAATTTAAAATTACCGTAGTTTTCTCGCCTCCCCAGATAACGAAGACCCACACTGTGAACTGCACAGCCACGCTGAGAGAGATCCGCTGCGAGGCAACCAACCAGGTGCTCTCTCTAATCGTCACCGAACTTACTCCCAGCACCCAGACTCCTAACTTATCACCCCTGCTCAGCAAACTAGGTGAGTACACACACACAAGCCAAATCATACTAGCACCCAGACTCCTAACTTATCACCCCTGCTCAGCAAACTAGGTGAGTACACACACACACACACACACACACACACACACAAGCCAAATCATACTAGCACCCACTAGGTGAGAACACACACACACACACGCCAAATCATACTAGCACTCACTAGGTGAGTACACACACACAAGCCAAATCATACTGGCACCCAGACCCCCAACTTATCACCCCTGCTCAGCAAACTAGGTGAGTACACACACACACACACACACACACAAGCCAAATCATACTAGCACCCACTAGGTGAAAACACACACACACACACGCCAAATCATACTAGCACCCACTAGGTGAGTACACACACACAAGCCAAATCATACTAGCACCCAGACCCGTAACTTATCACCCCTGCTCAGCAAACTAGGTGAGTACACACACAAGACAAATTATTATTATTATAGGAAGCTTTATTAGATAGAACAAAAATATATACAGTAAAATACAATGAAATTATAAAGAAAAACAAAAAGATTGAACAAAGATACAAGGAAAAAAAAGAGAAAGAAGTTAATGTCCTACCTAAAGGGCGGGGTTATTGCCTGTGGCAATCTCTTCCACCCAAATCATACTAGCACTCAGACCCCTAACTTATCACCTCTGCTCAGCAAACTAGGTGAGTACACACACACAAGCCACATTATTATTATAGTAAGCTTTATAGAACAAAAATATATACAGTAAAATACAATAAAATTATAAAGAAAAACAAAAAGATTGAACAAAGATACAAGGAAAAAAAAGAGAATGAAGTTAATGTCCTACCTAAAGGGCGGGGTTATTGCCTGTGGCAATCTCTTCCACCCAAATCATACTAGCACCCAGACCCCCAACTTATCACCCCTGCTCAGCAAACTAGGTGAGTACACACAAAAGCCAAATCATACTAGCACCCAGACCCCCAACTTATCACCCCTGCTCAGCAAACTAGGTGAGTACACACTCAAGCCAAATCATACTAGCACCCAGACCCCCAACTTATCACCTCTGCTCAGCAAACTAGGTGAGTACACACACACAAGTCAAATCATACTAGCACCCAGATCCCTAACCTATCACCTCTGCTCAGCAAACTAGGTGAGTACACACACACAAGCCAAATCATACTAGCACCTAGACCCCTAACTTATCACCCCTGCTCAGCAAACTAGGTGAGTAATCATACTAGCACCCAGACCCCTAACCTATCACCCTGCTCAGCAAACTAGGTGAGTAATCATACTAGCACCCAGACCCCTAACTTATCACCCCTGCTCAGCAAACTAGGTGAGTACACACACACAAGCCAAATTATTATTATAGGAAGCTTTATTAGATAGAACAAAAATATATACAGTAAAATACAATGAAATTATAAAGAAAAACAAAAAGATTGAACAAAGATACAAGAAGAAAAAAAAAAAAAGAGAATGAAGTTAATGTCCTACCTAAAGGGCGGGGTTATTGCTTGTGGCAATCTCTTCCACCCAAATCATACTAGCACTCAGACCCCTAACTTATCACCTCTGCTCAGCAAACTAGGTGAGTACACAAACACAAACCAAATCATACTAGCACCCAGATACCTAACTTATCACCTCTGCTCAGCAAACTAGGTGAGTACACATACACAAGCCAAATCATACTAGCACCCAGACCCCTAACTTATCACCTCTGCTCAGCAAACTAGGTGAGTACACACACATACACGCCAAATCATACCAGCACCCAGACCCCAACTTATCACCTCTGCTCAACAAACTAGGTGAGTACACACACACAAGCCAAATCATACTAGCACCCAGACCCCTAACTTATCACCTCTGCTCAGCAAACTAGGTGAGTACACACACACAAGCCAAATCATACTAGCACCCAGACCCCTAACTTATCACCTCTGCTCAGCAAACTAGGTGAGTACACACACAAGCCAAATCATACTAGCACCCAGACCCCTAACTTATCACCTCTGCTCAGCAAACTAGGTGAGTACACACTCACAAGCCAAATCATACTAGCACCCAGATCCCTAACCTATCACCTCTGCTCAGCAAACTAGGTGAGTACACACACAAGCCAAATCATACTAGCACCCAGACCCCAACTTATCACCCCTGCTCAGCAAACTAGGTGAGTACACCCACACAAGACAAATTATTATTATTATAATAAGCTTTATTAGATAGAACAAAAATATATACAGTAAAATACAATGAAATTATAAAGAAAAACAAAAAGATTGAACAAAGATACAAGGAAAAAAAAAGAGAATGAAGTTAATGTCCTACCTAAAATGCGGGGTTATTGCCTGTGGCAATCTCTTCCACCCAAATCATACTAGCACCCAGATCCCTAACCTATCACCTCTGCTCAGCAAACTAGGTGAGTACACACACAAGCCAAATCATACTAGCACACAGACCCCTAACCTATCACCTCCGCTCAGCAAACTAGGTGAGTACACACACACAAGCCAAATCATACTAGCACCCAGACCCCTAACCTATCACCCCTGCTCAGCAAACTAGGTGAGTACACACACAAGCCAAATCATACTAGCACCCAGACCCCTAACTTATCAGCTTATCACCCCTGCTCAGCAAACTAGGTTCGAATCGCACCCAATGCATGAATTTTACCTCATTTATTTGAGTATATGATCACAAAATAATAAGACTCTAAGGGTTAGGTGGTTAAAAATGCTGCATTAACCTCGTCTGTTGGTCACCTTTCACTAAAGAGTTTTTCCTTTATTATTCTTGTTGCATCACACCTTCCACTCAAGAGAATTCTTATTTTTATCTTAACAGGTGTTAACGCAAAGTCGAACCTGGATATAAGATAACTGAAAAGGCCAGAATTTTTTTTTCTTATATCCACTTTTCTCTTATAAAAAGGTAAATTGAACCTGAAAATTGTTCTCTTATAGATAGAGGTTTCTCTTAGGTACATATCTCTAGTTCTCTTATATCCATGTTCGACTGTAAATTACAATAATAATAATATCGTCTTATTTATACTGCCCGATTAGGACTATAAAAGTCCCATTATTCCAGCAGTAAGCCCAAGACATATTATTATGTGGTAAAAATCCCAAATGGGAGGATAACTTGTCATGTCCCGGCTGCGTTTCGAAACCACGACCTCTGGAATCTCTGGATTCACAGAGTGCCGCCTTTACCACTGAGCCACCGGGACAGACTTAGTTACATATCTCTAGTTCTCTTATATCCATGTTCGACTGTACATTACAACAACAAAAAAATCTTGAAAAGTTCTCGGTATTTCTGCAATCCACCACATACTGAAAAGTACATTGGATTGCAGTAACTATTAAATATTAAATGAAGAATATGTATGAATCATCATATCATAGGTTGGCGTCATCGTGAACGATGGTAGCCAGACAGTGGAGGAATGACTCAGCCCTTCTACCACTGTCTTTATAAGGAGGCTAATAATTGACAAGGGCCCCCAGAACCAAGCCAATGCTGGTGTACTCCCTGTTTATAGTCGCCCAGCCAGACTGCTGGTCTACTCCCTGTTTACAGTCCCCCAGCCAGATTATGTATGAATATTTAAAAAAAAATATGTATGAATATTAAAATAATATATAATAAAGTTATTGGAAAAAAAATTCCATTTGCAGTGCCGGCGCTATCGTCGGGCGGCACGGGGGCGCGGGACTCTCTCTCCAGTGGCGGCTCCGTGTACAGCGCCGGGGCTCTGCTGTCTCTGCGGCCTCCGCCGTGTCACGAGCCTCGCCTGTCCTCCTCCTCCTCCTCCACCCAGGCCTCCTCCGCGGCCACCCTAGCCCTCAGACACCAGATGCACCTGCACAGTGAGTACTGAGTAGATTTTTTTTTTTTTTTTCAAAGTACTATTGAATATATATTTATATTCAATTACCAGAGTAAAAAGAAATTAATGTAATAGAATAATTCGAAATGTAAAGGAGGCTCTTAGTCATGCTGCGCTACCACAAAAATTGTGAAGAGGCCTTGAGCTTCACCACAAAGAAAATCATACTTACTTACTATATTTATTTAAGAATTTACAAATATATTCACAAACAATATAAATATAAAATTATACAAAAACAACAGTTAAAATATAAGTATATGGAGGTAAATATAATCTAGTAGTGGAATATTAAAATATGTATACCGACCTCAGTGGCTTGATCGATAAGGCGGCGGACTTGTAACCTGGAGGTCGGTGGTTCAAGTCCCGGTTTCAGCGTAGATTTAGTAAAGCGATTTTGAGTAGTTGTGACATCACGTAAGTGATTAACACAAATATGACGAAAAAAAAATATCGTCTTATTTGTACTGCCCGATTAGGACTATTAAGTCCCATTATTCCAGCAGTAAGCCCAAGACATATTATTATGTGGTAAAAATTTCAAATGGGAGGATAAATTGTCATGTCCCGGCTGGGTTTCGAACCCACGACCTCTGGAATCTTTGGATTCACAGAGTGCCGCCTTTACCACTGAGCTACCGGGACGGATATACGTAACATATACATAAATATATAAAAAAATAAAAAAAATATATACATAATATATGTCCTAACTAAAGGGTGGGGTTATTGTCTTTGGCAATCTCTTCCACCAAACCCTTATAAGCCATTAAACCCTTTATAGAAAAAATAAATAAATAAATATATACACTAGCGGGCTGTCGCCCGCTTTGCGGGCCGAGGCATGGCCGTGAAAGCAAAAAATCCTTTTTCGCCAATGGCAGGTGTTGTAGTGGGAATTTCGAAAAATCCCGTCTTATTGCACATCTAGACTATAAGACAAAGCTACCTACCAAATTTCAGCTTCCAGGTATTACGGTTTGGGCTGTAGAGCGATGATCAGTCAGTCAGTCAGTCAGTCAGTGACTTTGACATTTATATATTAAGACTAGCGGGCTGTTGCCCGCTTTGCGGCCCGAGGCATGGCCGTGAAAGCAAAAAGTCCTTTTTCGCCAATGGCAGGTGTTGTAGTGGAAATTTCGAAATATCCCGTCTTATTGCACATCTAGAATATATAAGACAAAGCTACCTACCAAATTTCAGCTTCCTAGGACTTACCAGTTCCGAGAAACAGTCAGTCAGTGACTTTGACATTTATATATTAAATATATGTCCTAACTAAAGGGCGGGGTTATTGCCTTTGGCAATCTCTTCCACCCAACCCTTATAAGCCATTAAACCCTTTATAAGCTAAAAAATCTTCATCCTCCCCCTCGCAGAGCTGTCACAGCGAGATCTGCCGCCCGTCCAGTGCGTGAACTGCAGCTTCGAGTACAAGCCGCCCCTGTTGCCGCCCCCCTGCTCACCCCTGACCTGGTCTCCTCCTCATCCAGCCTCACCGAGACCGACACGACCGCCCCTGCCAAGACTGGTGAGAAACATTTTTCTTCTTCTAATAATTCGTAAATAATTGGTTCTTCTAATAATACTGAAAAGTATTATTATTATTTTCTTTATCTTGTTGTTGCATTTTATTTTTTTAAACAAGATTTGGGCTTTGTTTGTTCATCATTTCATAACAATATTTTGAATAACAATAACATAATAAATATTTAAGTACTTGAAATTAATCAAATAATATAATTTTGATTATCCACTTATATTATCACACTAAGGTTCCTGGGGAACCAGGCACCTTGTTTTGTGATGAAATCAAACATTGTAGAATACATTCGAACCCGGGACCTCTTTTTTTTAATAATAATAATAGTTTATTTATTTATTTTCTTTATAAAGAAACATTTATACAAAGGTACTTCTCCTAAGCTTTGAAGAGCTTCTAAGAGATTGCCACTGAGCTAACCGTGCCCTCCCCCCCCCCCCCCCCCCCCCCCGGTGTGATTTCAGACTCCCCGCCCCACCCCGGCCCCCCGACGTCTCCCCCCCCTCCTCCTCCCTCCCCATCCTGGCGGCCACTCGTCGCAGCAGTTTCAACAAGAAGTTCACCACGCTCGAGCAAATCAAAGAGGAAGCAACGAAACACCATACGGCGGCCGCGTCGCCCGCGCAGCACCGCACATCGCTCACGCCGGTCAAACGAAAAGGTCGCCCGAGGAAGAATGGTCGCCTCCCGCCCCCGCCCCCGTCGGCACCGCCGCTGGGCAAACCATCCGTCCGGCGAGGGAGTGACGAAGTGAAAGCGGAGTTCGACGGCGAAACGGCGGCGGAGAAAGAGGCGGCGAGAAAAGAAGACAGGTTCTCGGGTGAAGAAAATGATACGAAAGGGGACAGACATGTTGACGTCAAAGTTGTGAATGAGAAAAATGGTCCCAGGAGGGACTTTAAAGAAGACAAGAACCGAACTGTTGACACGAAAGTGGTTGACGACACAAGTGTACATGACACCGAAAAAGAGGAAGAGGGAGATGAAAAAGATTCTTGTGTAGGAGTGACGGAGGAGAGAGGAGGGAAGGAGAGTGGGAAGGGGAGTAAGAAGGGGAGTAGGAAGAAGAAGAAGTTGGAGAAGGAGAGCAAGAAACCGCTAGGAGAGCTTGCTGAGTCGAGTGAACCGGCTGTGAAAACCATTGTGAGTTTTTTTTTCATAAGATGTTCAATAATTTATTGCTATAGAATTATTAAATAAGTCTGGCTGGGGGATTATAAACAGGGAGTAGACCAGCAGTCTGGCTGGGGGACTATAAACACGGAGTAGACCAGCAATGGCTTGGTTCTGGGGGCCCTTGTCAATAATTTAGCCTCCTTGTAAACACAGTGGTAGAATTTCTGAGTCATTCCTCCACTGTCTGGCTCTACCATCGTTCATGATGACGCCACCCTATGATGATGATTAGATCAAGTTTTATTTACATAGAATATACATACATGGAAATTGACATTAATAAAACAAAACTTGATCAAGGGCGGTGCTAATGCCAACGGCATTCTTTATAGTCTTTCCCGGTAGCTCAGTGGTAAAGGCGGCACTCTGTGAATACAAAGTTTCCAGAGGTCGTGGGTTCGAAACCCAGCCGGGACATGACAAGTCATTCTCCCATTTGGGATTTTTACCACATAATAATATGTCTTGGGCTCTCTGCTGGAATAATGGGACTTTAGTAGTCTTAATCGGGCATTATAAATAAGGCGATATTATTATTATTATATATATTTAAAGTTTATATATATTTAAAGTTTATATATATTTTTCATCAAGATGACTTGACATACATGGAAATTGACATTAATAAAACAAAACTTGATCAAGGGCGGTGCTAAAGCCAATGGCATTCTTTATATAGTATATTTAAAGTTTATATAAAATGTTTATATAATTATATTTTTCATCAAGATGACCTGACATACATGGAAGTTGACATTCATAAAACAAAACTTGATCAAGGGCGGTGCTAATGCCAACGGCATTCTTTATATATGTTGTTGTTGTTGTAGCCAGCTTGGCTACAGCTGGAGGGGTAAGTAATGGTCTCCAGCCAATTTTATTTCAAAGTTTGCTCGTCCTGAATCACGTCATATTTCTATATGCGATCAACCATCATGAGGACTTGGACTTTTCTTTATAATCCATTAAACCCTTAGGAAACTGCAAGCTAGCCTGGCTTGTAAGTGTTGGTTAGTCTGTTCTCTGTTTACAGTCCTCTAGCGAGACACTGGTCTTCTCTCTCTGTTTAACGTCCCCCAGCCAGACTTTTCTTTATATATATCTAAAGTTTATATAATATGTTTATATATATTTTTCATCAAGATGACCTGTGCCAAGTGCAAGCTCAGCTACTGAGGTCGGTGTGACATTCTTTATATATATTTAAAGTTTACATAATATGTTTATATATATTTTTCATCAAGACGACCTGTGCCAAGTGCCAGCTCCCCGTGCTGGACAGAGACCGCATCTCCTGCGCGCAGTGTGAGAGCCCCTACCACGCCGTGCTGTGCATGCAGGAGGCGGGGTTCAGGAAGATGTCGGGGGCGAGGAAACAGGCGTGGACCTGTCGGGGCTGCAAGTCTGGCCTGCCTGACGACACGAGTGATTCGGTGAGTTTTTTTTTCTTTGTATCACAACTACTCTTTTTTTTTTTCTTTTTTTTTTCCTGCACTTGGCAGAGTCAAGGCACCCCTCGGAACCGCATAGCATTACTTCGAGGGGTCCTTGTCCCCGCTTAGCGGAGAAACAACATATTCACGTTTTCCAAAATATAATCACCATCTCATCACAACTACTCAAACTCGCTTTACTATCTGTCCCGGTAGCTCAGTGGTAAAGGCGAATGTGTGAATCCAGAGATCGTGGGCTCGAAACCCAGTCGGGACATGACAAGTTATCCTCCCATTTGGGATTTTTACCACATCATAATATATCTTGGGCTTACTGCTGGAATAATGGGACTTTAATAGTTCTAATCGGGCAGTATAAATAAGACGATAC
Source organism: Bactericera cockerelli (assembly GCA_024516035.1). NCBI lineage: Eukaryota > Metazoa > Arthropoda > Insecta > Hemiptera > Triozidae > Bactericera > Bactericera cockerelli. The sequence continues at coordinate 7,394,617 of CM044962.1, read as the reverse complement.
TATTATTATTATTATTATTACTACTACTAAATCTAAGCTGAAACTGGGACTTGAACCACTGACCTCCAGGTTACAAGTCCGCCGCCTTATCGATCAAGCTACTGAGTGATTCGGTGAGTTCTGCTAGTACAGAATACAAAAAAAAGATAAAAAGCTAGTTATCTGTGTTATTATGTCAGAATTTTTAGTGGGTACCATCAACATAACGATGATGCTACCCAAAATAAAATGCTGTTTAAATAACACAGATTATAAATGCTGCGTTTAAATTGAAATATGTACCTCTGACATGGAAAATCAGTGAAATAAAAATGGAAAGCCAGAAACTGAACTGTAGGCCAAATAAATCCTACTTCCAACTCACGACCCCAAGATATGTAACTACTTGAAGTCGATTTTTTTTTGGAGAAAGTTCAATGTGCACTGGTAGTCAAGTGGTTTACGCGCTAGTCTTGTCAGGTAGCGTAGGGATCCGTTGGTCCAGATAATAATAAGACTCCGAGGGTTAGGTGATAGAAAATGTTTTGAGTAGTAAACTCCCCTGGTGGTTACCTTCCACTAAAAAGTGTTATTACTCTTGTGCCTTGAAGTATGTGGTGGACTTTACAATTGCCTCTCGTTTTATTTACATTAGTTTCATTCTTTGTTTCAGATTCCTCCCAAACTCTCCGCCATGGCTGCTAACGTCTATGACCCAGGTGGGTGTTCTTCTTTACCATAAAAATAATAATAATAATATCGCCTTATTTATACTGCCCGATTAAGACTATTAAAGTCCCATCATTCCAGCAGTGCCCAAGCCATTTTTTTATGTGGTAAAAATCCCATATGGGATGATAACTTCTCATGTCTCGGCTGGGTTTTGAACCCACGACCTCTGGAATCTCTAGATTTACAGAGTACCGCCTTTACCACTGATATACCAGGACAGAATAAATATGTCCTTGTGTAGCTTCATTCATTGTGCCGTTGACACTAGCTAGAAAACACATTTATTATTTCGTGATTTTTTTTTATTATTATTTTTTACTTTCCAATGTATCTTATTATTTTCCAGTTTATCTGATTGATTTCCAGTGTATCTACCTTAGTGTATCTAACTACCTCACAAAACAAGAGGACTGTATCCCCTTATTGTGGGGTAGTCGCATTAAATATATGTTACCTATTATAACTATTATGTACAAATTATTTATGCAAATAAATTAGTAGTTTCCAATGTATCTTATTACTTTCTAATATATCTTATTACTTCCTAATGTATTTATTTTTATTTATTTTTTATTTATAAACTCTTTATTAGTAGGAAGAACATATATATACAGACAAATAATGGTAAATATAAAAATAGACAATATTAATAATATAAACAAGGAAGAAAAAAAACAAAACATAAAAACAAAATATATACATATGTCCTAACTAAAGGGCGGGGTTATTGCCTATGGCAATCTCTTCCACCCAACCCTTATTATGTATCTTATTACTTTCCAATGTATCTTATTACTTTCTAATGTATCTTCAGGCAAGACAGTTCTGGCTATCTGGGCAGACAAGATCTACTACCCCGCGGTGATAGAGCAGGACCTACAGTCCTTCCTGCGCGTGCGCTATCTAGACGGGGTGGTGAAGAAGATTCTGAAGGTGCAGACGGTGCCCATGGCGGTGCTGGTGGAGGATACGCCCGTGCAAGTGGAGGCGGAGGACCTACGCCCCGCCAAGCTCAAAGGTAACTACCATCAGGTGACCACCATTCGCTAAACAACATCAGGTTACCACAATTCGGTAAACAAAAAGTTTAAAAGTTTTTTTTTTTTAAAGTTATCATATTTGTGTTAATCATCTTTCATGATATCACAACTACTCAAACTCGCTTTACTAAATCTACGCTGAAACCGGGACTTGAACCACGGACCTCCAGGTTACAAGTCCGCCGGCTTATCGATCAAGCTACTGAGGTCGGTTAAAGGTAAACAACATCAGGTTACCACCATTAGAACCACCATCGGGTAACCAACATCAGGTGACCACCATTTCGTAACCACCATAGGGTAACCACCATCAGGTGACCACCATTCGGTAAACAACATCAGGTGACCACCATTAGAACCACTATCGGGTAAAGAACATCAGGTTACCACCATCATGTAACCAACATCAGGTTACCACCATCATGTAACCAACATCAGGTTACCACCATCATGTAACCAACATCAGGTTACCACCATTAGAATCACCATCGGGTAAACAAGATCAGGTGACCACCATCGGGTAACCAACATCAGGTGACCACCATCATGTAACTACCATTGGGTAACCACCATTCGGTAAACAACATCAGGTTACCACCATTAGAACCACTATCGGGTAAACAACATCAGGTTACCACTATTAAACCACCATTGGGTAAACAACATCAGGTTACCACTATTAGAACCACTATCGGGTAAACAACATCAGGTTACCACTATTAAACCACCATTGGGTAACCACCATCAGGTTACCACCATTAGAACCACCATCGGGTAACCAACATCAGCTGACCACCATTAGAACCACCATTAGGAAATAGAGCATTCATAGCTCAGTGGTAAGGTACTCGCTTGTCATGCAGGAGTTCCCTGGTTCGAACTCCCGAGCCGACAAATAATTTGTATTCCAAATTTTAAGGGATGCCTTCCGGTGCACTCGTGTTGAACCAGCACCTAAATGGAAAGTATTGTGTCACTTCTCGCCATTAGAGGGGAGGCATACTATTGGGATGGGCAAGCTACGAGTATAACACAGACTTCTTTCACTTTGCCTTTTCCCAATACTACTTGGGGTCGGCATTTTTCAACCTCATGGTTGAGGTTGGTTGGTTGTGGCACATTTTTACGGCTCGATGCCCTTCCTAAAGCCAACGATTCTATTTGATTGAACGTCCTGATTTGGACGGGGGCTTTACCCTCCATTCGCTAGGAATCGTACCAGCTACATACATTAAACATTAACCTCACCCAGCCTGGGTAGGACCGGGAATCCCAGTCTCACGTGTACGGAGATGACAGAATTTTCAGTGTGAAAAGTCTGCTCCGACCGGGGATCGAACTCAGGATCTCTGGACGGGCAGTAGTCACAACTGTTACTCCACGGAGGCTCTGATTAGTTTTAATTTTATATAAACTTACGGGAACTACCCATTTATACAAGTTTTCAATACTTAACACTACAATCTTAATATAATAAGAAATATCCTAGCCTGAAAAAAAATAATTGAAAATTAAAAAAAAAATCTCTTAATAAAAATAAAAACTTTGCTAACAATGCTCTAGTCTCTCAGTGGAACATGTGATAGTTTGAGAAGTTTATCTCTCAAAGAGTTAACTAATTCTTCATAGATGTTCAAATTATAGGGTGGATTAGATATTATATTCCATAAACGTATACAACTATACACCTATTGATAGGATGGTTCTGAGATTAACTCACGAAAAGTACAAAATAATGTACTTAGCGGAACTTTTAGCAATGATTATGATTTTTTTTTTTTTTTTTTTTTTTTTTTTTTTAGTGGGGTTTAACGTCGCTTTCAACTGCCATGGTCATATCACGACGGGGGTTTTACCCTCCATTCGCAGGAAACTCACAAACCTGCTACTCACATTGACCTCACCCAGCCTGAGTGGGGCCGGGAAAAGCCAGCGTCACGAGAATTAGAATTTGAATGGTCACCCATCCAAGTCTTAACCTCGCTGGATGTCGCTTAACTTCGGTGTTCTGAAGGGAACCGGTGTATTCAACATGCCATCGACGCTGGCAATGATTATGATTGAAAACCGAATAAATTTTCCCCAGCGTTCGACGAGGACACGCAGGTGTGCACGGTGGAGTGGTCGGACACGCGTCTCGTGGACACGATTGAGCTCGGGGATGTTCGCATGTTCGCCGAAGACGTCCGAAGCATCCAGACCCGCTACAACCACGTGCTGGAGACGCCCAAGCTGCACCAGCTGACCCTGGACAATGTTCTGCAGAGGAAGAGGGCGCCCGCCCCCCGCCAGGAGCTCTTCGCTGAGTAAGTGCTCTGTCTGTGTGCTTTTTTACTTCCCAATAATTTCTAATAATAATAATACTATCGCCTTATTGGTAGTCACCGTGGCAGAGAGAGTTAGCGCGCTAGGCATTCCACGCACGGTGCCCTGGGTTCAATTCCCAGCGGGACAGGAATTTTTCTGCTCTGTACTTGGATATTCGGGGTCCACTCATACCTCGTGAGGAAAAATGAGTAGTTACTTGTATGAGTAACGACCAGTGGCGGCATTACCAGAGTAAAAAGGAATTGATGTAATAGAATTCGAAAAGTACAGGAGGCTCTTAGTAATGCTGCGCTACCCACAAAAATTGTGAAGAGGCCTTGTGCTTCACCACAAAGAAAATCATACTTACTTACTATCGCCTTATACTACCCGATTAAGTCTATTAAAGTCCCATTATTCCAGCAGTAAGCCCAAGACATATTATTATGTGGTAAAAATCCCAAATGGGAGGATAACTTGTCATGTCCCGGCTGGGTTTTTGTGTTTTTTTTGCTCTCGATTCTGATAAAATTTAATTTTGAGAAATGGGCATATACACTCCCCGGGCAGAATTAACCGGACACTTGATGTTTTTGCATTTGACTCCGTGTATATCCTGATGGACTAAGGGCGGAATTAGTAGACGTTTTTGTAATACCTCTGTGGCGCTAAGTCACGGATTGCGTATTGTGTAAGATAGGGAAAACCGACGCTTAGCAATGACTTGTGATATAGAATTTGTCTATTCATTTTGCCCTAAATTTGACAGAACTTTATTGTGATTAATTTTTTTTATAAAAATAATAAAGTAATAAAAAACTCATTTTGATTGAGTGAAAAATAGGATTTATTGCTGTTATTTATGCAGAACAAATGTTTCAAGAGAATAACGAACGAGAAAGTAAAATATTAAATGAAAAGATTCAGACCTCGCTTGAGTAAGATATTGTGAAGTTGAATTGATAAATTCCCTGAGAAAAATAATGCGAGCTTATCTTAATCCCTGTAGACCTAGACATCTGGGTGCTTGGTCCAAAAATCTTCATACAGATCGAGATAAGTTGGTTTCCTTGAATACGGATCGTCAGGATTGAATTTCCGATGTGTCCGTTTGTTATGGGCAAGAGAAACCCTGATCCGATGGGACCCAATCACATAGCCATTCATTTCCTTTACTGCTTGCTCAGCGGAGTCAGCAACGAAGAAACGAACAAATCCAAAGTTGCTGTGTCTCTCTTTTCTGGCTTCAAGAATAGGACCAAAGCGGCTGAAAAGTCCCTGCAGTCCAGATAAGTTGTCGGGTAATTTTTCCGACGAATATTTTATCCACTTGAAAACCATCGGGGCGAGAAGGCGCGGGTGTCTTCCCTGGCGGGATCTCAGCAAATGACACAAACATTGGCTCCTTCTTCAGCACCCACCCGTTCCAGAGGGCCACAGCCTCCTTTGCGGCGCGACCGCACAGATACTGCACAAACCCAATGCGGCGGCTCTTTCCGTTTTCATCCAGCAGGACTTTGGCCTGCACAATGCCTCCAAAATTCAAGAACCAATACCTCAGTTCTTCGCTGGTGATGGTTTCCTCTAGATTCCGGACGCACACTGTATCTTTCCTCAGGGGCCCGTAGTTGCCAATTCTTCGTCCTGGTTTTTCTACCAAAGAGATTGAAATCGCTTTCGTTTTGCCAAAGAGATGGAAATCGCCTATCATTTTGCCATTCATTTCAGTCATAGCTCTCTTCGCAACTTCTGGCTTGTAAATACTCAAGAAAACAACTCCTTCACTCTTGTTGGACTGGTCTCGAACCACCCGCGCATGTCTGATGGTTCCACATTGACAGAAGGCGACCCTGAGTGGATCATTGCCCACCTGGACATCCAGATTATCTATGTAGAGCTCTGTCTGTTCTGGGCCTGTTTGGAAAAGATTTGAATGAAACGAAAGATTTATTATTATTATTTAACACTTTATGCCATTTCCGGCCCTACCCATGCTGGGTGAGGTTAATGTGGGTAGCTGGTACGATTCCCAGCGAATGGAGGGTAAAACCCCCGTCCTAATCCAGGACGTTAAATCAAATAGAATCGTTGGCGTTAGGAAGGGCATCCAGCCGTAAAAAATGTGCCAAAACCAATCAACCTCAACCATGAGGTTGAACAACGTCGACCCTGCTTGAGCGGGATAAGACAGAGTAAAAGAAGAAGAACACTTTATTGGTCAACTACTAGATACATTCAACAAAATATAACATGAAAAAAAAAGAACACAATAGAATATGTAGTGAACCAAGGGGCGAGGTTAAAGCCTGTGGCTTTCGCTTCCACCGAACCCCAAAAAGTACTTTACTATTTGAGATTAATTTTGTACCTGATCTTGTTAATGAAATGCATTATTTTTTTTTTTTTTCAACAATAAGTTGAAATTGCACGTGATCCAAGGTATGGAACTATACATAGCCCTATATGAAATATTCCTGTTACTATTATAGCCCCGACTTGTCATGAAGTCACCGTGGCAGAGTGAGTTAGCGCGCTAGACATTGCACGCACAGTGACGTGGGTTCGATTCCCAGTGGGGCAGGATTCTTTCTGCTCTGTTCTTGGGTGTTTGTGGTCCACTCATATCTCGTGAGAAAAAATGAGTAGCTGCTTTAAATGTGAGCAGCGACCAGTGGCGGAATTATAGGCAAAAATAAGATATTAGGTCCTATAATTATGCGCTACCCACTAAAAATTGTGATATAATAACACAAAGAAACAAATTTATTATTATTATAGCCCGACTTAAAGAAATAAGTCAATGTAAAAATCAAAGTGTTCAAAATGCGATACAAGCTGGAACTTTTACCCTATCATGCTTAAATTTTCAATGAATGTTCCATACATGCTTAGAACTTAATGTTTAACTTTTGAATGAAACCATGTGAAGCAACCTTGGGCTAAGGAATGGGTCAAAATTTATTAAATAGGGTAGTTTGGCTTACTCATTCTTAACTATTTAAAATCCGATTGATTGTTCATCCCTTATGTGAACTCTGAAGTATGCTCACACTTTCACTTAATAATATCACCTTATTAATACTGCTCGACTAGGACTAATGAGTCTCAGCAGTAAGCCCAAGACGTATTATTTTGTGATCACTCAAATGGGAGAATAACTTGTCAAATCTCCCCTTGATTTCGAACACGCATCCTCTGGATTACCAGTCAGATGCCTTGACCACTGAACTATCGGTACAGACAACTTAAGCCAGACTATCCCTCGCGTAGGTCCATGGTGCACTGTGATTGGTTGAAACTGTGACTTGAGGGAATGTCTGGCTTAGCTTGAATTTAATCCTGAGAGAGAACGTAAAAATATTTATTTAAAAAATACTTTACAACTGGTGCCACATGGGCAATTGCCCAATGCCCAAACGACACAGTATATGTACATTTTTTTTTTCTCTCTTTCTTCTTCTTATGTTCTTTGATACAGGTGGTTGTGTATTATTTTGTGAGAGTCTAACTAATTTGGCCCTAACTATTCAGGATGCCCTGGAATTCAAAAAACTCAAGAACAACTTGGAATTTTGAGATGAACTTAATGGTAATTTTCATAAAATTCTGTGAAATAATGATCATTAAATTCCATGAAAATCACAGTTTGGTTCATCTCCAAACTGTATTCAAGCTATTTTAGTGTATTATAAATTCTGGCGATGTAAAGTTTGAAAAAGAGGTTTCCTTCACATGGTTTCAAGTTATTACCTCAGAAAATACACGGATCTCTGAACCACTCACTAGCCATCTTCTTTTTTTTGGTTCTTTGCTCAAGGTCTCTATAACATTTAATTATCGGCTTGTGTTGATTCTGTTCATTTTTATGAGATACTTTCCAAAATTATGTTTGAAAATATCCTGTGTCCAATGTGAAAATATAGATGAAAAGAAGAATAGTTAGTGGAAATGACCAAATATGTAGTAATTAATTATTTTATTTATTTTTTAATATAAAAAGGATTAACAGTAACAAAAAAAAAGTGAACATATAAAATAGAAAAAGAGTATTAGAAATGAAAAAAAAAAAAAATTAAAATATTTTGTTTAAATAATAATATAGGTAAGAATTTCACCAATTGGTAAAATAAGAAATTGATTTTTAAGAAACATAATACTAAGAACTGAATTATTATGAAACAAGATTGGTTAATCTAAGTAGGTAGACACTATCATTTAACAGACCTGTAGTGAGAATTTAATTTTAGTATAATAATAAGTTATCATTTCAGTTAGTTATGTATTGAAGGTTTAAATCAAAATACAATGTTGCAATTACGATTAGAAAAGAAGGGGAAAAAAATCAACCAATCACAGTGCCACTGTAGGCTAAGTTAAGTGATAGTGTCCACATAGATTAACTAATCCTGTTTCATAATTTGACCCCAAGACTTCTCCTAATGACCAGGGGTCTATACATCACATTGGTATGGATTAGGGAAAGAGAGCTACAGGTTCAAGTTTTCTGTTATACTAATATGTATTAGTACATGTCCTCATAAAGAGCTCTATTTCTTGGCTTTTTAGGTTTAAATAATGGATCCTCACTTGGTTTCTTGGCCATCTTGAATCGGTTATAAACTTTTACCACCTTTATGATGAGCCAGAGTTACTCTTATTTGTCTGGATTCAAAAAGGTAACCATCCATCAAATTAACTGCTTGCTGTGCATCTTTTTTCAAAACAAACTTTATAAATGCAATATGCTGTTCTGGAACATCCTGTACTGGAACAATTTTTACCTCGACAATACTACCAAACCGACTGAAAAGGTCTTTTAGTTTACTAGCTGTTACTTCTTTGGGCAAATTTGAAATGTAAATGGTATCTTTCCGCAAGGGTAGTGGTGGTGCTGGCTTTGGCTTCATTGTTGGTCTAGTTTTCCCTGGTATAATTTCAGCATACAACACAAATACAGGATTCTCCTTTATCATACGTCCGTTCATTTCAATGATGGCTTTCTCTGCTGCTTTGTATGAAAAAAATCGTATAGTACCTCTACTTTTACCTGTGTCTTCAAATTGGTTTATTCTAACATCTATAATATTACCAAATTGTATGAAAATAGATTTCAACTCTTCTTCAGTGACTGATCCATCTAGATTCTTGACAAATATTCTATCTTTCTTGTCGGCTTCTTTTGGGTTACAACCTTGTTGTCCTGGCTTCTGCTCCACTAGGGCAATGGATATAGCTTTTTCTCCGATTTTATATCCATTCATCTTTGACAGTGCTCTCTTGGCTTCCTCATTTGTTTCAAAGCATAGAAAAGCAAAGCCTTTACTTCTGTCTGTCTTATCCCGTACCACCCTTACTTCTCTGATGGTTCCAAACCTTTTGAATTCCTCCATGAGCTCGTGATTGTCCACCCAATCCTCAAGATTGCTGATGTGAAGTTCATTTTCTTTCAATAAGGCTGGGCCTTGCTCTTGTATGTACTCTTTTTTGTCTGGGCCTGGTATGTACTCTTTTTTGCTACCTGTTTTTTTGGGCTCTCTTTGTCTAAGTTTTACCTGAACAAAAGTGATAGTAACTTTTTTACCTCCAATCTTTTTACGATTCATTTCTGACATGGCTCTGTTTGCCTCTTCAGGAGTTTCAAAGCAAACAAAACCAAAACGTCTGCTCTTACCTGAGAAGTCTCTTGCAACATGAGCTTTTGTGATGGTTCCAAATTGGTTGAATTGGTTCAGAAGTTCGTTTTCATCAACTGATTCTCCAAAATTATGGATGAACAGTTCATCCTCTTTCACTTCTGTTGGCTCAACCTCCTGTTGACATATAAATTAATTGGTTTATTTAGCTTTTATTCAGGGAAAATATAAATCTTATTTAAAAAAAGTTATCATATTTGTGTTAATAACTTTTGTGATATCACAACTACTCAAACTCGCTTGACTAAATCTATGCTGACATGGGGACTTGAACCACCAGGTTACAAGTCCACCGCCTTATTGATCAAGCTACTGAGGTTGGTATGAATATTTTTTAATTATACATGTCCAATATGAACCTTGAGTATAATACTATTTCTGGTTCTAGATGCCATTTTTTATTTTACTTTTTACAATATAACAGAATGAAACCCACAATTACAGTTAAAATCTTATTTGATTCTTAGTTATCTAGACTAGGCAATCTAAAGGTTATATAAACAGAGGAAGCAAAAAAAAAAAAAAAAAAAAAACATGGACACAAGTAGCTTTGCAGATATAAAATAATTATTGTTTGTCTCATTAGGCATACTCTGTTAAAAATGATCCAAACCAATCCATCTTTGATGAACATATCAATCCACAAACTACATGCTGGATGTTTTCCAGCCCTCCCTACCCAGGCA